>JAHLJS010000005.1:10454041-10969798 GCA_038502445.1 Eremochloa ophiuroides | reverse complement strand
GAACTTCAAAATCTCCAAAAATAAAAATTGTCACATTTTAAAAGATCTACAACTTTCATTTAGGTGTCATCTCAAGATTCCTTCTATATTTTGAATTAGGGTTTTAGGGTAAGATTAGGGTTTATTCGGATCTTTAATTCGAATTTCAAATTCCCAAATCAAAATCACCTTAAACCAAACCACTCTATGACCCTAAGCACAATCATATGCAGATTAATTAATTTAAATATGATGACATGGCATGTTTAATTAATCCGTAATACCCGGGGTATTACATGGTTGCAAGTGCTTCATACTTAACAAGAAAACCAAAAGCTCAAAGTTTGCACCAAAGGTACACGAAGGCTTTCTACTTGGTTATGGTAGTAACGAACATGGCTATCGTGTGTTCAATAATGTCACCGGTAATATTGAACTCACGGTAGATGTGTCTTTTGATGAATCCGACGGCTCTCAAAAGGAGCAAGTCAATGATGAGCTTGTAGGTGAAGATGTGCCTCCAAGTCAAGCAATCAAGAAGCTTGCCATCGGTGTTGTAAGGCCTAAGGAGACACAAGATGAAGAAGAAGATTCAATTGTGTATTCCCCTCATGACTCAATCATCCATCATGTGCATAAAATGCATGTGGTGAAGCTTCCGCATCAACTACTCCGAGTGATGGGAATACACATAAACCTCAAGATCAACATCAAGAAGATGATCAAGTTCAAGACCAAGAACAAGTAGAGACTCAACAAGATGATCAACAAGCAAGAGAAGATCATCCTACAAATGATCAAGATCTAGATGATGATGGTCCAATCCAAATAAGATCACTAGTACCACATCCAAGAGTGCCTCAAAGCATACAACAGGATCATCCCGTTGATAACATTTTGGGAAGCATTCAAAGGGGAGTTGTCACCCGCTCACGTTTAGCTTCTTTTTATGAACATTACTCGTTTGTTTCCACTTTTGAACCTTTGACAATGAAGGATGCACTTAAGGACATGGATTGGGTGATGGCCATGCAAGAGGAGCTAAACAACTTCAAACAGAATGAACTCTGGTCCTTGGTGGAAAGACCCAAGCAAAATGTGATAGGAACCAAGTGGGTCTTCCACAACAAACAATATGAGTTTGGCGCCGTGACAAGAAACAAGGCACGGTTGGTAGCTCAAGGATTCACCCAAATCGAAGGTTTGGATTTCGGTGAAACTTATGCAACCATAGCTAGGCTTGAATCAATTCGTATATTACTTGCCTTTGCTACTCACCATGATTTCAAGCTATATCAAATGGATGTGAAAAGTGCATTCCTCAATGGCCCTCTATCCGAAGTGGTGTATGTTGAGCAACCATTGGGCTTTGAAGATCCCAAATTTTCCAACCATGTCTACAAACTCGACAAGGCACTCTATGGGCTTAAGCAAACCCCTAGAGCTTGGTATGATTGTCTTGAGGACTTCCTACTCAAACAAGGGTTTGAGATAGGCAAGGCCGATCACACTCTATTTACTCGCACAGTTAAGAAGGATATATTTGTGTGCAAATATATGTCGATGACATAATATTTGGTAGTACTAGTGTTGCATTTTGCGAGGAATTTAGTAGGATTATAACAAAGAGGTTTGAAATATCTATGATGGGTGAGTTGAATTACTTTCTTGGATTTCAAATCAAGCAACTCAAGGATGGCACGTTCATAAGCCAAACCAAGTACACCAAAGATATGTTGAAGAAGTTTGGCATCGACAAGGCCAAGCCTATCAAGACTCCAATGCCAACAACCGTCCACAATGATCTTCTTAAGGATGGTAAGGACGTCGATCAAAAGGTATATCGCTCCATGATTGGATTTCTACTCTACCTTTGTACATCTAGGCCCGACTTAATGCTTAGTGTAGGAATGTGTGCAAGATATCAATCTAATCCGAAAGAATGTCATTTAATGGCGGTTAAAAGAATCTTTTGATACTTAGTTCTCACTCCTAATTTTGGCTTGTCGTATCCTAAGGGCTCCACATTCGATTTGATTGGCTATTCCGATTCGGATTATGGTGGTTGTAGAATCAATTGAATGAGTACATCCGGGACTTGTCAATTTCTTGGTAGGTCATTGGTGTCTTGGAGTTCTAAAAAGCAAACGAGTGTTGCCTTGTCCACTGCCGAAGCCGAGTATGTTGCGGCCGGTGCTTGTTGTGCCCAACTACTTTGGATGAAGCAAATCCTAAAAGACTTTGGTTGTGAGGTAAACAAGATTCCCCTTTTGTGTGACAACGAGGGTGCCATTAAATTGGCAAACAATTCCGTAAACCACTCTCGTACAAAGCACATAGACTTCCGGCATCACTTTTTGAGAGAACACGAAGCCAAAGGAAATATCGTTCTTACTCATGTGTGAACCGAAGATCAACTAGCCGATATCTTCACAAAGCCCCTAGACGAGTCAAGATTTTATGTTTTGAGGAGTGAGCTAAATATCATTGACTCTAGTGACCTAGAATGATCTCTTGCACATGTTCATTGTTTTCACCTAGAGATTATAGCAAAATGTTTGCAAAATCTACTTTGATGTCTTTCAAAATCTATTTTGCAACTTTCCTTCAAGTGTGACTATAGTTTTGTATTGCTTTAATTGTGTCTAGTCACATTTGGAAGGGTTTTGGTTCATTATATGGTTCACCTTGGCTGTAGGCTGTCCATTTGCTGGTCTGGCCTGTCGGTAGTACCGGTTGCCGACCGGTAGTACCGGTCCCTCCGTCGGTACTACCGGTAGGGCGCAGGTCCGGGTTAAAATCTTCTTACCCTCTTCTCCTTCTCTTACCTCTTCATTTCTTCCCCACGCCCGACTGACCCCGTCTCTCTCCCTCGCCGCCGCCCTCCCCAACCTCCACCGTGATCTCCTTCCTCCCTCCTCCATTGCCAAAACCTCTTGAGGAAGAGCTTCCCCTCACCTTGGAGACCATCTTGGATGACTTGGAAGCGACCCCAACCTCTTCAAGCTTGCGGATTTGGCTCTTCTCTTCCATTTAAGGTACTTGGGAGTTTCTCTCTCGATCTCCCAATGTGCTTCGTTTGAGGACGTTCTTTTGATTGAGGAGGTTCCCATGGCCGTGTTCTTGCTTGTGCTTACCTTTTCCTCCTGTTTCCATGGTTGGTTTGGTGATTCACCATGGAGTCTTTGAGCTGCGGCCCCTGTAGGTAATACCGACGCCCCGTCGGTAGTACCGATCTCTGACCGGTAGTACCGGTCCCTGCTGCTCCATTTTTCCATGTTGCCTCCCCATCTCAACCATGCTTTTGGGACTTCCCTTCTGATCTCTTCCTTACTTCTCTTGTACTCTCGTCTGCAGCATGTCTCGTGAAGGTGGAAAGCGCAAGAACCCCATTCGTGCTGCTCGTGGAGAGAGCTCCCAGCGTGGCCGTGGTTCCAGCGGTGGAGATGGCGATGATGAGTCGGGTGGCAATCCAATCCACTCTAGCATGTATTGTCCCGTTCCGCGCTCTCATGCGGATCGCATGCGGGATGCTCCTCCAGATGCCGCGGAGACAGACACCGCCGCCAACATTCGTATCCTTGGCAAGGCGATTGATTCTCGGGTTGTCCCTCGGACTCCCAAGAACATGCCGTTATTGCTCTCTCGCACTCTGCCTCGCCACCAGCACTTCAATGCCCGTCTTCACTCTCCTCAGACCGGTGGTGGGTACACTGTGCGTTTTCAGATTGATTATCGCCACCGGCCTGTTGAGTTGAAGGATCAAAGGTCTGAAAATCCTTATCTGTTTGTCAAGGATCCTTCTCTTGATCCTCGCTTTTGGAGCTAGTTCCAGTGTGATTATTATTATTCACTTATCTTGGGTTGTCAAGACCCTACTGGTGCTGTTCCCATTATTTCTCCCAAGTCCATTGACCTTGCTTCTCTTCTTCATTTTGAGGATCCGAACATTGTTGAGTTAGTTGCTGATCTTGAGAAGTGGGGTCTTCTTGATTTGATGGCTTTTCAGTATTCCTGGAATTCTGAAATTATTTCTCAGTTCTACTCCACTTACCATCTCGAGGTTGGGGACCACGTCATGCATTGGATGACGGAGGGTCAGCACTATCGTCTTGACTATGTCTTTCGCGCCTTCTTGGGTTTGGTCAGGCTGATCGTGCTGCCCCCAGTGTTTATGATGGCATCGATCAAATCTCATATCGGGACATTTGGCATTTTTACCTTCCTGGCAAGACCTCAGATTTCAAAAACACCTTCCTTCGTCCTTATTATTATGTCCTCAACAACCTGCTTCGCCACACCACTGATCCAAAGATTGGGGACTCACAGCATCTTCAGCATGATGCCCCCAAGATTCTTTTGCGGTTTGGCAAGAAGGGTGCTCGCTTCTCGATCACGGACCTTCTTTGGCGCAAGATTTATGTTGCTTCTATTGATCCTCAGCGCCATCTTCCATTTGCTCCCTATTTGATGCACATCATTGAGCAAGTGGTGGGTCAGTCTTTTGCCCATGATAAGAAGCATGACCAAGTTAAGGTCTGGAACTTGCACACTCCTAGGACAAAGGACGCCTTCCTCTATTTTCGTAATGTCTCACAGGATGAGGATGCTGTTGAGGAGGAATAGGAGGAGGAGCAGGATGAGGATGACTCGCCCCAGCGTCCATCTTCTGTGCGCCGTACTCATGGTGCTGCTCGTTCTTCAGCAGATCCTAGCTCTTCCGGGGGTCCTAGAACCTCCCACGGGCTTGGGCCTCGCCGTCGTCACGGTGGCGCTATCAAGTATGCCCTCAAGAAGATCTTTTTGGCCTTTTGCTATAATGCTGAAAAGGATGACCGTCGCCTTCGCGCCATTGAAGAAAAACTTGGCCTTCCTCCTTCCTCTCCCATGCGCGAGTTTCACGATCCTTTTGAGGAGTATGCCGAGTCTTCACGTGCCGCTGGTGGTTAGGACGACGAGGACGAGGACGAGGATGAGGACGAGGAGCAGGACGAGCATTTTGACGATGACGAGGACTACGACGATGACGACTAGCTTCCGTTTGCCGCGAGCCTACCCTTTTTGGCACTTGATGCCAAAGGGGAGTGTTAGGCTTTATCATGTTGTAATAGCTAGTTGAGACTTGCTTTAGCCCCTCTGTGGCCCAGAATTTGGCTATGGTTTGTAATATTTATATCTATCGTGGTGAACTATGTGATGGACAAGAACTTTGTGTTTGTAATGCTTAGTTGTAGGCAAAACTCTTATGCTTAATGTTTATCATATTGAGTTTGGCTTTGCTTTGTGGCTTTTGGCGTGTTTGTGACTTGAATTTATCTTGTGCTTCACGTATATCACTTGTTCTTGTCACACACTTTTAGGCACCCCACGAATTACAAGATTTAGGGGGAGCCTCTCTAAGTGTATGTATATTTGACTATGGTCATAGCTTGGAATTCAAATCCAATGCATACATAAATGGGGAGCTTTCTTCTAAATGTTGGATTCAAAAGCTTCAATTTGTCTCAATCATATATAAGCCTACATTGGTTGTCATCAATTACTAAAAAGGGGGAGTTTGTAAGTGCATTCGCCCCCTATGTGGAATTTTAGTGATTAATGACATCCAAATTAGGGACTAACGTGTTTATCAAGATTACATGCAGGTGTTAGTCCATATGAATGAGCAAATTGAAATATTTGGTGAAACGGTACCCCTCCAACTCGACCATGTTACTTGGTGATCCTTACAAGTTTCTATTTTATTTGAGTATAGGAAAACTGCACTATCAAGAGGGATGCATAGCTAGTTGACTAGTAGAAGGATTAAAGTGCTCAAAGATTAACTTAAAAGCATGCTTGAGAGACACACTCACACACTTGTGCACTGCCTTAGTCTGTTCTGCTCCTGGAGTATCAGTAGTACCAGTTGTGAACCGGTAGTACCGGTAACACTTAGAGCAGAAAAGCCTCCCAGTGAAGTCCTTGCTCTCGGGTTTCAAAAATCGTTTTATTCCAGCAGTAACACTGTAGCGGCGGGGGTTACTGTTCACCGTGAGTACTGTAATGCCGAATTAGGCTGGGCTCAATGTCGGGCACTGTAGCTCGGGTACTGTACACGTCGGTTACTGTAGCTGCGGAACACTGTTCACCCGAAACTTAGTACCATACTGAGAATCGGAGGTTCGCCAGACCAGCTTAAATAGCCAGGCCAAGGACGCGTAGTAACCTTTGGTTAACCATTTTGAGCGAAGCGAGGACGAAAGCTCAAGCAGGTTGCTACGCAGGTGGGACCACTCCTCGGTAGAATGGGCCAGAGCCATGCGCCGGGACTGGGGTATTACATTTGGTATCAGATCCGACTCTCGCGGTTTCACGGGCACGTGGCGGATCAGATGCGCGGGCATGATGCGCATGCACATGTGCGTGGACCTAAAGACAGGACATGGCATGACATGGCATAGTACATGCACCGGCACAGAACACACGGACGTGGCCAAGAGAGATCCAGATCCCGTGTCCCAGAGGATAGGGTAAGCTGGTCTGGCATTCGACGAGGACGTCGAATCCTAAGGGGGGTGATTGTAACAGAACCACCCATGGGCCTAGTTGGGCCGATTTGAATAGTGTTAGGCCGCGGGCACTGTAGCGGTGGGGTTACTGTTCACCGCGAGTACTATAGTGCCGAATTGGGCTGGGCTCAATGTCGGGAACTGTGCACGTCGGTTACTGTAGCTGCGGAACACTGTTCACCCAAAACTTAGTACCATACTGAGAATCGGAGGTTCGCCAGACCAACTTAAATAGCCAGGCCATGGACGCGTAGTAACCTTCGGTTAACCGTTTTGAGCGAAGCGAGGACGAAAGCTCAACCAGGTTGCTACGCAGGTGGGACCACTCCTCGGTAGAGTGGGCCAGAGCCATGCGCCGGGACTGGGGTATTACAACGATCGTCTTGCTACTTGAAGTAAGAAGTTTGTTTTCAACTTTGGTTTGATTCATTAATCATGTTACTTCCATAAAGCTACTTGTTTGTGGGATCTTCGTTCGTCCTTTGGACGGATGCTCTAGTAAGAGGACTCCTGATAGAGACGGATGTTCCTATACGCCCCTAGAGTAGTAGTCGCCTTCGTAGATGTGATGTCTAGGTCGGAGTCTACCTTCGTATGTTGCGCGCGCCCACGGGCAGAGGGGTAGGTGGCAGGTGGTGATAGCCCTGTCCACTCGTACCAGCATCCCCCACGTTCGGACGCGGAATAGCGCTGATACTGGTATCGCCTGGCAGACCAGGTGCGTCAGTGGGCCTGAAGCAAGCAAGTAGTGGGGACGTTTCCATCGCTTATGTGCATTTGACCTTAGAAGAACCTCTCTACCCAAGCTATCCCTTCTGTCTCTTCTGTGTAAACTAGTTTAAGAAACTAAGCACAAAGACCGTTCCTCTGGGAAATTACGATACCCTAAATACTTACGGGTGAAGGCTACAACGGTACTTCCGTGCACTTGCAGACTTTTCTGCTAACGCTAAGAAGCGCCAACAAGCTTTCTGGCGCCGTTGCCGGGGAACGGTTGTCGTATATATCTCCGAACCTAGTTCACCCGTGTATTCTTGTGTTTTATCAAAAAAATCTTTTATCTTTTCTTTTTATAAAAACAAAATATTCCTTTTTATCCGATCCCTTCACCATGAAGCCAGCTCCAAATTCAAAATTCTTCTGCTTCAAAGGGGGAGTTCTTTGAACCACATTCTTTTTCAAAACCAAAATTTCCATCCAGTTATGAACTCCACCCAAGATTCAAAGCTATGGTTCGGACAAAACCCTTCTTTGGTCACGACAATGAAAATTCTTTTGACCACTTGCAAAAATTCGAGGAATTGTGTTCATGCCTAAGCATTCCTGGCATGACACAAGAAATTCTTAAGTGGAAGTTGTAACTGTTCTCCCTCAAGGGGAGGCAAAACAACGGTACACTGATGCCGTAGAAAGTGCGAATAGAGAATGGGATGAACTTAAGATCAAGTTTTATCTTGCATTCTTACCCATGTCTCGTATCGCCGCTCTACCAAGGGCAAACCTTGACTTTGAACAAAACGAGAAGGAGTCCATAGGTACAGCCTAGGCCAGGTTTACAATGTTTATACATGCTGACCTAGACTTGTCTTTATCCGATAATGTGCTTTTGCATATCGTTTGTTCGGATCTAGACATAGATGTTGCCGTATGCTTTGACATAACCGTTGGAGGGCCATCTTCATAAAAACCATGACGGAATAGAGGAAAATCCTTGTTTACATCCTAGAGAAGCACGCTTCTCCCGTCATCGTACCCAAACCCCTCCATACAAGGGCATGTCAAGTTCTGAAGAGCCCTCAGTAGCTGAATCCTTTCCCTTGCCACCCTTCGATTCGTCTGTTGAGCCCTCACCCGAACCATGAATACCGAAGGAAGGAATGTTTTATCCTTCGGAGTTCGCTATCAAAATTCGAGGATTATGAAAAAACTTTGAAACATTTCTTGGCACAAAATTCTGACATTTTGTTAGGAAGTCTCCCCTAATGCTGAGTCATCGAAAGTACGGTTGTTGCTTGTTGGAAGTGAAACGTTCTTCTGAAGAAATTCATATTCTTTCACCTCCCACAACCATGTCTTGCTCATTAAGGGTGACTTCTGTGAAAGCCCTACACAACCTCACAGTTGGGACTACTTTCATTCTAGTGAAAACCCTTTTAGGGCGATATGTCGCTAGTCCCGACCGACAAACTTTTCAGAAGTCCATCCGGACTCATCTTTGAGTTTTGTGGGATTGTTAGGATAGTGCCATTGGAAATTAACGGAACCGAAGTTTATTATACACATCAAGCTGAGGCACCACCAATTAGCGGCACCCCCAGGTGAAACACATTGGTAAGTCAAAAGCAAGCTTGGGGGAGGGCTCCCACAATGGTAACTTGTATCTCACATTTCTTTTTAAAATTCTCCAACTTAAAAAAGGTGAGATATGTTCTCCTCTCTCATATGTGTTAAGATGTGTTAGTTTCTACCCTTGTTGAAATGATGAACAGTTGCTCTGTCTTATGTTTCACCTGTACCCATTTTATAATCGAGCTTTCTCTAAGGTTTGGGTTTATCAGCTAAAAATGTCTCATCCTAAAAACTTGGACTAATGGGTTGCACATGCTTAATCTTGTCTAAGTTATTGCCTGATATGATATGGTGACATGGGCTGTGCTATGACTTTGTTCTGAGCGAAACTTGACATCCGGAGTTTTATTTTTGAAAACTTTCAAAAACAAAAGTTCCTCAATGATTATGAAATACCTACCAAAGCCATATGACATGTTTCAATTATGCAAACCCTTTAGTCATATGCTGCTTGTGGAACATTGAGTTAGGTTAAATTGTTGTGACCTAAGTGAGATTATGGTCATGCACCCATGATTGAAATTCACATGCACCCACTAGATAAAGCCAACTCTCACCCCGAGAGTTGCGCACAACATGCACCCATCCATCCACCAAAAATATGACAACTCTTACCTGAGAGTTGCGCACTCTTCAACCAAATAAAAATACCGACTCTTACCTTGAGAGCCGCGCATTTGTTATCCACCAAATAAAAATGCCGACTCTTACCTTGAGAGCCGCGCATTTGTTATCCACCAAATAAAAATGCCGACTCTTACCCTGAGAAGCCGCACATTCATTTTTTCACCATATAATTACTCCTCGCATTCCATCATGACATCTCTCCCGCCAAAGTTCTTCAAATACTAACAAGAGATATGGGTTATGCTTAAAAGAAAAAAAACAAAAACCATGCCAAGAGGCATGCAATAAACATACGGAAAAAAGTTCCAAGTACCCGTTCAAAAAAAAGAAGAAGAAAAAAAATAGTTTGGATATATGATCTTATAGCCCATATCCCTCAAAAAAGTTTCATTCCATCCAATATAGGAGAAATTCATGATGCATGGTGTGCCAAAATATTTAGAAATTAGGATTCCAACATCTCTTCATGCTCCACACACTGGCACATCTCAATCAAAGTATATGACTTGTATCTCCTTGTGGTTCGGTTTTTGACTTAGCAATATATGTGATGCAAGTATGCCCACCATTATACCTGCCCAAAACTCCACTCATAAGCCTTAGTGGTAGGATATGAAAGGAAACATTGCAATGCCTTTGGTGAGGTATTCATACACTTTGAGCGATCGAGAGAATCATTTGAGGAACTTACATTTCTTTGCAAAAATTTTCAAAACCTCCGAAAAGATGGTTCATCTTGGGATGAATGATAAGCAATGTCTATGAATCTGTTCGGTCTTGCAATCACCCAAGACTTGAGATGGCTAAAAAGCCCCATTTGTTTCAAGATAATAGCCGGGTGAATAGCATGCTGATTTATTCAAATTACGGTGGAAAACTTTGTTATAAACTTGGTACATTTGAAATATGATCGACATTGTAGCAACTCCTGATCAACAACCATACTTAGCTATTTGCTCGGGACGAGCAAAGGTTAAGCTTGGGGGTCTTGTTGGCGGTCCTTATAGATCATTTTTAACCGCCAACTTATGCCTAAAGGGAGAGAAACTATCATACTTTAACACATAGACATATGCTATTAACAGAGTTCCACTTGTACCCCTAGTGTTTATGTTTCTGCAGGAATTATGGTGAAACAAGTGGTAGTGCACAACACCAATGGGAAAGCATAAAGGAGAAATGTGAATTCAGAGAATGCGCAACCAAGAATAACAAAGAAGCCCACCTTTATTACAAATCTGGGCCCATTCGTAACCATAGGAGAGGTCTAGGCCCAGAGGAGAACCAATCACGCGATGGCGGTGGCCAAATGGGCCCACCAGGGGATCGACCAGTCCCGGGGGCGGCTGCCCCTGGTGGGGCCTCTCGGGCCCAGTTTTCTTCTGGTGGTTGTAGGGCGGTTCCCCAAGGACGGTCCCACCTACGATCAACACAGATGGAAAGCGGAAACCGCCCTTTGGAGGTTGGTTTGGGTCCTTCCATGTGGGGATAATCCTTTTGCATAGAACCCCCTCCTCTCAAGCTATAAAAGGAGGCCTTCTCTCTACACCTATTCATCAAGGGATTCACCAACACAAGAGGTCACAATGTAGAGAGAAAGAGCAAGTTCCATTCCATTAGCTTATAGCTAATTTAGTATAGGAGTGAGAGAGGGACAAGAGCTGGAGAAAGAGCGGAGTCGAAGCAGTTCTGCCTCCGGGTGGACGAAGTGCCAGGCTTGTCAGCTCTCGATCCAACTTGTACCTCTACGATCACCTTGCAACTTGAAGTAAGAAGTTTGTGTTCAACTTTGGTTTGATTCATTAAGCATGTTACTTCCATAAAACTACTTGTTTGTGGGATCTTCGTTCGTCCTTTGGACGGATGCTCTAGTAAGAGGACTCCTGATAGAGACGGATGTTCCTGTACGCCCCTAGAGTAGTAGTCGCCTTCGTAGACGTGGTGTCTAGGTCGGAGTCTACCTTCGTATGTTGCGCGCGCCTACGGGCAGAGGGGTAGGTGGCAGGTGGTGATAGCCCTGTCCAAGATACTGGTATCGCCTGGTAGACCACGTGCGTCAGTGGGCCTGAAGCAAGCAAGTAGTGGGGAAGTTTCCATCGCTTATGTGCGTTTGACCTTAGAAGAACCTCTCTATCCAAGCTATCCCTTTCGTCTCTTCTGAGTAATCTAGTTTAAGAGACTAAGTACAAAGACCGTTCCTCTGGGAAATTACGATACCCTGAATACTTTTGGGTGAAGGCTACAACGGTACTTCCGTGCGCTTGCGGACTTTTCTGCTGACGCTAAGAAGCGCCAACAACCGGTAGTAACGACTTTTCACCGGAAGTTGCTCGGTTGTCGTACCTGTAGTACCGGTCTAGTCAACAACTCTGACACGCTTTTCTACCGTTGGACCTCGTGGTGTGCGCAGGACAGCTTTTCAACGTTTGAAAGTTTGTGCAGCCATCGGTAGTACCGGTATGTACCGGTAGTACCTGTAGACCCAGGCAGAGAAAGTATAAATACTTCCTCCCAACTCTTTAGAGGGTTACTGAAAGCCCTTGTTTGGTTTTGGGTAATTGATGAAACCTAGTTTGCTAATATTTGCTTTAAATGTTTCATGAAATTAATTAGCAAACAACAAGATGGAGCAAAGGACCGGGTCGGTGGAGGCCACAAGAAAAGGGCAATGATGGCGTCCATGCAAATGGTATAAGTCCATCATCAAAGGTGTCCACAAGGTCCATCAAGAGATGAGAAGGAAGTTGATAAGAAACCGGGAGCTCAAGGCAAAGGTATAACCAATAGGAGCTCTTTTGGTTTTGGTGATCAAGACTCCATAGAGGGAGTGATCACATTTAGGATAGATAGTCGTACTATCAAGAGGGGAAAAATCGTTGATGAAATGCAGTTATCAAGTGCCACTAGGTGTTCATGATCATTGCATATGCATATAGATGCTAGTGACACTAACTTGACCCGTGGAAAACTCTTTGAAAAGGCTAACACACGTGCACCTAAGTGAGAGACACTTTGGAGTGTTAGCACCTTTGGAAACGTTGCAATAAAAGAAAAAAAATAGCGTCGGATGCTAACCTCAGAAAGCTTCGGACCATTGGCTTCGGTCCGACAGCTAACACTATCGCGAACGTCGGACTCTGTTTTTCTGAGCGTCGGACTATTGCGTCACAGTCCGACGGTGCTGTTCGTGCGAGTGGTGACACGTGGCATGCTGTGAGTGCGTCGGACGCGCGCTGTTCGTCCGACGGCGGGCGTCGGACGGGAGTCCGGCGATTTTAAGTGCTCGGGGACCTCTCTGGAAGTGTCGGACACTAGCGATCTTTAGTCCGACGGCTGGTTCTGTTTCAGTCCGACGGTGTTTCTGCGTTGAGCGTCGAACTGTGAGTTTTGGTCCGATGGCTCTCCGTGCGACGGTGAGTTTGGCGTGAGTTTGGAGCCGTTGAGATCCAACAGTCTTCTTCAAACACCCAGGGACACGTGGCACGCATCGGGGGCGTCGGACCGAGTGTCTTGGTCCGACGGTGCGCGCGCAACCGTCCGACGGTACGCAGAAAGGCTCAAACGGCTATGTTTTTGTGAGGGGCTTATAAATAGCCCTTTGGCCAGTTTGGGGAGGGACTCTTGGCCACTCTAATCACTCCTACTTGCTTGTGAGTCTTCTCACTCCACTCTCACTCATCCTACTTGATTGTGATCATCATTTGGTGAGTTTGGAGAGAATCAAGTGCATTGCTTTGATAGAGATCATCTAGAGGGAGAGAATCAAGTGCATTGCTTTGATAGAGATCATCTAGAGGCACTTGGTAGTTGTCTTTCGCAACGGTTTTTCTTGTTACTCTTGGAGTTTGCCGACTTCTAGACGGCTTGGAGCTGCGAGGATCGTTGTGGGGAGTTAGTGATTGTCTCCGCCTCCGATCGGTGAAGTTGTGAGGGGTTCTTGAGCCTTCCCCGTGGGAGATTGCAAAAGGCTACTCTAGTGGATTGCTTGTAGCTTGTGGATCCCCATCTTGTGTTGGTTGTGTGGCACCCTTGAGAAGGGTTTGACTGTGATGCCAATTAGCGCGTGAACCTCCAAGTGGGTGTATCGCTACAACGAGGGCGTAGCTTGCCGGCAAGCAAGTGAACCTCGGTAAAAATCATTGTGTCAATCTCTTGCTGAGGATTTCTTGATTATTGTGATTGTTCTTATTGGTACTCATCTCATCACTACACCGGCGTATAAGATTCACTCTCTCTACTCTTTACATTCTCGCACTTACTCTTGTGTAGCTTGTTAGCTTAGTTGCTCACCTAGGAGTAGAGTAGAAGTAGCAACTTAGCCTCTCGTGTGTGAAATAGAGACTATAGCTTAGAACGGTTAGGTGGCCTGCATTTTTTAGTAGGCTAGCGCAAAAATTCGCTTCGCTTATTATTTATCAAACCTCTTGCTTGAGTTGTTGGTTGTAGAATTTTTATAGGCTATTCACCCCCCTCTAGCCATTTAGGACCCTTCAGTTACCCACTCCATTTATTGCAACCTAACTCAAGACAACAACTCTCTCTTGCTCCCTCACTCTCTCTCACTCTCATTCATGGCTCTTAGCTTTGATTCATTGCAAGATTCAAGTTGAGAAGTGAGATTCGAGTGAGGAAAACTCAAATCCATTGCTTGAGCACTTGATTCCTCCCACTAGCTAGGTTCGCTTTGCATTTGTTACTCTTGGGTTCTTGGAACCCTAGGTGGCTAGGCGTTCTTCAGGAGAGCCCGGTTTGCTCCATTTGTGAGGGCTCCCCAAAGTGTTTGTATCACCCCGTGATTCTAGTGAAGAAACTCAAGTGACCTTTGTGGTACCCTTGAGAGAGGCAAGGAGGTGAGATAGACTCCGACCTTTGTGGTCACCTCAACAACGAGGAGTGGGCCTTTCTTTGTGGATTGTCCGAACCTCGGGATAAATAACTTGTCTCGTGCTCTCTATGTTGTTGTGCCTTCTTGTGGTTCCACCGCTTTGACCGTGTTCTTCCTCCTCCTACCTTGTTCTTAGGTTGGAGGCTCGATCTACGATTTGGTGGTGATTCAAGCTAAGGGAAAGGTTGCAAGGTCTTCATCACTCACCTGGGTGCATTGGTATTACATAGATCTAAGTTTGTTGCGCATTTAACTTGTGTTCTCAGTCTTTCTACCTTGACCAGTAGTACCGACGGATTGCATCGGTACTACCGACTGTTATCGGTAGTACCGGTCCAACCCCGGTAGTACCAGTCACAGATCTCACGTTTCGATTGAGTTTGAATTTCAGGTTTTAGATTACGCCTATTCACCCCCCTCTAGGCATTGTAGATCCTTTCAATTGGTATCGGAGCCTAACCCTCGTGTTAGCGCTTCACCGCGTGAGGGAAAACAATGTCGGAGATGAGTGAAGCTCAATTGACCGAGTTCGCCGAGAAGATCGCAGCAAAGCTGCTAGAGAATCAAGCAAAGTAATTTGAAGAGCAAATGAGCAACATGAAAGAAGAGATGGATAGCTTGAAGGAAGCTTTGAGCAACAAAAATGAGAATCAACCAAGTGCATCAAGCTTAAAGGGTGGTGGTAACGATGATGAGAAAGATCAAGATGGTGGCAAGACACCAAGAAGGTTCACCACCACATCCTATGATTACAATCTATTGAACAAGAGCAATGTGAACCAAATGCCACATATCAACCTTGGCAAGCCACCCCCATTTGATGGAGTCAACTACAATGATTGGGCACACAAGATGAAGATGCATCTCATTGCGGCAAGTGTTGGGAGATTGTGAGTGTTGGTATTCATCCTCCGGAAGTTGATTGTGAATTTACACCCCAAGATATGCATGATTTACATCTCAATGCCGAAGCCGCATCCTTGATTCTATCATGCCTCAAGCCCGAAGAAAGCAACAAGGTGCGTGGAATAGAGAATGCTAAAGTGATTTGGGATACTCTTAGAATATCTTGTGAAGGAGATGAAAGTGTGAGAAAGAGCAACATTGAGCTACATGTTTAATATAAGATCAAACACCATTTGTGGTCTATTAATATTCTCATTTTTCATGTGTAGATTTCGATATATAAAGCACTTTGAATTGTGCGACACTAAAGGGTTGGCACTCTAACGCGGATGAGGTATATCTTTGATTGATTCAAAGATACATGCTAATTGTAACTGCAACTACAGAAAAAAGAAAATTCTAAGGATAGGCTAATTGATGGAGTGTTTATATATGCATTTTTTTCATAACTCTTCCATACTTCCTGAAAAATAGATATTTATATCAAAGATGTTTCTACTTTCATAAAAGAACATTAACTCTCTATTTCGTTTGAAGTGAAACCTCAAATTTTATTGCAAACAAAGCTACAGTGGATAAAGTGTTGCGTGTCCATCAACCTTTGTAACAACCCGGGTTTTCCAAAAGCCAAAAATACGAACTTTTCAAAAATTTTCTTGCAAATGTGTGGAACATGTAGCTTGAGGGATAAACCCGAGTCTAATCATTAACAAAACGATGCATTCATATAGAATTATTTGTAGGAATTTGCCAGAGTTCTCCTTTTGGTCTAGTGTATCTTGTCGGAGAGCACATGTCCATAGCAAATCCGTTTCAAACCCTGGTGTTCCTCTCTCTCTCTCTCTCTCTCTCTCTCTCTCTCTCCAAGAAGCACTCGAACTCTCCTCTCGCGCCTACTTCAAACCTCTCTGCTAATTCTCGAACCATAATTCGTAAGAAGATGAATTATTCTTCTTTTCCTATCTCCTCTCGAACCCGGTTCCGTGTCTCCTGTTAATTCCCGTTTCATCTCGCTTGGGGATTTCTCTAACCCCTATGAACGTAATCCGAATTCTCCTTCCGCATACCTCCCAAATTTATTCTAGACTTCCCTTGGTTCCTCTATCTATAAATAACACAAGGGAAATTCCTTTTCTCTTCCTTCCTCTGGACTCTATGAATTCATCACAAATTCATGCGAAACCATTTGTGAACTTCACTAAATTACAATGGGAGAAAAATCCCTTTCCTCCCTTCCTGCCTGCTTGAGTTTGGCCCAACACGCGTGTGCACCGCAACCCAGCTCGGCCTCTCTCATGCGCGCGGACCACTCCGCAGCCCAGCTGCGCGCACCGGCCCAGCACGCGGCCCACTAGGCCCAATTGCGTGGCACCTCCACTCCAACCCTAGGTCGGGCAGAGATGCTCCAGGGCGCCGCCGCCACCCCTCGCGCGGACGCACTGCATGTGCTCCGCTCGCTGAGCTCGGTAAACCTGTAGGATGCCCGCCACGCGTCATCAAGCACGGACTCCGAGGATCAACGCCGTTCACGGGAGGTTGTGCTGCCCCAAGAACCCTAGCCAGCTCGCCTATAAATGGAGAGGCCGCCTCCGCCGCACTGTTCTTCTTCTCCAAGCTACGGCCGCCACTCCTCTGTTCCCTGCCGAAGCCGCCGTCGCCCCGCGGCCCTTCACCACCGAGCCTGCCACGACCACCTTCGGCCACAGCCACGACGAGCACCGGCGTCCACGACGCCGAGCACCCCGACCGGCCGCACAGCTGCTCCGAACTCAACGCCAAGGTGCCGCGACGTCACCACAGAGCTGCGTCCAAGCCATGGCTGTGCGCGTCGTGCGCTGGACGTCGACCTCGCCACGGCGAACCTAGAGCACACCGTCGCCCTCCTCGTCATGCCACGGCCGCAGCCGCAACCTCGCCATCCCCTACTCCAAGCCCATCCGGCCGCAGCCACGTCACTGCGACCTCGTCATCCTCGAGCTCCCTCCTAGTGCCCTCGACGCCGTGAGTAGATGCAGCGCCCAGTCACGTCCCTGTCCTTGCCAGTCCGCCGCAGAGCCTTGCATCGGACTTCGCCGCGACGTCACACCGACCGGTGAGTCGTCATGAAAACGATGAAACACCGCTGTTCCCCCCTTTCTTGATGCGATGTGATGCCGAAACCGGCCTTCGTGCCGCGTTCTACCACTGCTGCAGGGGAGAAGCCGACGCTGCTTGACCTTCCGGGTGCCCACAATCACGCCGAGCCGGCCATGACCATCCCCGATTGCCTTCTTGTCCATGTCAAGACCCTGCAGCACCGACCTCGCCATGCCGGCGACCACCGCAACGACCTCGGCGCCATCATGGATAGGAAACCAAGACGTCGAGTGAACCGCAGGCTGGACAACCCCTTCTTCCCCTTCGGCATGCTTTGGATTAAACCCCGCCGTGAAGTTGTGCTGCCGGCAACGAACCCTACGCGTGTCAAGCGACCTGCCATCCGCAAGCCCTCGGTGAGCTGACCAAAGACCAAACCTATCCAACCCCTGCTGCCGGCGAGATGCCGATGAACCTTCTGCCTTTACCCCTACCCACCTGCTGCCGGCCCAAGGCCGATGATCCCTCCATGTGTCCGGTCTTCGAGCCATGTTTTCTACAGGGACCTCGTCGACCATGTGGAGCTGACATTAGTAGGCACGATGTACACTCACGCACTCGCCGTGTCCTTTCGTGGCACTCACGCCTCGGATGACACCGGCAGACACAACGCACTCACACACACTGGACTAACCCTAACCAACCAGATGATAGACCATGAATGCTTGGAACAACTATGACAGGCATCGCCATCGCATGCACCCGGGGCGCCGACGTCTCGACGGTGTTCCCGCGTGTTGTAGCTACTCAACCATGACGGGCATCGCCGTCGCATACACCATGCCATTTGACATCAGCCTTCGTGCTGCGAATCCATGCCTTGTTGGGAACCCAGCCATGCTCCGCCGCCTCCTGGCCACTTGACGCCACCTCCATCCAGCCTCTGGCCAGCCACAGCCCCGTTTGGCCAGCCATAGCCCCACCCGGCTAGCCACAGCCAGCCCACAGCAAGCCGCAGCCGGCCAGAAGCTACTAGCAGCTGGCCGAGAGGAGCTGGAACATGTAGCAGCAAGCCTCGCCACTTTCCTTTGACACCGACCCTGTCCGGCCTTCGTACCGTTGCCCCGTTGCCAGATCATAAGACCCCATAGATGATGTTGGACTGCTGGAGAGCCTAAAATAATAGATGACGTTGGACTGTTGGAAAGCCCAAATTATAAATGATGTTGGACTGTTGGAAAGCCCAATCGATGGATAAAGTTAGACGGTTGGAAAACCAAAGTGATATACGACACTGGACTATTGAAGAGCCCCCTTCTCTTATTTCCAGTACACATGTCCACCATGTTGTACCCTATCCTTACGATATGTCTATACATGCATCTGTTGTATTCCATCCTTACACTCTCTCTGTATATGTATCTGTAATACAGGATCCATCCACCTTTGAGCTATGGAATTATGCTACTCCACTGTCTTGTCGAGTTATTTTATCTTTTGGGTCGAGTCATTGGTTCTTACTGTGGTTGTTGTGTTGTCTGTGTGCCGTGCCTTCGAACCGGCTGTGGGGTCATACTTCATTCGGATATTGCGATCGCGGGATGTAACTCTACCCCGTGTTATAGCTGACCATGGAACTATACCTCGTTTGCTGTCCTTAATTCTTCATGTTCAGACCCTCGTATGCTTGTACCCTATGCAACCGCCGCATTCCTCTGATTCTTGCGGTGACAACCGCACTGCTACAAATCTGGGAGATGACTTAGTGCCAGTGCACCCAGGTCGTGGTACCCTACGAGTGGTTTGCGTACTTGTTTTTCTTTTGTGTGTCTCTCCTTTCTGACGCCCCGTCTATGCCGTGGCGTGTGCGTTGGAAAAAGTAGACCACCGTCCCTTTTTGTGTATCTCGCTCTTTGTTGTCGTTTAGCCCGCTCTATTCGATCCCGTCTTGTTCATGGCGATTGGATCAAAGATCGGACTAACTCCTTTTAGTTAGCGAAGCTATGGTCTATATTAAGATCTCAGACCTACGTATGTCGACTCGATTGACCGCTTAAAACCGTCTTCACTGAAGATGTGACCGAGAATATAATATGGATGTGCCTAGCTAACTCCCACCTCCCTCTCTTGATTCTTGGTGTTTAAGCACTTGTATGATTGTACCTATTTTAATCACAGCCTTGGTACCCTACAAGTGGATTAAACCCTTGCACTATCTTGTGCAACATTTCTTATCGATAATTATTCATTCTACTCTCTTGTTTGGCTCGTCCTTCGATTCCCGTCTCCTCCATGACGCCCAAATCGAAAGATCGTGAGCCGTGGTGTTTGCTATGGATCAGCTGTAGCCTAAACCATTTATTATAAAGCCATATTGGCTTGGCTGTGACATAAGCTTGTACATAGCAAACCCCACTCCTATTTTTCTTTGGCCCGATGAAATCGGATATACGCCGAGAGGGCCAAGTTGTGTACCTTTTATTATTTCTCTAGTGTTAATGGATTTTCCTGCGTCCCGTCGTCTTTTGGTGTATTGGGGGTTTTCTTGCCCTAAGTCGCTTCGCGGAGTAGCCAATTCTGGATTAGCGACGATCAGATTGAGATCCGCTGGAGGAGGAGAACGTAGACGACGAAAGGACCCGTGGAGTGAAGTCGCCCTAGGAGGAGGAGACACAGCTGATCAACTACACTAACTGGAGAATGCTTGTACCACTACTACCTCGACAACGCAGGTGTCATGGCAGCACCTTCTTCTAGAGAATCCTATTAGACATTGCATATTTAGAATTGCTAGCGCTTTATATTTACTCTTTTGCTAGTATATGATGCATGCTACTACCTAAGCCGTTATCACCCTGCTTGCAACCACGCTACTATGCTACCCAGCTTAGCGCTCACGCTCTTTTATATATATATACATCTTCCTAACCGCTTACTTGCATGTTACATCACTTTATTTATTAACTCCACTCGCATTATATCTGTGATGTGATGTTGGTGGTGGGAATTGGGAATGGATTACTTGAACATGGAATTAACCACTGGACTTAACCACTGGGAGAGCGTGCTGCGTACGTCTTGGGTGCGTGGTGAGGGTCGAGTCGACCAAGTGGGCTATATACGACGAGCTAAGAAAGCAAGTCTTGCCGGGATGCAACATGGGCATTTCCACGAGTGATACCTGTGGCGGGTAATGGTGTACAAGGTGATTCCGGGATGGATGGCCTGTGTGGTTTGAAGCCCCGTGAATGGAGGTGCTGTGATGGCACGGGGAGAGTATCCCTTGAGATGGAGAAAGCCTGCTTGGTCTATTTAGTCAACACTTCCTGGTGACCGGGAACTTCGGGAATCCTTTACTACTCACTCGTCTTCGGTGGGCTGGGAACGGCTGGACTACTTGGTAGGGCGGTGCCACTACTGCTAGGTTGAGAGGTGATAAGGGTGGGCGGTGACGGATGTTGAGATTCCCGTACTGTTCTAGATGCGCAGTACCACTGATTGGGTCCGGTACTGCGTCTCCCAGTCTCAGCGTGATGGTGTAGGATCCGGAATGTCCCAGGGCTGAGTGGTAGGGTGGCGTCGACCTAGGCAAGCAAGCACCCGGAATTCTGCCTAGATGTTTGTACGACATTTATGATGGCTAATCTTGTGAGTGGTAGAACCTCTGCAGAGTGTATGGTTGATCGATCGATACATATGCCGATCCCTCGGCTATGGACCTTTCCTGAGTCCTGTTGCACTTCTTAGGGAGCGATATATTCTCTTCTCCCCTGGATGATGTTTTCTGGCAGTGTGCCCGTTGTGGCAGTGTGCCGCTGAGATAGGCCCGACAGGGAGTTGGGCCTGTCGACTGAGTGCGAGGTGTGTGTGTGTGAGGTGGTGTATGGGTGGGATGATGAAATTGGGATGGACTGATGGATGGTGTGATATGGGTTAAAACTTGACGAACTATTATAAAATTTACTACTGGATACTACTTTACATGTGCTTAGGATGCAAACCACAGCCAAATATTAGGATAGCCAGATCCTTTGTTTTCTCTTTTTCACTAAAGCTCATCGGTACTGATCATGGCCTGCACATATCTGGCGGTGTGCGGATTACCTGACTAACAGAGATATTGAGATAAGAAGTATTAGAAGATCTCGTGCCTACGTTCAAGTTTGGTTCAGGAGATGAAGACTATGCTGCACCAAGATTAACTCTGATGATACCCGTGAAGGAGGAGCCTTCGCTCGACAACATATTCCGCCAACTCTGATGACGTCTAGATACGCTTCTGCTAGATTAATCCTGTAATAGGTGTATCCTCAAATGAGGTAAAACTTGTAAAGCTTGTAATCATACGCTGTATGACTGTGATTTCAACTGATATATGATAATGTGGTGGAATCAAACTTTGGTTTGATCGTATTATAACTCATTCTGTGGATTTTCCCTACGTGAAAAATCAAGGATGTTTCAGCCTTGACTTTGGTTGTCGCTCGGCGCACGAAAATAGTTGAGTATTTTTTTCTCCGTTATAACACATGGATACTCACCTAGTACAAATAAAAATACTATAATATTTAAATCCAAAATTTTTCACAACAAAGACTCTGTTCGCTTCAGCTGAAAAGCTGAGCTAATTTGAACTGAAGCTATTGTGAGAAGAAATACTGTTGCACAGCTAAAAAAATATATGCTGTTCAGTTGAAGAGAAACAGCCAAAATAGCCCCGAGTACTACTTGCAGACCATAGAAAAGGCAACCTGACGGACTGACGCGGCAACAGCTAGTCAACGTTGTCAAATACGGAAGCGTCAGCGTCACGGTTCCATCACCTCGTATCGGGCACTTCACTCGGGGCTCGCTTTTCAGGTAGGAGTACTACTCTCTCTTTTTTGTTTTGTGACTAGTACTACTACTACTGCTGCTGCTACCGCCACCAGCAGTAATTGAATGAACCCGGCGGCAGATGGCACAGCGACTGTGAGCGAGGAAGCGAGAGCAATTCGCGTTGGATGCCTGCTTCTGCTTGCCTAACATTTGGAAATTGGGATTTCCAAATTTTCTGCGAAGTGTGCTCCCGAGTCCCGATCCATCTCTCCTTTTCCACGCCACGGTGGCCCTGCAGGCCCCAAATCCAAACAAATTGCTCGTGAGTACTCCATCCGTTTTAAAATAATTTATCTTTTTTGACTTCTGAATTTTATATTTAACTAGTCATCTTATTTAAAAAATTTAAGTAAATAATAAAATAAATAAATCATTAATAAAGTATCTCTAATAATAGACTAAGTTATAACAAAATAAATAATATTTATAAAATTTTTTAAATAAGACGAACGATCAAACGTGAAGTCTAAAAGTCAAAAAAGATAAGTGAGTAATACTATATAGGCCATGTTTGGATCCTCTAGCTGTGCTAGAGGTTAGAGGTAGTTTCTAGCTGCAAACTAGCCTTCAACTAGCTCTAGCTCAAGTGTTGTTTGGATTTAAGGATTAGATTGAAAAAAAAAAGTACTTTTTTAATCATTTGTGTGGAGCATGGTGTAGCTAGATGTGAGGAAAAAGTATAGTTTCCACTTGAACTAGCCCAAATAATGACTTCTTGGAGAGGCTAGTTTTTTGGATGGGCTAGTTGCAAATAACACATTCTACCTTTTTTGTTTGAATACTTTTAGAGTAGTTGAGCTCAAATTAGCTTAAACTAGCTTAAACCCTGGGATTCAAAGAGGGCCATAGCAGTCCTACTACCAACTAGCAGAAGCGTAACAGGACCGTAGGAGCATGACAAAAAAAAAATCCCATTACGGAGAGGGTCGGTCATACTTGTAAATTCCATTCCGGTACCGGCCGGAATGGCCGGAATGCCCCGTTCCGGTGCCCAAACCGGCATAGAAGGGCTGCAATCCCGTACCGGGTCAAATACCGGTCAATACCGGCCATTCCGGTCAATTCCGGCCGAAACGCCTGTTCCACCCATTTCGGTACCGGACTAAAACCAAGTGACGAAACACTTTTTCCATGTGTGAGCTATGGAGTTTAGAAAAAAATATGTGAGTTTAGAAAAAATGTCAGTGTGATGAAGCGTAACTATGCCATAAGTATATATTTATATGATTATTTATGTATATGTATATTCATATATTTTTAATATAATAAAGTCCGGAATGGTACACCGGTATCGGTCGGTACCGGAATGTTTCATTCCAAGAGTAAAAACGGAACGGCCTCCGGAATGGAATTTACAAGTATGGGGTCGGTAAAAAAAAGATGAACGGAGGAGGGGCGGGGCACGACTTCCGAGGGAGCGACCGTTGCCACCTGCGGCCGCCAGTGCCAGCCCAATCGAAGTCGCTCTCACCGGTTTCAAATTTAAATCCTCCCTCCAAATCACCCACCAATAATAAACAACAAATCGCCCATTCCCCACTAGGCCACTAGTCACCCAGCCACTACCCAGTCCCAGTCCGTCCACCGAGCTGTCCGCCCGCCCGCCGCTCGCCGCGCTGCGCACCCGGCTCGCCAACAGAGCCTGCACTGCAGCCTCGTCAGGCCACGCCCGCCCGGGGATGGCGTCCGCCGCCACCACGCCGAACCCCAACCCCAACCCCAAGGCGACGACTAGGGCGAGGAGGGAGCCGCTGCGTCCGCGGAGCAACAACGCCGCCGCGGCTCCGGCTCCGGCCGCGGCGAGCGCCAGGCGCGGGCCGGCGGCATCAGCGGAGAAGGAGAACCAGCGGCCCAAGAGCCTCGCTCGCGGGAAGGAGGAGGACAAGGGGAAGGCTGCGGCTGCGGCTGCGACGACGACGACTGCCGAGCCCGCGGAGTCGGCGTCGGCAGTGGTAGCGCCGCCACCATCTCCGCCGTCGCTGAAGCCGTCGTCGCTGCAGCTCCGCATGAAGGACGAGTCGTCGGCCGAGGCGGCTGCTGCACAGGCGCCGCCGCCCGCGTTCGTCGTCGGGCCCAGGGGCAGGGAGCTGCTCCCGCCGCCGTCCTCCAACTACGAGGCGTGGGACCTCTCCGACAGCGAGTCCGCGCCAGCCTCCTCCTGGGCCACGCTCCCCAACAGGTACGCCGGCCCTTCTCTCCGCCGCCGCGGGACACGGAGCGGCTAGCAGTAACGCTCTGCCTCTTTCCGCTTGTTCCCGCTTGCAGGGCCCTGCTGTGCCGGCCACTGCCGCAGGACGTCGGCCGGTGCACGTGCGTCATCGTCAGGGAGGCGGCCACCGGCGCCAGAGGCGTCGCGCTCTACTCCCTCTACACCAATGTAAGACCCAGTAGTAAAGCCTCCTCCGAGCTGCGGCATGCGTTGTTTCCTTTCCCATCCCCCAATCTGATCTGCCAGGCGATGTCGGGGCGATTCCGGGGGCTCACTTCAGTGTTTCCTTCGGGAATGGTGCAGGAGGGGCAGGGGCGGCAGGACCGCAAGCTGGCGGTGGCGCGGCACCGGCGGAGGAGGGGCAGGTCCGAGTTCGTCGTGGCGCAGAACCAGGACGGCATCTTCTGCACCTCCGACAGCAGCTTCCTCGGCACCGTGGGCGCCAACCTCGTCGGATCCAAGTACCAAATCTGGGGCCAGGTGCGTCCGCAGCTCAAATCACTAATGCCGTTGAGCACTTGATGAGCAGATGTTCATGGCTGGCAGGGGAGCCGAGCCGACGAGCTGAAGAACCAGTCGAAGCGGCTTCTTGGCGTTGTCGCGTAAGATCCGACCGACCTCATAAACCATAATCCCCTATTCCCCTTCCGGAATGCTTCTTGACCCACCGGAGTTTTGGTTCCTGCAGGTTTTCCCCCACCATCACCACACTCACCGGGAGTTTCAGAAGCATGAGAGCATGGATCTCCAAGAACCAGTCCATGCAGCTCAAGGCCAACAATTCTTCTCAGGTAAAGTTCAGAAGAAAATTTTCAAAATTCAGCGAGGTAATTTAGAGAATCAAGCAGATGGTTCTTAGTGACTCTGGAAGTTTGCAGATTCAGCATGTCAGCGGGCTCCCAAAGGATTGGCAGGAGAACAAGAGCAGAGCTGAGCAGTTGTGCTCAAGAGCCCCGTTCTACAACCATGTAAGGAGTTCATGACTGAATTGTTTGATGCGTATTCCTCCGTGCGGTATCTCAACAGGCAATCTGATTGTTAATTTGTGTTATTATTATCGTTCCTTGTGCCTGTTCACAAACAGATGACAAAGCGCTACGAACTGGACTTCAGAGAGAGGGCAGGAAGGATGGGGTACAAGGTGCAAACGTCGGTCAAGAATTTTCAGATGACTTTGGAGGTAACATTTCATTTCATTTTGTCTGGCCTACCCATCAGTCACAACAGTCATAAGATGTTTACAACCTTTTGCTTGGCAGGAAAACGGGAGGCAGACAGTGTTGCAGCTTGGTAGGGTTGGGAAATCCAAGTACATAATGGACTTCAGGTAATAAGGAAAACCTGACCGCAACTACGTACTATACTTCAGTGCTTGCGACTTCAGTGCTTGCGATTCAATTTTGAGACAAGTTTCACCTCAGAAAAATGTGTTCTGCAGATACCCTCTGACCGGCTACCAAGCGTTCTGCATTTGCCTGGCATCGATGGACGCAAAGCTGTGCTGCACCCTGTGAAATGGGATGCCATGCGAGGATCAAGTGTTAGTTTTGACTTTTTTTTGTAGCTCATGTAGGAGTAGGCGATTCTGTACTTCCAGCTTCTCACCTTGAGAAGGCGATTTAATAATATATGCGATATCCTTTTGCAACTCAAGGGTTGCTTAATCCGTCAAGCAATATTTATCATACAAATGGCAATTATGTCTAGTTGCGCTCAACTGTCGCATTTGTCTAACACTCCATGTCTACGATGGCAGCGTTTATACACTTGCCAGGCTTGGCACTCTCATCATCAACATGTGGGCAGCGTGTCAATTCGTCATCCTCCATTTTTAGTGGCAGTAGCTACTTGTACTTCCCCCAAGCCATACTTATGTTGTACACTTGAAATGATGTTTACCACGACACGCTTCACACCGATGGGAAGACACAACTGTAGCATTCTACTTAAGTGTGTTCAGCTACATGTATTTAAATGTAAAAGACAACATGTAATACAGGTCTTGCACAAAGAAATCACTTCAAATGACTGTCCACTCCATATCAACTCTGAGTAGTCACTCGGAACTTTCAATCTTGATCAATGTGGGTCAGATGTTGACGAAAGGCTGTCATGATTCAAAAGAAAGAAAGAACGAAATCACTCCAGGAGTGAGCCACTAGCCATATATGTTTACAGAAGGATAACTAACCAGAGGATAGCATTGTTCTCACCGAATGAAAACTATTCCCGCTTAATCCTCCTCGCCAGCATGCTCAAGAAGATAGTTTGCTGCTAGCTCCTCATTCCTATCGCAGGCAAAGAATGCTTCTATAACATGTGCTCTGTCGAACCCCATGGATTCAAGCTAAATATACGAAAACAAACCAAAAGATGATTAGGTTCTCAAATATCTACAACGTGGGAGGATAGCAGAGTTCAACAAAGCCGTGCTTACCCGTCCAATGGCCTCCTGCTCCTCCGGTGTAACACTAATAGCATGAGGCATTTCATCCTCCTCAGGTTGGTCTAAGAAATCCCTAGAGATTTCGAGGAAATGGGAAGAAAAAAAATGAGATAACACTATCTATTTAAAATCAGTAAACAGGAATTCACAAAATACCAGAAATCTATGACAATTGGCAAGTGTTGATGAAGCAGACAGACCCCAAACAAAGGGGAAAATAGTTAAATCAATCAAATAAGAGAATGCTTACCCCTCTCCACCTTCAAAGGGCTCATTTAGTAACTGAAGAAACTCATCATGATTCTCCTCAATCAACCTTAGAATTTGAGGATTCTGCTTGCTCAACTCAACAAGCATAGGCTATAACATGATACCAGAAAAACGTTCAGGCAGATACTACACAAGAAGACAAAGAATGTAAGACAAAACAAAGAATATAAAACCTGCAAAATTTGTGGATTTGTGTGGACCATTTCTCGGACTGCTTGAAACTGCAAAATAATTGATATGCTATTAATTCATATTCAGAACAGTGAGATTTTTTTACTTGACAAACTGAAGTAATCCCGTCCCGCCAATCCCAAATATCTCTTTGCACTTGAGGCTAACATTAAGGTGAGGGGTACACTGGACATGTTGCACATCAATCATTAGTGTGCATTGCATTGATTAGTGTGGATTTAAGTAGCACACATGGAAGAATGAAGCAAAAGGTTGCATTGGAGTTACTGTGGATTTTTTATTTAGTGTATTTAGGAGAAGGTTAGATGGACATATATTCGGGGTTTCATTCCAAACAAAAGGTTCGTTAAAAGTTTTTAAAAGCTCATGTTCACAACACATTAGGATAAGGTCCATCCTTGCACAATATGTACCGTAAGATTAGTGAGAATGATGCTATTGCAACTTACTACTATGGGCACCTTATTTTCTAATACTAAAATTTTGTCTGTAGGAGGAATAATAGAGAATTAAGCCAACAATCTTAACCAACAAAAATTAAAATGAGAACCTGTTGGTTGTTTCTAAGAAAATCAAGTGGTCCACCACCAGCACCACCTCCAGCATTAGAACCCCCCTGCTGAATTGTTTAATGGTCAATAGATGCTTCAACATGCAGCAATAGTGAATGAACCACATAAAGTACACCTGTGGGAAAAGATTTAGTGGAGCCGTGTTTGGAATCCCAGCGAGACCGGCGTCCCCAGTAGGAGCTTGATCAGTTGCGTTTGCTCCTTGACCACCAATTGGAACAGCAACTTCAGCTGTTACTGGAATACCCTAATGTTTGACAAATAATCTATTAGCACCAGAAAATTGTGTTCCATCATTAAGTGCAAAAAGGCAAAAGAATGGGGCTACGAGAAAAATACATACAGAGTAGAGGTATTCAACAGCGCGTTCCGGGTTGTTGTAAGCGGCACGTAGAGCCCTTTGGACTTTATCTTTGTCCCAACTTCCCCCACCCATCTCCATTAGCTGGTTAATCATTGTGTCAACATTGCTTCCTGATAGAAGATTTGATGCTGCATTGTCATATGTGTTAGGAGGAGCCCTAACAAGAAGAAAAAGGTAAAATCAGTTTTTGTTGGCAGAATTACTAAATGTGACAAAAAAGGAAAAGGAAATGGAAATTTCCAGATCCATAAGAAGAGCACTTCAAATCTATCTCCAACATAGCATTGTACTCCCAAATTTCGGCGTGTGTGTGACATAGTTTTTCCCGCCTAATGGAGGATAGATACGGAAACAGTAATGGGAATTTTAAGTGGTCAAAATCGCCTAATAGCAAAGATGTGTGATTGGCAGGCTGGAAATATACTGTGCAGGAAGTCCTTCAGGCTGAGAAGTTGCAGTTGGTGCCACCCTGAAAAAAGATGCATCTCATGAGTTCAGAATGAAAACAAATGAAGAGGCTAGAGAGAGAGAAAGAAAAGCTATAGCAAGAACTCACGGGGGTTGAGGAGCTTGTTGTGGGGCATCTAGAGGAGGTGCCTGCCTTGTTGCAGGAATGTTTGAGGGCTAGTAATGGTTCATGCAGTTAGTACATAAGCTGGTAGTTTGTTTTTCCACCCACAAAGGGAATAACTTTACCTGGGAAGATGAAGTTCCACTTGAACCAGATGTTTTACTCTGCAGAAAACAGAGTGGATAAGTATGAATTTATATGAAACAAAGAGTACATGCATTGAAAATGTTGAGTAAAGGATAAGAAGTGCTGAGTGAAGGTGTTAAAAGATATACCATTCTACATTAAACATATCATTCAACCAACAACCCAGTGCCAGAATGTGTATTGCCATATTATGTACTTTTAGATGATAAAAAAGGAGTACTTTGTGTTATAGCTACTACAGGATGGAAGAATAGCACTCCTTATTAAACAATGCCATATGATCAGCAATAAGTGGTAACTGCAGAGCACCATGGCAGGTCAAATAATGTTTCAGACAGATTCAACTTGGCAAATAACTATATTACATTTTGTACCTAAATTTAACTTTTTCTTCACATGTTACAATTCGTCCTATTTGTATTATATCTGTAAATTTTGCATCAAGTTTTCCACTAAAATTAAGTTGTTACATTATCGGACTAAAGTTATGGCAAATACTTCAGTACAACATCATAGTTATCTGAAACGGTTCCTATAATACGTAGCAGAGATATGTACTAGAAGCCAACCTTACTAAGCATGACAACTAGAAACCCATCTTCGCCAACTTTATTCTCATCCAATGTACTTTCATCTTTCAAGACTTTTCCATCGAAAATCACAAGTTGTTGGCCCCATGGATAGCTGTCCTTTCCTTGTATCTCTTCGATATTCTTCTTCACAGCCATAATCTGGTAATAATGAACAGTTAGTAGAACCTTGAAAAAAAATATTGAATGCAAATAAAAACCCATTCAGCTATGATCACAAAACAGTAGCCTGACAAGCCTTAAGAATCCAAACCCTTCTAGTGCCTGGATCACCGTTGGAAAAGAACAAGGCACCACGAGGTATTCGAAGAAGGTAGGTAAATGGATACAAGAGGCAAGAGAATACCAGCATGTTAATCAAATAGGCTCAAGCCCCAAGAGCATGCCGGTATGACAATGAGGACTGATTATGAGACGTGTAAATGGAGCTGGATGCTGCCTACAAGGCAACGTGTGTGTCAGGAAGCAGGGACATTGTCTTCGAATGAGCAAGGTACAGGTTACTTTGAGCCAGTATCTACCAACAAAAAGGGTGAATGAGAAATAGAAATCATCGTGCTCTTCCTTTTTCAACACCCCACTTCTTCCCTTCCTGTCCCGGATTCCGATTCTTCTAATGTAAATCCATCTTGTGAAACTTTGAGCCTGATCGCGTTTAACTCCATTGTAGGGCGTCCAAGGCTACCATAGACCTACAACGCACTACTTCTACAGCAGTGCCAAAACCATTTGCCAGCAATAACTCCAGCACATTAATACAAAGATTACGGTAAGACGTGGCACTTGCCAAATGTGCATCAGAAAACTGTACCTTAAATGGATTTTCACGTGCTCCTACCATCTAATCACACCCCAACTGTCATGGATGGCACTCACACGGTCACGCCGCGAAACGTCAGGACACCAAGCCTCAAATCAAATCCTATATAAACCACAAGGAACACCTGCGGACCTCATCCTCCAGTCTTCAGGCCAATCTTATGCTTCGTCTCGCAATTCGCTAGTGCATTTTTCTCGAAAGCTCCTAGTGAAGCATATAGAGACAGGAAATCCATATCTCCAGCGAAACGTCCCCGCGTCAGAATGCCGCAGGGACCACCCGCCTCGCCATTTCTCCCACAGCAATGCCCAGCACCATAGCCCGCGACGCCATACAGCTCGCCGCGAATCGTTGATCTGAGGGGGGCCACAAGCGCTCACACCCACGACCCGTCCCCAGTAAGAAGCACCAGAGGATTTCAAAACGAAATGGGGATCGGAGTATATCTCACCGTGTCGTTGGGCTGCACCCGGATCTCGAAGTGCGTGCCCTTGAGGGTCTTCACCGTCAGCTTCATGGCGGCGGGGGGCGTGGCGGGGGCAATCCGAGGCTCGCCTCAGCTCCGCTGCCGCTTCCGTGGGCGGGCTAGCTCCTAGCGGTCTAGGGTTTTAGGGATGGCGGAGCCGTGGTCCGTGGAAGCGTCGCGCGGAAGGCTCCTTCGGAGTTTGGGGGCGAATAGGACCGAAACGCGAGAGGCAGCACGTGTGTCCCGGGGCCGGCACGGGCTGACGATACGGAGTATCCGATATCCCAGGCCCTACTCACCCTGCTCTGGACCATGGAAATCTCAATATAATTGAAAGCCCATGGGCCAGACAGGAGAGATCCGGCCGCGTCTCGTCGTCTTCTCCTAAGGCCCTGTACAATGGTCAACGCTTGTGGGCCGCTCCGCCGTTTTTTTTTTTTTTGCCAGGGTGTACTTCGCATGCACTAAGGTGAGTCTTAGTGAAAGTTTAAAAAAAAATTTATTTACATTTAATATCCTGCTATATGTGCATTTTTGATGATATGACGGTGTTTTAATAAAGAGAGAGAAAAATTAAGTGTTATAGGATGATACTCTCTTGGCATCCTTATCAACTTTTTATGAGTTCTAGTATTCAATTCCTATGGAACTTTAGAATGAAATTTTGCATTGGGAGTGGGTGTTTCATCCAGGTTTCATTTCATTTTACGTGACATGGTAGTTTTGGAAAGAGCGCAATGAAACTTCACTGAGGCCAATCTTAATGGAGAGTTTCATGGTGTTGTTTCCAAGACTGTCATGTCATGAAAAATAAAATGAAATAGGGATGAAACACCCACACTCAATACAATTTCATTCTCATTTAATTTCATGACTCAAAAAGAGTTGGTAACTGTGTCAAGAGAGTTTCATCCTCATGAAACTCATTTCTTTTCTCGTTTCTTTAAAAACATTACCATATAATCAAAAGTGCTTATGTGGTAACTCATTTAACGCGAATGAAAATCCCATAAAACTACAATTGAGACTGGTCTGAGACTGACCTAAATCAGGCGCTTCAGGACAGGCAGCGACGCTCCAAGAAGCAGCAGCGCCTAGAAAAGCTACACGCCTTGTTTTATTTTCCCATCGTAAGTTTAGCTATCGGAGAGACGCTTGCTGACGTAATTTTTCCGCTCCTTCTAACCGAGGCTATGCACCGTACATGCCCTAAAGATTTGGCCGAGAACACTACGACGAGCTGTTTGGTTGTTAGGTTAGTAAGGCAAACTGGCAGGACTTATTTTGCCTGTTATGTTAGTAGCCATTAGCTACCACAAGCATGTTGGAGCTGCCGTTAAGCTACTGCAGCTTTCGAGGGTGTCAACATCGTTCGACGTGGCAATTGACAATGGATTAGTGATAATTATTAAAATAAAACCAACAAGGCACGCGAGTTGCCGGCCGATTAAGTTAGATTATTCGTATCGTTGCCTGAAATAGCTGTTGGCCGGTCCCATGTGCACGCACAATATGATATGTACATGCAGCCAACCATCGCAATACGCATCTCGGTGAATGGAAAAGTAACAGCACTATCGTGTGGGGACAGGTAGAAACGTGAAACCCGTTTACCTCGTGCTTGAAAGGATACATTTTGTGTGTACCATGACAATGCAGGTGGCTTGATTGGTATGCCCAGTAAGCTGAAAGCTTGAAACGGTTTCGCATGCGGTACATTTTTTTTTCAATCCAACTTTGTGTATAAAATTATGCCCATTCCATAGGCTCAATGTTCCCGGATAAGCTTCCCCACCCTACCGTTATTGGTCAATAATTTGAGCGCACTCTGGTATATATTTTTTTCTTATGTGTACTACTAGTGGCCCATCACTAATGAAAACACGAAATTTCCTGACAATGTAATTACCGTCAAGAAAACAAAAAATCAATTTTCTTAATGGTGCACTGTCAGGGAATAACTGCCAGAGCTAGTGCGACAAGGAATTAAGAAATTGTCCGACGGTACAAAACTGACGAGACAAATTGTAACCGTATAGTAAGACTGTCTCCAGCAGCCGGTAGGCAAATGGGCAACGCATTCCACATTTTACCTAGCGCACAGTACACAGATGTCCAACCCAAAAATCCTCCTCTCCAACCGTCGTGACCCATTCTCGAGACCCATCGCGAGCCGGCGTCCCCAGGCCTCGGTCCCACTCACCGGCGGCAGGGTGGGGCGGAGCGGGCGTTCTCGCCGGCGGCCGTCACGAGGAGGCAGATCTCCCGGCCGCGGACCCGCAGTCCTCCGCGAGCTCACCGCCGTCACGACGAGGTGGAGGTCCGCCGGCTTCTTCGCGACGAGGTGGAGGTCCGCCGGCTTCTTCGCGAGCTCCGGCGGCCGCGCTCTCCCACGGTCGGCTGTGCACGACCTCGACCCGGCAGAGTGTTTTGCGAAGAGGGCGATGGAGGCGGACCTGCTCCTCCCGGCGCCGACGAGATCCACCCCGACGAGCGCCTCTCGTCGCGCCCCGCCGTGGACCGCCGAACCTGCCAGGCCACACCGCCGTGGCCTCGCCTTGCGCGCCATCGCGCCCACCGCGTGCTCGCCAGGGCGTCGCCGCGGGCTCTTCTCGTCGCCCCGCCGCGGACACGGCAGGTGCCGTCGCGCCGACGCAGGCCAGCCAGGCGCCCCGCCCTGGATCCGCCGTCGCGCCGCCGCAGGCTTGGCTCGTCGCGCTGCCGCGGATCCGCCAGGCGCCGGCGCGGGCCCACCATCTCCACTTCTCCAGACATTTGCGTCCTCCAAAGAGACAACGCAGTTCTGCGTCTCGGCTGCGGTGGTAGGCAAAATGCATGCCCGGTTTGTGTCTTCGGTTGGAGGCCGTTTTTTTCATGTAAAAATACTGTGCGCGAGGCAAAATGGGTTTGGGTCGCCGGTTGCATCTTCTGTTGGAGATAGCCTAAGGGGAAAGCGTTTACTTCTGTTGATGTTAATAAATACGTGTGGATAAATATAGCCTTGTATCAAGTATAAGTAGTACTCTTAATGATAATTCTATCAAATTACGAACAACATATTTTTATTTGCCAACAAAGTAGCTAGTTACTCGCAGTTGATACTTAGTAGTTACCAAAAATGGCCACGCGTATCAATTGGATAATCATGATGCTTGAATCATTATTGAGGCTGCGTTTAGATTAGAAAAAGTTGAGAAAAAAGTGCACTGTAGTATTTTCGTTTGTATTTGACAACTTTTATCTAATCATGACCAAGTAGACCCAAAAGATTCATCTCGAGCTAGCCAGACAAAAAGTACAAATATGCAACAGATACTACTTCATTTAGTACTACATGCAGGCGAAAAGTACAATCGATGTGATAGGGAAAGAGAAAAAATTTTGTGAACTAAACACACCCTGAAGGTGGTCTACTAACTATTTATTGACAGGAGTGCCATACCTTTTGTGTCTTCTCACTGTTGACAAGTAACAGAGTCGTAAGACTATCTCCAACAGTCCAGATGCAAACACGCGAGGCATATCATATTTTAGGTCGTACACATAATGAGACTAACAGACTCATAAACTGTCCTCTCCAACAGCCGACGCAAAAGGAAGCCAGGGACGCTACCCAGGCGGCCGGCGCTCCCCTCCCCTCGCCAGTGCTTCTCGCCGGCCGCGCGCCGCCGCAAACCCGCCTCGCCGGGATGGTCGTGCGCCGCAGCACGCAGATTCGCCTCCGCCCAGCCGAGCACCGCCTGCCTCGCCGCATCGGGGCGCTCCTCGCCGGCCGCGCGGCGCCGCCGCGAACCTGCCTCGCCGGCCGTTGGTCTGCTTCGCTGCGCCGGCGGCTCCCGCGGTCCCGCCTGGCCCACAGCACCCGCTCTCCGCCGTCTCCGGTGAGCACCTCCTCGACGACATCCGCGCCCGCACCGAGCTCGACCTCGTGCGCGTTGACTTGGAGATCGACCTCGCCGCGCCAGGCAATCCTCGATGCGGCAGGCCCCGCGAACATGCCATCGTCTCCTCGCCGTCGTCCTGCTTCGCCACGCCGGCCGCGGACCAGCCTCGCCGCTCCTCACAACCTGCTGCTGGGCCCACCATGGTGACGGCGCACAGATTTGGGTTGATAAGAGAGACGACGCCACCAAGACCCATATATGAGTTGCCTCATTCCTCGTACCCAAAATGCCTCCTCCCTTTGCATACTCTGTTGGACCCCTATTTTTGACTGTGCAACATGCAAAATGAGTTTAGGTACCGGTATGCATAGGCTATTGGATTTAGCCTAAGGCCAGGGCCAAACGGTATCGTCATTGAGACATCGACAATTTGCCTTGCCTCTCACGTCATGATTTCTCTTCTAGTCGGTTCATCCTCTTCGTTCATGATATATGTACCTACCCATATCTCTAGCTCTGTCCCTTTCAACTTTACCTTACCACTCGATCGAGTAGCTGCAGCCTTGCCAGCCCGGTCACCGGGAACGTTGAATGGTCTCCTGTACTCAACTGATGACACAGTATTGACGTATTGCATAATGCATACTCCACTATATTCCCAAAATAGATGTCATTCCCATTTTCCAAAAAGTAAAATATTTTTAGCTTTTGACCAAATACTCGCTCCGTATAAAATTTAGATATCGTTTAGAACAACGATATGATCTTCAATACATGACTTTGACTTTATATTTCAGTAAAATATTTATTGGAAAATAATATATGTATACATTTATAAAAACATATTTAAAGACAAATCTATTTATATAGTTTTCATATTTATAAACTCAAGAATTTAAAAGTTATTCTAGATTTATATTTCAATGTTTGACCAAACCCTTGTCAATGACATCATTTTCCTATATGGAGGAAATATATATACAAAAATATTAATATCTACTTCCTCCGTCCCAAATTGTAAGTCACTCTAAAAATCTTGGAAAGTCAAACCATCTCAACTTTGACCAAATTTATATGATAAGATAATAGTATTTATAATATTAAATAAGTTTTATTAGATTCTTCATCAAATATATTTTTATAATACATATTTGGTGTCATAAATCTTTTTTTTTCTCAATAATTTTGGTCAAATTTGAAATGGAATGACCTACAATTGGGATGGAGAGAGTATGGTATATAATTAGTATCATTTTAGATCGTTGAATATACTTTCATAATAAATTTATTTGGAGGTATAAATGTTGCAAACCCAGTCAAAATTTTAAAAAAATTACCTACACGCATTCCATAGTGACATCTATTTTAAGATGGAAGGAGTAGATCGCTAGTGTATATGCTTGAATTTTATGTATGGAATGAATTAATAGCTATTCCGATATGGAACAACATTACATAAGACGGTGCAAATAGATTTGACGGCACAACCGTATGGTTACACGACCGGCAAAAAAGTACACCGGAAAGAAAAGAAACTCCTCTCTATCCCGTTTTCTCCAAATCGGACTCTGATCCCGTTTAACCCAGCCTTAGCATTAACTACAGAAAAATCCTATATCCGTTTTTCTCCGTGACATGGACGGTCCCGTTCATGTGTCTTTTAGCGGTTAGTTTTTCGTTTTTCTCCGTTTCACCTTCCCCTTATTATGCGGTTCCACGCATGACTCTTTTTTTTTTTCATCTTTTTTGTTTTCCAATTTTTTTACATAAACAAAAATAATAAATAAATGAGTGTTGGAACTCTTTACCTTCACTCTAATCTAATCTAATGAATAATCTCATGCTCATAGGAGTTAGAACAAATAATAAAGTGACTAGACATCGGTCATGCAGCCAAAATAATAATAATAATAATAATAATCTCTGGTTCAAGACGGAGTCCTTGCTCCGGCCGCTCGTCCGTCGCTGTAAATCTATTGGCCGTGTTCACTAGGGCTTATTACGCTGAGCGAAAGTTTTAAGTTTGCAAATACCGCCGCGTCGTGCGTGATTCCTGCACGTTGCAATTTGCACGCTTGTCATTAATCAGTAGTTTATATTGAAATAAGCCGCATGTGTTTCACAAGCAATCGCGACGCGACGATTCGATCGAGCAACAGTTCCACGCCTACGCAGCAGCTTAATAAATAGGAGCTCCGAATTTCTCGGCAGATCATTGCAAAACACACCCTGCTAGCTGATCAGTTTTAGTGCACACTAGGGCCTAGCTAGGCACACAAGCTGGTGTAAAACTAGCTCTATTGATCTTCTCTTAGTTTGCTCATCATCACCACCGCGGCAATGACGACGGCGACCACGAAGCCGGCGGCGGCGGGGCACCGCGGCGGGAGGCGCTACGCGCTGCTGCTGGCGCTCTGGGACTCGGAGTACGCCAAGGAGGTGTACGGCGGGTACCACAACGTCTTCGCCGCCGCGTTCGGCGGCGGTGGAGATCAGGCCGGCCGCAAGAGCAAGACCACCGACGACGAGAGGTGGGACTGCTTCCGCGTGATCGCCGGCGAGTTCCCGGCGCCGGAGTCCCTGTCCTCGTACGACGGGTTCGTGGTGAGCGGCAGCCCGCACGACGCGCACGGCGACGAGCCGTGGGTCCGGCGCCTCTGCGCGCTGGTGCAGGCCGCGCACGCCATGCGGAAGCGGGTGCTGGGCGTCTGCTTCGGCCACCAGGTGCTGTGCCGGGCGCTGGGCGGGCGCGTCGGCAGGGCTCGCAACGGCTGGGACGTCGGGGTGAGGAAGGTGACGTTCGCGCCGCCACCGCCGCCGGCAGACCGCCGCCGCCGCCTCGAGTTCCTCGGGGATCTCGAGCTTGAGCTTCCCGGCCGGAGCGCCGCCATCATCGAGGTTCACCAGGACGAGGTGTGGGAGGTCCCGCCGGCGGCGACGGTGCTGGCCTACTCGGAGAAGACGCGCGTGGAGGTGTTCGCGGTTGGGGAGCTCGCGCTGGGCATCCAGGGCCACCCTGAGTACACCGTCGACATCCTCCACGACCTCGTCGGCCGCCTCACCAGCCAGAAGGCTATCCGGAGGAGCGTCGCCGAGGAGGCGCGGCGGACGGTCGCGGAGACCGGCGGGCCGGACCGCGCGTTCTGGACCGCGCTCTGCAAGGGCTTTTTGAGAGGGGGATCAGGAGATCGTACGCGGCCTGCTCTGCCGGCGGCGCGGGAGACGCCGGCGCTGGAGGTGACCAGCTGCGCCATCGCTGGCTGCTTCACCGGTGCAGCTGCAATGGTCCAGTTGACTCGCAGCAACTAGTCTGGCGCATGTTATGTCTAGGCAGAAAATCGATAGCTTTTTGCTGCAGGATTGCACACTCACACTCTACTGCAGTTGGATTTCCTGTTGACAAAAAAAAAGGTACTCTAGTTCTCTGCGTTATTGGTGTAATCATGTAAACTGGCCTGTTCTAGATAGAAACTACCTGGTTGCTCAGTGCTCACCCATTTGTGCGCATACCTTCGTTAGTTCATTTTTTTTACTCAAATATGCAGTAATTGCAAATTCACTTCTATATATATGATCTCCGTCAATGAAAATGCTGTCTGGTCTCTGAATGTCACTAAAGTTTTAGTCAAATTAACGTCTATTATGTATTGTAGACATAAAAACTAAATGTATTGTTCACCTTTCTTTTACTGCTATGATCACAAAGCAATCTGCCTGGAGTAGCAGTATTGGTTCTCCTTGGTCTCTCTGTGCAGTGCTCGTATAAATGTATTACACATACATTTAGGCCCTGTTGAGTTCCATCTCCAAGATTCGAGTAGCGAAATAAATATATTTTGAACATATGCATTCAATCCACAACAATAGTATTTTTTTAGAGAGATATATATATCCAGCATTATACTAATAAGGAAGAGAAAAGTTTAGCTACAAGCTAGCGCGAGATGCGCTGCCACTATAAACAAACTAATTACCCATGGCATTAGGGGCAACTAAGAGGGGCCTTAAAGCCCGAGCTCTGGCGCTAGCACAAAGGTAGACTTCGTCCTTGATGCGGCAAAAACCTACGTTTCGGTCTTGAAGGACCTTTTGAACACCGTGTCATTCCTTTGCTTCCAAATACACAAGGGCGTTAGAATTGTTTAGAATGTGACCTAATCTACCTGCCTCTTCGATAAGTGAGATGAATTAGTCCTCAATATTGTCCGCCTCGCCGCCTCGGCCCATTGTCACGGAAGACAACAATAGTAAAATTGCTGCACCAAACACCTGGAATGTCCCTCCGTCTAAAGCTCCAAGATATTCTAGAGTTCAAGTAATCTTGGACCTAGAGCTGTACCAGACATGAGGGCCATGTATCGGGAAAAAAAATCGGATGGACGATGGGTCCAGCGCCCGTCGCGCGCTACCCCCAACCGGATGGATGACGCGTGGACACGTCTCGCGTCGTCCTAGAATCGAGCGCCAATCTAACAAATTGTCACGGAGGGAGTATGTAAATATGAATTCACTTGGTGATCATCAACAGCCAAAAGGGATAACAAATATTCAGGTTCATTATGCTTGAAAACAATAGCAAAATTAAATTAAGAAAAAAGGCTGAAACCATGAGGCTGGATTAACAGGAGAAACGGTAATGGTACAGTGATTCAAGACGTGAAGGATTTTACATCACCACGAGCTGGTGCTGAACCTTCCCATTGGATCCAGCTAATTGCTCTTGACAGGAGCACCTACAACCAATATAACTCCTTACCCAAGTGGGTTATTTGGAGCCCTGGTATCGGAAGCCCAATATGCCTCAGGGTCAGGGCAGGGCCAAGAAATGTGGTGAAGTTCACATTCCCAAGGTAAGCCTACGTCTCAGTGCCACCTTGAAGTATCATCTAGCAAAAGAGAAGTTCAACAGAAATGTTGTGCCAGCAGGTTGTCTTGAAACCAACGTGCCCAAATGAGCACCATTTGATCACTTTGTCTTTCTTCTCGATGCAATCTCCGCTGCCCATGCTTTTCCCATGTCTGTCTGAAATTTGCCTGCATGGAAAATGTAGCGGGGGAATATGGTATTTGTTATACAATCTTTCTAATGCAAATAGCCCAATACTGTGAAAATTTATTGTGAAGTTGAAGAGATCGAGCATAAGCACATGATAAACGAAATATAATAAAAAGGCATATACATGTATCAGCTCATGAAAAAAGAAAAGCATCATTCAGGCACTAATGTGTTTTGAATTTATGATGAATGCTTATACTATATCAGGAAAACATATTTCAAGTGTAAGAATGAACAAAAAAAATGATGAACAGCATGCTCAGCTTAGATGAACTGTTCGATTTTATGTGCTAGATGCTCGTGAAAATTGAGAAGAACTTAGGAGAGAGAGAGAGAGAGAGAGAGAGAGAGAGAGGGAGAGAGAGGGAGACAGAGAAAAGAAATCACACCAGCTGTTGACTGGAAAAATTCTTCAAGGTCCCGTCCTTGCTCTGAAAAATTTTAAATACATAGGCGTAAGTGATAGGATATGAATTATATGTAATATTTCTCACACCCAGCAGGACGGGGAGCAAACTAAATAATAATGTAAGAACAAATGATGGAGACAAAAAGATGTGCTATAATTGGATTGTGAGCTGATTTTTACTATATATCCATTTATTTGGTTATTATATCAGAAATAGTTGATGAATGCATTTTAATAGTCGAGGTTTGTACTTTATAGCTACTGTGCATGGAAAAATAATAGTTCAAATATTCAAGCACCAGTATGAACTCACCCTTTTCATACTCCAGAGCTTGAAGTATCATCTCAATCTGGAAATATAACAGAGCAGCAAAAGATTACATCATGTAAAGGAAAAGAAATTGGAGCCACAGGTTAGGGCCATAAATCGTAATGATTGCCAACACTAGTTAAACACTTAAACACCCTGCCAGTTCTATGGCATTGCCTATTGAATGATCACAAGGACTACCATCTGATAGCTTCAGACAGATGTTGCCATCGTGCCACCAACTTGATGGATTGGAGTATTAAACTTACCTTGTCAAAATCTTTGACAACCTTTGCTTCCAAAGACGCATTCTCCTCATACTCCATCCAAAGTTCACGAATTTCTTGTGCTGCAGAGCAACAGCATGCAGATAAATGCAAGTATTTATTATATATAACAATTATATATAGCGTGTTAAAGATCACATGAACTCTTTAGTCTAGCCTGTACGTTGAAAATCCATTATCCTGCATGAAGAACTGTTTCCAACAGGCTGCTGAGATTGACCTTTTTGAGTTCTAAAAGGTTCACTTCACATGTAAGTAAGGGATGCCGGCCCTCTCCAATATTTTTAACAATTAATGTTTTGAATAATAATGAGAACATAAACAGAACACTAGATTTCTCGGTCATGGAACAATCAGGGAAAAAAATGTTGTATGCTATTGAGCATAATAAAAGAAGGATCCATAATGCTTCAAGGTGGAAAATCATTAGAGATGGAATAATATTATCACCATTAATTACAGTATCATGTTCCAAAAATCATAGGCATCAACATTTGCTGAACATAAACTCTTAGGTTTTGGTTTCTACAGAAGCATTCCTGATCTTTACAACCTCTATTTCATAACGTAGGGTGTATTAGGATAAATTCATTGAAACTAGTCAAAATATTTGTATATTTATTGCATAGGAGATACACCAATAGATTCATATTTCACATGCCTTTTAGTGAGACACTAGTTTTGTAGTAATTGATAATATATTCATTTATTGCAAAGAAAATTATTGGGCGAAGCATATGTTTGAAAGAAATTCTCAAACCCTAATACACCTTACAAAAAGAAAAGGAGAAGGATAAAGAACAGTTTCAGAGAAAAGAGTCTGAGAGTGATTTTAATTTATCATCAGGAGTTTCCTTGACACCTAACTAAGGGATGTGAATGCTCTCAGAATTGTTCAAGAATTATCTAAACTATGTATCGAAAAATAAGAACACAAGCTGTGCACTGGATTTCTATAAAATAATTGGCAGGTCCTGATCTGCTTCCCTGATGGAAGTGAAAAGTGTCGGATGGTAAAGACCATCTAAGATATAGTATAGTAATAACAGGTGAATACCTTTTCAAGGGTAAAATAAAAAATATATATATTACCTGCAACTAATATAGTGTTGTATTCAGAAAATTCATTGACATCCGCATATTATTCTCTTTCTCCCTAGGAACTATGGCACTATTCACACATACGGGGACCACTAAGTCTAAACTATTGTTTAATCTAGAAAGCTGTTGCCAGTTTGCAATAGCATCACATTCATCGCATATAACTAAATAACGTGAAAAGCGTAAGAGACAGTTTGTGGTAACAGCATAAGATGCCTAATTATATACAATGTTAATGGATTACAATTGCAAGTTTTGGTATTCACCTCTTGAACCTCCACCAAGCATCTCGCACATATGGTCTAATGCTTCTTTCTCCATGCGACTCTTCTCTTCCTTGGGAACACCATCAGAAGGGGTGATGTCACCAACAATTGCTGGAGCACCAAAATGCAAAAGTTGAAATGAGTCAACTGAACCCGCATCCTCATAGGCAGTTAGTTCCAGAAACAGGCTAGCTGACATAATCATGTGTTCATTCTAACTGATTTTTTTTTTTTCAAGCCGTGCATGCTTTCTGAGACAATGAAAAACTGTGAATGAAGAAAGGAAACTCTGCACATAGTTTTAGTTTCACACTTTGACTAGACCTACAGCAGAGGCCAAACAAGCAACTAATGGCACAAGGTCTCCAGTGGTCTAGTTACCATCTACCAACATCTAACTTCAGTGAAGCCATCTAGACCGAAGGCTTTTGAGACCATACCTTCTGCAATGTCGTGCACAATCGCCATCTTGACACACCTGTAATTGAAGGCAGAGAAAAAATCAGTGTACGAAAACAGAACCGTACGAAGGTTAATAAATACAGCCGAGCAAGAGACATGAGAGCGAAACTGTCAGGGTCACCTGTCGCGGTCGACGCCGGGTAGATCGGCCGCGACGAGCGCCATGACGCCCATCCGGTACATGTGGTCGGCGATCGACTCGGGCGCCTGCACCCCGCGCTTCACCCACCCGGCCCTCTTGGTCGTCTGCAATCACATCCCACACACTCCCATCCATCCCGTCACATCTCATCTCCATCCATCCAACCAACCAAGCCGGCTGGCCGGCCCGCGGAAATGCGAAGCGATTAGACGGGGCGCGCGCGCGCTCACCTTGAGGCGGTAGCAGAGCGTGAGGAAGTCGATGGCGTTGGACGCCGAAGGGGCCGGGGCGTCTCCCGATGCGGCGGGCGCGGCGGGGGCCGGGGAGGGGGAGGAGGAGGAGGAGGACATGGCGGCGGCGAGGCGGTGCGGGAGCGCGCGGTGGTGCGCCGGGGCGAAGGGGAACGGGTGCTGCTGCGGGGGCTTGGCGGCGGCGAGGGCCGTGGCGCAGAGGCGGGAGGAGAGGGAAAGGGCTCGGCTCCCACCACCCATCGGTTTTAGCTGAGGCCGGAGCAGGCAGGCAGGCGGGGAGGAGCGGTCGGTGGGCAGCGCAGGGCAGCGCAGGGGCAGGCTCCGCGGATGCCGGGATGGTCGCTCGCGTCGCGGAACCGGCGCGTGCCCGCCCGCGACTCCCGTGGCCCAGCTTGCGCGGCGGGCGGACCGCGGCGGACCACGTGGGGCTCTCCCTAAATTTGGGTTGGGTTGGGTTGGGCCCCAGCGCACGAGGATCGCGTGCCAGTCCCGCCGAATCAATCGCGCTAGAGGGAGAGGGTCGTCGGGTCCCTTTCCTTTTCCTTTCGGCTGCCGTGCCCATTTGGCGGCAATGTTGCGGTTTGGCCAGAAATGCGGCCCGGCCCGTGAGAGTTACACCCTCACGTGGAAATAGTACCAGCCCAACAATTTATACATGACCCAGACTACCCCCGTCGAGAAGGATGAAGGACCTGTCTGGATCATCCAACGATTATACTAGTCTGGGTGATAGTAGTAGATAGTGGTTGTGATGAGAATCTTGATTTTCTAAATAATAATCTAACATGTAGATAGTGGTTGTGATGAGAATCTTGATTTTCTAAATAATAATCTAACATGTTTGGATCCATGATAATAAGTGGATAGTGGGTTCATTATCATACAAGCAAAATTTCTAAAATGTCCATGGCTTCTTCAACTTCTTCTTTTTTTCTAACACCAACCAGGGCAAAATCGTGGTTTCCCATACAAGCAATTATAAATCACTCTATTTTTCTAAATACATAGTAAAATCTATGTATCTAAATATAGTGTATGTCTATATTGTTAACAAAAGTTATGTATCTACAAAAGACAGGGTAACTTGTAATTTGGAATGGAGAGAGTACCAGTTTTTACTTGTAACTTGAATCTTTATGTTTGAACTAAATCGATTTATTTACATTTTTTTTATTACAAAAGACAGCAACTTATAATTTGAAATGGAGTAAGTACTAGTTTCACTTGTAACCTAAATTTTAGGTTTGAACCAAAACTTATAACTTAGAATGGAGGAATTACTAGTTCCACTTGTAACCTGAATTTTAGGTTCGAACCAAACCGACTGATTTCCATTTTTTAATAAAGATTATCACAAGTAGCATTAGTATGGTGTGCATAAAAAACTAGTTTGATACATAGCCCAAACATAACGCCATGTATATCCACTTTAAAATAATTATAATAGCTTAAACATAATAAACATATTTTAAGAACACAAATTCACACAAGTTTGTTGTCTGTTGAAATTGTGTTGGTAGATTATAGGATTATTATGTCACATTGGTCGCAAAACAAGTTTAGAAACCAAATTGTGAAACGATGAACTATACAACATATTTTATTGTTTAAAGGTAAAATATATATCATCCAAGTTCAACAAAGTACAAATACAACTATATGAGAATGAGATATAAAAAGAAAACTAAGTTATCTTCATGGACCAACGACCTACAACCAATGCTTCCGTAGACCGTTCTTGTTTAAAGATTTGCCCATCCACATTATCAAGTACAAAAGCATCACACGCCATAGTACTAAACCATCATATGTAACAAATCTCATTTATAAAGCCATCTAAGAAGAAAGGAAAGATCTAATGAATATTTGAAAAATAATACATACTGCACAAATTATTTCTAATAAATAATCCACCAATTCAAATCAGTAAACTCCTTTACAGCTAAAATGTACTACAAACTGCTTTCTATCATTACAAGCATCACCTAGGTAACAAATGAAATTAACTTCACTACTATTGTTGATGCGCACATCCCTCTGCTCCTTTTGACTCTGACAAACAATATAATACAAATAAATCGGTGATGATAAAAAGACTAAAAAATATGTTAATGTAGCATCATTATAGTATATTTACCCTTTGCTTTAAGCCTCTCAACTTCATCTTGGGTAGCAAGAAGCCTATAGTGATATATATTTAGTGAGATTGGTTCTGAAGATATGTTACTATTCATAATAATAACTTGCTTAAAGAAATCATATACTTACATTTGCTCTAAACTACTAATGCGTTCTAATAACTCCTTCTCTTTTGGTGTTGCTCCTTCAATCTGCCAAAATTTCAATGTGAAATACAAGTTTGAAACAAGTATGACATTTCTAGTCTACAAACATCAAGATCACATTAAAATTGGTTAAATAAATAGATACTCATAAATTTCAAAAAACATCAAAATATCAACCACTAGAGTAGCTAGCACTACAAACTTTACTCTATGACATTTATGATTTTATCAAATGGTTTCCCAAGTTGTAACGAGACATGAATACAATCATGCAAAACCTTTGCAAATTCATAAATTTTTGTTGCTCCCAAGCATAGTTGGGTCACACATAGCATGGCTGGACCATCGAAGCCAGTATACGAATGACAATAGGCATGATTGTAAGATTAATAATGGATACGAATGACGATAGGTATGATTGTTAGATTATCAATCTCACTTTATGGGCGCATATTCCAAATTACTAAATTAATTCATTGCAAGATAAGATTAATAATCGCCAATAATAATTTTTTTATTTTGTGTTGAAGATATAAGCTAGTATGAATCACAACCAACAAAAATAAGTTTCAAAAAAACTATATTAATTATTAGCTTAAAGGCCTAGTCTTTGAAAATCAAAGATATCATGAAATAATAATATGTAATACAAAAAATCAACACGTATGGAAAGAAATAAAATATCAAAGTTATAGAATTGTACCTTGCTATAATCATGTATCACCTTAAAACGACCCTTTTGAAAAGCTGTTTTCTCTAAATATTCGTCAACATCCTTGCAATTAGAAACTGTCCAACACATAACAACATTATTGTTCTTATTGTATTGTAAATAAATTAATCTTATATCTCTAATCAATGCAATGAAATATATAAATTAAAAATACCTATAAATTTCAATAAAAAGGATACATTACATGTTACGGTACATTTAAATTATTGTTATATATCACTATATGTGTGAAATTTTTACTTTAAGAGCGAAGAATTTAAAACATGCCTGCTCTTGTCAGTTGTTTAGTAGGTGATATGGAATGAATTTCAAATGATTCACTGCGCACAAGGCCATTAGGACTTCCTTTGTCAAGCTGTTTCACACTGATAGAGGCAATTTATGTTAGGAAAAAACATATTTCTAACTATACCTTAGATGAAATAATTTGTTCTTGTGCAGCTAAATCAAACATACACATATATAAACAACCAACCAGCCCTTAAAGACATTTTTGATAAATAAAAACATGTTCATTGCAAGATTAAATAGAAATAAACTTGTTTATGTTTATGTAAATAGATCATATATGATACAATAATGTTTATAGATAAGTAAAAAAATGTTGGTATAATGACAAACATCTAACACAACATCTAGATATATCTACGTGAAAACCAACCTTTGAGTTAAAGACATCGGACTTGTTGAATTTGATTTTCCTGAGCTATCATCACCAACATTCTGTAAATGTGGCTTCATTTGTTATTAAATACATTATGTTGCCTAATAGATATATAACAATGAAAAACACTAAGAAATCACTTAAAATTATATTACCGTTCTATCATCATTTATAGAATGACTTTGTGCTCTAATATCTTTTAACTGGGCAGTTTCATCAACAATATCAAGTTCAAATAGAAAACGTAAAAAGTCTTCCGCTTCATTCTCATCGGGGTACTGCAATTAAACAAAAAATTAGTCACGTGCACATAAAAATTATATCCATTATTTCAAAACTTTACTTAGTGATTATGCACGTACCAATGCCGCTTGTGCTTTTAAGTCTGCAATATCAAAATTCCACTCACTCACACCTCGTCTGTACTCTTCCTGTTTCAAAATATTAAAACAAAAATTAATATATACCATCTAATAGAACATATTGTACTTCTAAGATTGTCACAGTCCATAGATGCATCATAGCTTTAGTTATCAACAGATCACACTTCATTATGTACTCTTTTCGTTAATAACATAAGTGTTAAAAGAAAAAGTTATGAGAACTTTAAACGAAAGCTTGAAATATATTACAATAAAAATATGAATGTGTACTTACTTGTGATGCTTTCTCCTTACAGTTATCAAGAGGTTTTTTATCTGCTTGCAACTTCGCTTCATTTTCCTGCTTAAAATATATATTGTATTATTTACAACCTACAAAATCATATTTGTATAGAAAACATTATTTTTACCTTTATAAACTGCATCCGCTCAGCCAATGATGGCAGTTTATTTATCATACATTTAACTGCATTATGGTCTGACCTTGCTCTTCTGAAAAATGGGTGCTTTAATAGCTTTTTTGCAGGCGGCCTCTTTGTTGGGTCTTTAATGAGACAAGTGGCAATCATACTCTTAAAAGACTAGAAAACAAGACACATAATGAGTCAATAGTCACACATAATTAATTGGCTAGAAAAATTTTTAAAATCATACATCTGTGAACTTCTTCTCCTTTGTGTTATGAAGTGATGGAGGTGCATGTTGCAACGTCATAAGAAAAACCTGCATGGCATTGCATAAACCTCAATTAAACACATGATTATGATCGAACAATATAGACTAAATTAATGCAATACCTTTGCTGGAGGCTGACTAGAAAATGGTGCATGGCCAATAGCAAGTTCAAGTGCAGTAATGCCAAACGACCAAATATCTGCCCTGAATTTTTTTATGATATGAAGAGAGAAAAATCAATAACAATACTTAATTATTACAATACAATGACAGTAACAAGGTAACAAGATATACTTGAAATCGTAATCCTTTTGCTCCATAACTTCAGGGGCCATCCTTTGAAGGAAAAAATGGAAGAAGAAGAAGAAGAAGAAGAAGAAGTTTATAGCAATATTAGTATATAATGTGTAAGAAAATATGAAATGCATTATAAAATAGCCGAATAATTTATAAATTTCAATATTTCGTTACCAACAAGGCGTCCCAACAAGTGTCTTCCTTTTGCCATGTCTATTGATTATTGAATCATAAAGGCTGGCAGTGACTCCAAAATCCGATAGTTTGACTCCTTTATCTTGATCAAGCAGTATGTTTCCAGCCTGTGTGTTCATGCGTGGAACAAAATTCAACACCTTGTTATAAAATTCCATGCGTGTGCAGTGTGCACAAATGCACGAGAGACCATTTTTTTTAATTAGTTAACTGATGCATAGCAGTGAGGCAATAATAGCAACGATCCATACCTTTACATCTCGATGTATGTGGCCATTCTCATGAAGGTACTCTAAACCTTTCAGAGTTTCGCGCAGCACAAACGCGATGAAGTTCTCGTCGTCGAATCCTTTGGGATACGAAGACTTCATCAGGTGATAGCACGAGCCTCCAGCCATGTAGGGCATTACGATCCACAAGGCTTCACCTTCTGTGAATGAGCAGTAGGCGCTAAGAAGGTTTGGATGGTCAATCATAATCATGGTCTTCACTTCTTCTGAGGCATTGTTCTGCAGCCAATAAAAAGATCAAAGGCAACTAAGTACCATTTTTTATTTTGTTTCAGGTCTAATACGATTCTTAATCTCTTTGTCTTAATACTGATGATGAATAGTCTAAACCTTTTTTTATATATGTAGTATTAATAATTTACCCACATCCCAAACCTCACTCGTCATGCATAGGTACTACACTTACATATGCCACCACTAAATGAACTGAAGTTACTGAAGATACATTAGTCAGAAGAATTATATTACTGTAATAAACAGTTTGCATGAATATGATGTGGGTTTGGGTAACTTTATTCAGTCAGTTTCAACATATTTTATATATATATATATATATATATATATATATATATATATATATATATATATATATATATATATATATAATATAACGAATAAACGAGACTGATGATGACTAACGAGACTACAGGTAGATATATACGTACCACGTCGGACTCGGTGCGGTGCGCCATGTTCATGATCTTGACGGCGACGACCTCGCCGGCCAGCGGCAGGCAGCGCGCCCGGCGCACGACGGCGGTGGCGCCGTCGCCGATGGGCTCGAGCAGCTCGTAGTCCGCGGCGCGGATGGGGAACTCCCGCTTCCTCCCCCTCGGCGCTAACGGCCCGCTCTTCTTCCCCTTGCTCCACATCTACGCCGAAGCCGAACCGCCGCCGCCGAAGGCGCGCGTCAGCAGGAGGGAGGGCGGCCCCGATCGAATCGAACAACCGATGATGATGGATCGGTGGACGATGGCACGCACGGTGATATGATATTCCCTCCTAAGCGCATGCAGCTGGGCGCGGCGCGCGCGATGTGATGATGATGATGAGGGCGCCCGGTGCCCGGCGGTGGTGGGATCTAGGGCAGGCGCCGCGAGGCTTTAGGCGGTGGGGAGATGGAATCGAGCGAGGACCGCGTGCGCGCGTGCGTGCTTTCCCGTGAGCGAGACGAGGACGACGAGGAAGCAAGCGGTGGCCGTTGCGGGGGGGGGGGGGGGGGGGGCGCGAGCGACCAGGATCGGATGATTTTGGGTCCGGCCGGTCCGCGTATAAAGTAACAAATCACGTTATTGTTAATCACGTATCAGGGTTCGAGTTACTTACGTACACCTACGCTCACGTCAATCATGCCACGAGAGAAATACCAACTAATACAGTACGCACTATACTACTGAGTGGTAGGGTGCCCCTCGTAACACATTATTGCGAGACTGCAATAATATCTCGGTAATAATGTATCACGCGTAAGGAGCGCCCTACCACTTAGTAGTATAGCTTCTCCAGTCCTATGGATGCTTGTGACGAGACGTAATGAGAAAATATCACCAAGGAACTGTCTGGGGTTTCAGCAGTTTAATTTTGTCACCAATTAATCATCACAGGGGATGAATGTGACTGAGATATCTCGAATCCTGGCGCGTGATGGATGATACGGTCGGCTAGCTAGAAAGAAATGTAATGTGAGCCCCTGCCGAGAACCATGTGATGCGCAACCGTAGGTTACTATATACACTGTACCAAAGGCTCGAGAAAGAAGGCTCGAGAAAGATGCAATGCAAAGCAGCGGTACGCCTCGAGACTGAAGTTCTATCCCCAGTATTCTACATCCGCCCGTGACCGTTTCCTCCTGTCCCTTAAACACTCTTATTTTAGACTCCCCCCCCCCCCCCCCCCCCCCACCCCAAAAGTCTCTTATGCTCTAGATCCAAGAGAGTGTTATGTTCAACCTCTTTGTATGAGTAGGGATGTATTATTTCAGATCATATATACAACAGAGTTGAAACCGACACGGTTTCGGATAAAAATACGGATACGGATTTGTTTTGGTTATTAGTACGAAAAAAATGTGCATCAAAATATAGGATAATCTGGATCGAGATAATGCCAGTCATATTTTTTAAAATATCGAGTAAAGGCAACAATTGCATGTTTACAGTTATTTAAGACATTTTTAAAATGGCAAAAAGTATAAAATCTCTCATATTAAGATTTAAGAGCATGTGTTTAATTTAGTCAAGTATCTCAAACTATTCTCAAATTTGTTTGCTTTCTTTCTGCAAAAGAATAATTATACTAAAGTGACCATTAATATTTTATCACTATGATTTGAGTTATTTTTTAATAAAATTAAATTTAAAATTAGCTCATACATGATGCATATTCCTATGTACTTTAAGGGAACATATCTAGTGCAAACCAACCACTTCGTGCAAACTTGCAAACTTTTAATCTGGGCCACATGATGTTGATCCAAGGGGCACAAGGGGACTGGGTAATTTTGCGCTTAACCGCCCGTTCTTAATCACACATTTGCAAATCCCCCCTTCCACCTCTCCCCCGTGGCCCCTTGGATCAACATCATGTGGCCCAGATTAAAAGTTTGCATGGTTGCACGGAGATGTTAGTTTACATTTGATACGTTGGCATACTTTAAAGCAGGCAACTATATTTCACTTATCTTTTGTGGCTGAAATTTATCTTAGGTTTACAATAATGGATATCGGATATAAACTTTCCGAATTTAAAACCCAACCTGACTATCTAGACCTTCTAATTAACCTGATATATCGTATACTCCATGCACTTCTTATTTCTTATTATAAATGTATATATATACAATACATATAGTATTGTAGTAACATTTAACCAAAATCCGTTGTAGTCTAGCTGGTTAGGATACTCGGCTCTCACCCGAGAGACCCGGGTTCGAGTCCCGGCAACGGAATTTTTTTTATTTCTTTTGCGTTTGCGCACTTGTTCTGGAAATAAAATGGAAACGTGCAGCTTGGCATGGGCCATAGAAGTCATCATCCGGTTTGCCCACCAACCAGTATATACAGCAGCCAGCAGTAGAGGATGGGCCGTTATATGGGTCATGGGCTTCACTGGCTTTCAGGTACCTCACCAAAAAAAAGTGTACTTTCAAAAATCTAATAATGGCTTGTTTGGGATTATAAATATTTATTTTAATTAGATTTGGTCAAATCTAAAACGGTTTGACTAAGCACTATTCTAGAATGGAATATTATTAGGATATATTGATGTAGTCCTTGACAAATTTTACACGAATATATATAATCATTGCCGCCCAAGCATTATTAGGATATACTATGGATGTAATCCTTGACAAATTTTACACGAATATATACAATAATTGCTGCCCAAGCTTTATGGAACAAGGCAAAAATATAACTGCTATTGGGCAACTAATATGTCTTTGTTCAAACTTCTTTTAGGGTCAATCAATAGAGGGGAGAGAGAGCCCAAAACCACAAAGCACTGTTTGGATGTAGATATTCAGGCGGAGGAATTGCATTGGGGTAGAATATCAGATCTTAGTGGAAAAGGAAATTGGACGTGTATATCATTGGTAGTTGGAATAAAAAAGATAACCCATTGCCACGGTGAATTTTTACACCAGTGTGCGTATGCCAATTCTGCTTTTCTTATTCTGATCACGAAAGAGCCTACCGTAGTCAAGGACTGATAATTAACCAATAATTCGTCAAATCTTGCACGTACGCGTGTACATTTTGTGGCGTCGTCCCATTAATCGGTCACAAGTACATACAGTACAAGAATAGCCACGGTAGCCCGTGGTGGGCTGGACCCCCTGCAGCTAATTAATTAGTATATGTAGCCGCTGCAAAACAAACCGCAGCGCGCGCGCGCGCCGGCTCGCGTCGCGGCGGCGGACGAGAATTGAATGAGAACGATATCACGCTTTCACACCGGCGCGAGCCCGTGCTTGAGCGCGGCGTTCCAGACGACGTCGATGCGGTCGACGTCGATGGCGCCGACCTCGTGGTGACGCCACCCTTCGAGGAAGTGCACGACGCCGCCGGCGTGGCACGCGTGCACCACCCCGCGCTCCATGGTGTACTCGCAGGAGCTGAGCCCCCGCACGTCCTTGGGCAGCCGCATGGCGGCGAGCTTGCCGTAGGTGCAGTCCCGCCGGAAGCCGATGATCGGCGGCACCACGAACTGGTGGAAGTGCGTCCCCGCCGGCGCCCACCGCTGCTCCCGCGGCGACAGCCACTTGCCCACGATCCACGTCTGCACCCGGCCAGTGCCGTTAGTCAAAGCGGCTTATAATTTGGAACGAATGCAAGTGCAATAATGCAGCACAAATGTTCATCGTCACATGAATATACACCGTTCTTTACTGTACCTTGCAGTTCTGTGCGGCCTGGTACTTGGTCACCTGCACAAGGTACTGCTGGTACTCCGGCGGCGCCTCCCTCTGGATCTTCACGAACCTCTCCGACGACATGGTGAACATCTGAGATCGTACGCACGCAAGAGGTTACCAATGCAAAACATGTACAGGTAATGACGAAAGCAGACGACCAGAGACGATCGTACGTATATAAATATTGTTATTACCAGGACTCTGATCTTCTTCCTGCAGAGGTAGAGCGCGATGGCCCTGCCGAGCTTGGATGTGGCGCCGGTCATGAACACCTCCTTCACGTTGCTGGGGATCTCGTTCAGGATCACGGCCGCCGTCAGCGTGTTGCCGTGCACCACCCTCACGCGCAGCTCCGGGTGCTTGCTCACGAACAGGGTGCCGCCTCCGTTCAGAGCCTCGTTCTGGTATGCGATAGATACGCACAGAGAAGAGTACCAAATGAGATGCTTCCATCAAGATGAAATGGAAAAAAAAAAAAATTGATCCATGCTGCGCTCCAACATTCATACATACTCCATGAAAATTACTACTACTATAATATGTGCTACTGCTACCATATACTGTACGTGGTCCATGCGTTTCATTGTTTCAATATGCCATGAACGCATTGCTGGTTTTGGACATGCAAAATTAACTTGCGGTAAAATTACCGCGTTTAAAAAAAAAAAAAGCGGCACGCTATTGCAGATCGAGTACAATTTGGATTCCGAATTTGTGTTGGAAAAAAACTATACTGCTCCTCCCAGGCCGTATGCCTGGCACTAGAAGACAAGTACAGAGTGGCAGGCAGGACGCAGCCATGCTGACACCCGGTTGGATTCCCACGCCATGAACGAGAACGACTCGTCACGGGCTCTCGAGGCAGCACGAGTACATCATGACCCACCGCCGCACTGCTGCCACTGCCACGCGCGGCGCGCCTCCCGCGATCTGGCCGGCCGGCATGCACGCTGGCTGCCGTCCGCGGCGGTGCGCGACAAGGACACGGCGGGCCGGCGGCAGCCTCCACCTCGCCGAGGTGTCTCTCTCTATCGGGTCCACATCGTCGGCAGCAATGGTGTTGCTGTTGCCTGCGCCCCTGGCCACCCTCTCCTCCACACACACGCGCGTCCGATCCGTGGTCGTGGTCCGTGCCCATATGGCCACGCACGCGTTTCGTCGCGTGCTGGGCGTGGCGTGGCCGTCTCGCAGTCGCCGGACGCGGGTCCTTCAATTCAATGCGCCCACATGCTTGCATGCATCCCCGACCCGTCGTCGAGTAGTTGGATAGATGGATGGATGGATGCCAGCACCAGCAACCAGTACTGTATAGGTGCACAGTAGTATGTGTGCTGTACAGCTTGCCCATACACGGCGCAACGAGAAGGACGCAAACACGTGATGGGCGCGAGGGCGACGGAGTGCGCGCGTCGTCGAGGCATGATCAATCAAAGGCAAAACGCGACGAGAAAAGCGAAGCAGGCACAGATGGATTACTGGACGCAGCTACTCTAGGTCATACAGACATACAGCACGTACTGTGCTAGCTCCTATATGATTATTATGCATATGGGCACTTGGGTGCAACCTTGTAATAATAGTGTAACAGTAATAACGAGAGCTAGGTAGCTGAGCTGACCTTGTTGAGCGCGGCGAGGCTGAGCACCTTGACGCCCATCCTGTCGGCCCGCAGGATGGCCAGCTCGATCTGCTTGTTGATGCCCTTCTTCGCCGCCGGCAGGAAGTACTGCGCATCACATCCACATTCAATTAATTCCCGGTGGCCGCAACGCAACGGATCGGATCGGATCTCTGATCGCACACATCAGATATGAATGCATATGCATGCGCAATTCGTACCTGGAAGCCGTAGCGTGGCACGGACCAGGTCTGGTGGAGGTGGCCGCGGAGGCAGTAGAAGCTGACGACGAAGGTCTTGGAGCAGCACCACATGAGGAGCATGAAGGCGAAGGCGACGGGCCAGAACGGGGGCAGGATGAAGTGGTTGGCGAACGGCGTCGAGCTGAGCGACCGGAGCACGAACGGCACGTGCATCGACGACATGATGTCCACCACGTGCGCCAGGAACACGAACTCCGGCGTCCCCAGCGCGCCGCCGCCGGGCAGGCCGTCGTACGCCGCCTGCTGCAGCGGCCACGCCCGCTCGTCCAGCGTCCCGCCGAGCGCGTCCAGCGCCGGCATGAACAGGCAGAAGTTGCCGCGACAGTCACGGTGGTGCAGGCTCAGGTACCTGTGCACAAGTTGCATGCGTTGTTGGTTGACGACGTACGCCATTAATTATTAGTTGTTGCTAGTACTGCTTTAGCTGGTACTACAGTACTACGTAAGCTGAAGAATCTTGCATTTTGGTCCTTGTACTTCTTTGCTTTTTCCTTTGTTTCCAGGATCTTTATGTAAAAGGGCCTGTACTTTTCACTCTTATTTAATGGAAGCCTCCTTTATAGCAAAAAAAAAAAAAAATGTTCATTGTCAAGTTTGGGTGTCCACAACTTCATTGATTTCGGCTGCTGTTGTGTCACTATGCTTACACTACTGTTTCTTTGTCTGTCATGTCAACGTCTTTAATTTGGAGATAACAATATCTATACTTGATATTATATTATGTTTGGAATGAGGCAGTCTCTCTAATGTAATGTTAAACCCTGGTAGTGAGTGTACTGTACTCACGAAGGTGTGTAGAGGATGTATCTGAGCAGCGGGAACGCTTGGAACACCCTGGGCGACACGACCTCGACGTTGCTGTAGCCCATGGCGCGCAGGTAGTCGAAGGCGAGGGCGTGCACGTAGACCAGGCCTATGGACCCAGCCCCCACCAGGAAGGCCCCTGCCAGCGGGGCCCCCATCACCAGCGTCAGCAGCAGGACCTCCAGCGGCGTCCCGAACCCGGCTGTGGCAAGGCAAGCAACAAAAGCAACAATGGAACACGAGCAAAAGTACCCCCATTATTTACCTGTACCGACACCGATCGTCATCGTCCTCATAATGACGAGAACGAAATAATGGCGCAATGATCGGCGGGCGCACCTGTCAACGGCTGGGTGACTCCCGAGGAGTGGTGGGCCGCGTGGTAGCGGGCGAAGAGCGGGGCCCTGTGGAGGGCCCGGTGGGCCAGGTAGAAGACCGGCTCTGAGAAGCCCACATGCAGCAGCAGGGCCACGGCCCACCCGCGGGTGTCCCACAGGCAGAGCTGCCGCAGGCCCGGGAGCAGTGGGCTGTTGACCACCGCGGCCCCAATCAGCGTTTGCAGCACCAGGAAGTTGTCCCTGCGGTGCGGGGTGGGGGCCCACGGTCAGACACAGTCACTGACACGTCACAAGCCTCCGAGCTCCATGGGACCCGGACAAATTACCGAGTTGTTTACGGTTATTCCTACTACTGTGCCACTCTGGATAAAGAATTTACGGCAGCCAATGACATGCAGACTACTCCCTCCGTCTTTTTATACGTGTCATTTTCGGTTTTTATGCTACAAGTTTAACTAGATTTTATAGATGTTACGGACAACATTTGTATCTCCAAACAAATTAATTAAAAAATTAGATTAAAAGATCTATCTAATGATATCGATTATATATCCCAAATATTAATATTTTCTTATATAAAATTAATCAAAATCATTTTTCAGGAAGTGAGAACGACAAATATTTAGAGACGGAGCCAGTACTACTGTGCTTTTGTTACGGTGACGAGCAGACTCGCTTTGGTTGTAGAGCAAGTACCTAGATAGAGATGAACGCAGACAGAGAAACTACACTTATAGAAAACAGTATATTTTGAGAAATGTAAAAATAAACACTGATTTTATCTGATATAAATTTATTATAAGAATAAAAAACTGTTTAAAAGCGCTAATTTCAGCTTAAGCGAACAGATTATGCTATTACAGTCGTGGAAGCAACTAGCTCAACTGCTATAGCCTATTCTTGCAAGGTATGTCCTCCCTCCGTCCCTAAAAAAAGTGTCGTTCTCACTTCCCGAGAAATATTTTTGACTAAATTTATACTAAAAATTATTAATATTTATAATACATAATTAGTATCATTGAATAGATCTTTTAGTCTAGTTTTTTAACAAATTTATTTGGAGATGTAAATATTGCACGTATTTTCTACAAATCAAGTTAAACTTGTAGCACGAACATCCAAAACGTTTAGGGACGGAGGGAGTACTCCATTACTCGCCGACCTTGTGAAAAAAAAAATGTACTCCATTACTCCATCAGTAGTCGTTGGCATCCACACACATTTTGAATGACTCAAGACTCCCAAGCTGTTTCTGTTTGTGTTTGTTTGGTGCCGCAACGCAAGACGGAAGCAAGCACGGGTGCGGCAGTAGTCTACACACGACTACTACTACTGTAATTACTCACCAGTCCCACTCGGCATCGATCTGGCGGAAGTCGACGCCGTCGGCGACGACGCGGCGGCGGCGGGTGAAGAAGAGCATGTTGCCGTAGGTGTACCAGAACTGGTAAGTGAGCCCGCGCACGGAGAAGAGGAGCAGCAGGTGCAGCCACCAGGAGCCCAGCGGCAGCGCCCCGCCCTGCTCCCGCCATTCTTGCACCACCTTCCACACCAGAGGCCCCAGCAGCGCGTACTGCATGTGTATATGCATAGCATAGACATGTCAAACAAGAAGTATCCTATAAATAAACAGGATTAGTTGCACATAGAGATTTAACATAGAGGATGCCCTGAATACATGTGCACAAAAGGGAAGGGGAGGGAAGGGATGGGAAGGGAGGAAGAAGGAAGAGTCTGTCGTTGTTGCCTTGTATTGGCCGAGGCTTGCCCATGGCCAGGAAGAGAGGGGAGGAGCCATGGATTCTCCAATTCTGGTTCTGGCCTTCAGAGATGAAAGGGCTAGCAGGCAACACGCTGCACGCACTGCTTAAAGTGCTGGAGGCGGAGGAGAGAGAGAGAGAGAGAGAGAGATGTATAGTGTGCTTTGGCTGCTCTCTTCGTCCCTCCTTCGTCTGCGCGCTCTCGGACCACCACACTACCCCTACTGCTTATAAGCAGAGCTGCAGAGGAGGGGGTGGTGGACTGGTGTCTGTGTCTGGTGGTGGCGATGGCAGTGGCGGTGGCCAAAACGAAGACAACGAGCGGCGGGGCCAGCTCGCAGTCGCAGTTCACAACGCAGAAAAATCTCAAAGGCGGCGATGGAATGGACATCTATCCAGGCATCCAGCACCACAATTTCTCTGCCAACCATTAATCGACCAGCCGTGTTAACGATTGTTAGCTAGATGTGTTCTAATAAGCACACACACAGCAGTGGCAGGAGGATGGATTCAAATATCCAATTACATGGTTGTTCATCATCAGTCAGGTTGTTAGCCGTTGAGGTAATGAGGTCAGCAGGTCTCGCAAACCCAAGTCAAAACGTACGTGTCGTTGGGTGTACACGCATATAATAGATATATAGGAACTGAACTGGCGAGTGTTGGGCAACTTGTGCAAGTGCAGACATGATAAATGGCTCGGTTGGTTGGCGAGTTGAGTTATCGACTTATCGGGCGGGCGGCCGACGGTGCCGTCCTTGTCCGGCGACACGTACGCACGCGGTGGTTGCTAGCGCTGGCTAGCTTGCATGCAGCTCAATCGACGACGACCGCCAGCCCGGGCGGTCGGTCGTCCGTCTCGTCGGCAAATGAGAGCCCCCAGCGGTCTGGATCGGAGGGACGAACCGGCGGAGCAAATCCGTAATGGTGGTTCGTGACGACGCTCGTCGACATGATGCCGTTTCTGACCAAGACCGGTCCAAGTGGAAACCACGGAGATCAGGATCAGGATCAGAATCTGCAGCAGCAGCAGCGTCTGCCCTCTGCCGACTGCCGGCCGCCGGCGCGGGGTGGTTGCGTGGTGCTGGGCTGGCCGATTATATTGGTTGGTTGCCGCAGCCGGGCGGGCAGTCGGCTGGATGCCTTGATCGCGTGCCCGTGCTGGGCGCGCCTGCCTTGCGGACGGTGGCAGCCGCGCGCGCGCATGGCGTGCACTTGCGATGTCTGGCTCTGAATGAATGAGAGAGAAAAGGTGGCGTGGCGTGGCCTCCGATCGGAGCGGCGATCGGCCGGCGTGTCGTACCGTACCCGGTATATACCCGTGTACGTCTTCGTCGTCGATCTCGTCTGCGTGTACAGTGCACAGCTAGCTCCGGCGAACCGCATGGAGTACGATACGTGACCATTATTGCGGCACGCTATTATGTCAGATCATGTGATCCGTTCTCTACAGCACAATCCGTGGCTCAGCTAAGGCATCTGAGCGAGGCTCAGCAGCACCAGTTGCATGTGACCAGCCAGGCTTCAGTGCTCACGCAGGCAACCTATTGTGGCGTGCCTGCAGCCGACGAGCCACGGACGCGAAGAAACAGGTAACCAAATTAAATCCGCCCCCAAGGATCCAAAGGCGAGGTATGAGCCGTAATGATAACGACTCCTGTTGAGCCTGTATATATGACCGGAGTGAATCTCTGTCATAATGTTAATATTTTCTTAAGTTACCCGATGAAAGGGTGTCCTCAACAGTGCCACTTCAGCTAACTAATTATATGGATCCATGTCTACATTTTTTCTGATATAGAAGAGAGAAGGTAAAAAAGAAAAGAGACTATCTTTTATTTCTACACCTATCTCGCTAAGAAAATAATGTCGTTTCAGAGCCTACTCATAAAGAATGAGAGAGAGAAAGAAAAGGAGATATGGAAAAAAATATTTATATATAGAGTTTACATGAGATAATAATAATATGGTATGAACAAACTACTTGTTATCTTTTTTTTCTTGAATACGCAAAAACTTTGTGTATCATTGTACTAAAAAGAAGAGTTCAGACGAACATACAGCACGCTTCTAGTGAGCGCCAAAGACGATCGATCTAATACAGTCATATCTGGATCAAGGAATCTAACCAGTAATCAGCGCCCGCGTGGTGGAACTGCGAACGAGTGAGCCGGCCCGGCAGGCAGATGGGTCAACAAATGCTGCCGCACCGCGCCGCCGCGACCGCTAATCCGCGATGGCGCGTTACCGTGCCGGTGCGCCCGTGCCAGGCCGGGATCGGGATGGGCCGCGCGCGGGCTTCCCCAATCCCCACCGGCCACCAGATCACGCACCGTTCCACCACCGTCCGGGCGCGCCTAGTTGTCCGCTTGTTTATCGTCGCAGCCCACGGCGGCGCGGCGACATGCATGAGTGGTCGTCATCCTGCGACTGCGACCACCGCCGTGCGCGGCGCGCCCGTACGACCCGGCCGGCCGGCCATCGGGTCTACTTCTCAATTATTCTCTTGCAAGATGCATGTTGCGTGCCGAGTGCCGTGCAGCTCTCCCACTGCTAGAGCTAGCTACCCTTCTCGTGTAGACGTCAGTCCTCATGAGTATATTGATAATTTCTTTTTTTTTTACCGAGGTAACATAAAGCGAGTTTTCAATTGCAAAGCTAGTCATCCTCTGCCCTGCCAAATGAGCTGTTCGTTCTATCTATCATTCGTCACGCACGTAGGCCGGCCCGGCTGCCTGTGCTTTCTCTACGAAAGTCTCTCGGCCACTCGCGTGCCGCGAAGCCACGTTTGGCTCCTCCGTCTAATCACTACTCGACTCGTTTGCACCTACAGTACGTACTACGTACATTACGCTAGTACGCTACACTGATGTGCGTGTGCTTTGCGTGACTACCGCATGTGGTCCGCACGCACTACACGTTGTTCATAAAAAAAAATACATTCAGTTATGGTTACATTCAGAGACGGAGCCAGCGATTTTGACTCCATGGCACAGAGTATTTGGTTGGATGGATTAGCTAAACCTGGATATCCACAATAGAGAATATTCTAAGTAGATGTTGGATATCCTGGACTCCAGAAATCTGGCGGATGAGGATATCCACATGTTGATTAGCACATGTTTTTTGTGGCAATTAGAGTAGTATAGTGCTATTTAACGTATTTTGTTTTTAATTAGTGATTATAATGACAAGATTAGTGTTGGTGCATATTTATTAGGTTATAATTAGTTGTTATTATTTCTAAATAATAGATATAATTAGTCAAGTATTCTCATCCTATGCAATCTCATCCATCCAACCAAACAGAAAAATGACTCGTCCCATCCGTCCAACCAAACAACATGATATCCATATCCCGAAATCTATGGATAGCCATATCCCATCCACAGTTGTCCTCGAACCAAACACACCCTAAAAGGGCGACCAAATGAGATTACATTTTTTGTGTGATAAAATATACGTAATTAAATGTTTCAACAGCTTTTTAAAAAAACACTATTTCTAACTAAAACCATAATGTTTTAACCAAAAATTGGGTGAAACTGATTTTTTTTAAGTATAAATGAATGTACCGTGCTTGGAGGCCACGGCCCCTGCTAGCCCCCTGGCTTCGCCACTCGATTGCATGTCAGATAAAACAATCCACGTTCGATTAATTTTTTTAGCGAATAATGTTCGTGTGTTTATAGCTCTAACTTATTAATTTATTATAAATATATTTTATAATGAATCTAATTATATTTATTTGATAGTATAAATAGTTTTAGTTTTCTATTTATAATTCATCAAATATAGTGCTATAATTATATGTTTTTTTTTGAACGGAGAGAGTATGGGCGCGTTTGGTTGCCTGGCTAGAGAGTATGGCTAGAATTCACATGCAAAAGTTAACACTGTTAACTCTTCGGAGTAAGTAACGGAAGGGCGAAAAAACAAAACCAAATTCATTTTGAGGTCAAATAAGTAAGTTCAAATAAAAAGAGCAAGAAACTAAGCTGAACTTTTTTTTAGGTTCAAGAACTAATGGTCTGTTTAGAGAGAGAGAGAGAGGCGAGGAAGTGCTATTGCTCCAAGGCTTCCAGCCTGTTCTTTTGGCTGAAAAATAAGCGCTGATTTCGGCTCGTGCTGATTTGTTGTGAGAGAAAAATACTGTTTCGTGACTGAAAATAAACGCTGATTGGTCAAAAGAATAAGCTGTTGGACTGGCTAACGCTCCTCCATTCCTGCAGTGTGGGCCGGAAATATGAGATGTTGAGAAAGGAGAAGGGTCGTTAACCAGTCGGCCCACCGGCCCATCAGGGGCCTTGAACACTCCTGAATCCTGCCTGATGCAGTCCCTGTTCTCAGTTCACCCTACCTGTTCTATTTCTGTTTCTATTGCACTGATTTTTTGAGATGTGGCGAAGCAGGTGTAAGTGTTTGCAATGCAACTATGAGCCAATGAAGCCCATGAGAATGAAGCACCAGTTCCTTCCATGTTCCATTCTCGATCTCCTAGTGTGGAAACTCCGCATCACTATCTTCTCTTCTTGCACCTGCGCAGATTCCCTGGCGACTGAAACCTTGCAAGCCGGCAAGGCAAGACCACGTACACTAGTTGTTGGTTGGTGGTGACGTCAGCACGAAACCTCTATATCTCCCACGTCAGCCAATATAAAAGAATTGGGAGTTCAGCAGTATGGAACTCAAAGTTATGTCAAATGCAGAAGCAGATATTCTGATGTTGTTGGAAAGGTCGATTGTCTTCTGAATTTTATTGTTTTAGGTTTCATTTCAGGTAAATGGACGAGTATAATAAGTCTGAACAAAGCATTTTATAAAGGTCGTCATAAAAGACAAGGGAAAGAGTACACGAGTTGTTTGCCCTTCGCATCAAATTCTTCCTAATAATGGGATGTTGCTCCCGGCACCGTCGCCTACGCCACGTCAGATTTTTTGTACGAAAACAGTAAAGCTGTCGACCGCATTTTCCTTTTTTTTCCCTCACTTGCGCAAGAGGCCGCGTCGTCCTTTTCGTTGCCTGGTCACGTTTGGGCCACGTCGCCCCAAATTTTCCTCCACCCAAAATCCGCTCGCGTCCTCTCCCTCGGCTTCTCCGGCGCGGCGGTCAACAGGGCGTCTTTGCCTTGTGTTCCTACCACCGTTCCTGCGTGCTTCGTCGTCGCCGTCGCTGCTCCGGTCCCGCGGCTTCGCCAGCGCGGCGGGCGGAGGGTCGTTTTGGCCTTGCGTTGCCCTCGCCGTCCCTGCGTAGTCGGTGGTCGCCGTCGGTGCCCGGTGCCTTCGCGCTGGTGATTGCGGGACGTTCTGCCCTTCCGTCGTCGCTGTGCTAGCGGTTCATACACCTGCGGCGGCTCGTGCCGTTGGATTCTTCGCGGCGTCTGCGTCCTCGTTGGAACCGGCGTCCTCGGTACCTCCGTTTCTGATTTCTGCTGTTTTTTGCTTTTTTTCGTCCTTGCTGTTGCCATGGACACTGCCAAGGGATCATGGAAGGCCCTCCAGCCAGTGTTGGCGTTGGGTCAACAGAGGGGATAGGATTAGAGAAGGCAACGGCCCTTCTGCTCGCTGCGTCGCTAGCAGATGCTTCCGCCGAGGTTATTTTGTTTGGAATTCAGTGTTGCCGAACACGAATCTGGTAAAGCACGATTAAGTTACGGATGTTGTTGCTACTGCGTGCTCGACCGATAGTTCAAGCGGGCGATACTGGAGGTAGAGAGAATGGGTGTAGGATTTTTTTATTTTTTTTTGGTGGGGGGGGGGGGGGGGGGGGGGGTTCTTTACGAACCTTCTGCAGAGTAGGTTTGTCCCCTTGTGATTGTAGGCCATGTAATGTAATTTTGTTCATTTTGGTTAGCTGTTTATATGCTTGTGTGTGAATTCACTTAGTTGTTGTAAAATCTGTTGTTGATTGTAGGTGTTTGTTGGCGCAGCCAACGGTCCGTTTTGTCTTACCTATATCGTGCGACGCTGAGCTGCTGGTTTGTCTCTTCGTCAACGACATTATCCTTACCGTCCAACGCTCAGCTGCTGGTTTGTCTCTTGGTGACCCATGCACTGTCTCCCTCAGCTTTGGTTATATTTGGGTTGTCCTTCTCGCATGTTACCATGTTCATGCGGTTGCTGATACTGCATTGTTGATTGCAGGTGTTTCTTTCTGTCTCCAACGGCATCTTTGTCCTGCTTTGCCTCTTGCTGACGTAGCCATCCTCTTTCTCAGGTTTGTCCAAGTTTATACTGTTTTTGTTTCTTGCTTTTCAACTACGCTTTATTTCTTCCTTTTGATCTGTGTGCTATGTATTAGGGATATTAAGGTACAAATGATGTCATGAGATTTAAACTGTAGTATTGTTTTCCATTTGTGTACTATATTCACAGACATGTTGTCATATTTACATTGTATTGTTGTTTCGTGGTTTTATATGCATTATTATTACTACATATTAGGTATTATGTTACTTTGCTCTCCACTGACCCCATGTTTTTTGTTTTTTTATCCCTTAAAAAAAGCGAAAGCGACAGCTTTTCCTTTTGTGTTTGGAAGTGCTTAGGTTTTTTCTTTCTATTTTCAGTGTGCTTTTAGGTCTTGGGTTGGGTATTGTTAGTTTCAGCCTATGATGAATGCAGCGGGCCGGACAGACAGCGACGGCCACGATGCTTCGAGCTTCGCCAAACACGGGGCGCCCCTTCCATGTCCGATGCCAGGCGCAACATCTCCTTCTCTTCCAGATGCCACATCCCTTTCTTCCTCCTTCATTGACTATTTCTTTCTCAGATTTCCCCAGATGGCTGCAACGACGACGTGCACGCCGGTAACAACTCTGGCCGTACGCCCATACCCAACAGCGGCATCTATAAGGTCATGCGCCACACCTTCATCTCTGCCTACCTGGATACGCTTAGGAGAAGGGGATTTGGTTAGCAGACCTAATAGCCAGTTCATACAAAGTTCATGTTCATGTCTCTGTCTAGAAAATTGCTTGATGTTTCATGTACGTTTACTGATGATTGCAATGAGTTCAATTTTTGCTTCCAAAGGCTTCCCCTATCCTAGGGAAGGCATCATGATGTCATATCACTTGCTCCTTTAAGACTATTTTTTAGCACATTATTAGGCTCTTTTCGCAGTTCTCATTCACTGACATTTTATTGTTTTTTCTTTGCGTATTTGGGTCTTTTTCCTTTACCATCTAAAATAATGCATATCCCACCCAAACTCAATACTCATGAAAGTACATGTGCATGTGTTGGTCAGCAAGCAGTTCATCATGTGCTATTTTCATGTTAACTACCTTTTTTCTTTATTATCAATGGCTTTCTCCGTTTGATGTCCATTTCGAAGATTGACCTTATCCCTTTTTTTACTGTGACCATCCTTGCTTCAGCTTGTGATTCGTAGGGTGAGCTGTTAGTACTTGCTTATCACTTTCATCTCCATAATAGTTTGGTTTTTTTGATCGACATGTGGAAAAAAAAATCTATTTCTTCATATGGGTCCAGAACTTAAAGTAAAGTTAGTGGTTTTTTTCATGCCTACTCTTTTAGCCTACTTCACATTACTTAGATAACATCGCTAATATAAGCATTATTTTTCCAAATTTGATGTGTTCATATTTGTAAATGCTATATTAATTTCGGTGTTGACTCTACTTCAAATTTGATGTGTTTCTATCGATATGTATAAAAATTGCAGTGTGACTTCTTCTTGCTAAGCATCCTTTCATTTTCCTTCCTTGCAGACTTCAAATAAAGGAACGCTGGTGTACATCTCCTCGGTCAGGCCACAGTCCCCCATCTTTCTCCAACTGTACATGCTTCGTAAACTCTCATTTATATACTCAGACCCAATGATTAATCAGTTACCACCTAATTTTTTCCTACAAAAAATTATTCAAAATTTTGAACCATTTTGGACTGCTAAAAGAATTTATGTTTTTGCGTTTGTAGTGATGAAAGACTTTTGCCTTCGTATCAGTACATGTCTTTTTTAAACTAATGGTAGGCCCTGCTATCTAAATAAACCAAACATAAATTTCTGGCAAATGCAGTTTTAACTCATGTATTTTTTTCCCTATGTTCTCCAACAAATGATCCTCCCTATGCTATTGGTGGGCACTCTAAATTTACTAATAAAGATCCTCTCTGCGATGTGGTGGGGTCGACATCATCAAACGCAGGTACACATACGGTCTTCCCCTTCCTCTCTTCAATGATGCAGTAGCAAATTTAGTTGAAAAAAATATAGTTTTTCTTCTTCAGTCATGTTGGTATTTGCAGTTTCTTAATAATGAAACTTTTTTATTTAAATATAATAGATTCAGTGCAGATAATTGCTATGATTGGTATCTACATTCATAAAGAGTTTTAGACATGTCCCCCCTATGGGTCAGGACACCATGGACCTATTTGCTACTGGGGAAAGTATGCTTGAGGCTATGACCGGTTGGTCCTTCGATCGTTAAGCCACTAACCAGTGTGTTTTGCTTTGCATCGTAAGGTTACGGTGCTACCTAAGGTTCAGTTGCATTGTTGATTGATAACCAGAAAATAGATTGGACCCATTGTGACTGTTACATGGTGTGCTGCCATTCTAATACATGGAGATCATGAGTATGCCTAGGATCGATATGTATTTTCTCTTTGCTTATTTCCTGTATGTAACCTTGCAACCTTCATATCAGTCCTTATAGATGAACAACCGGCTTCTTCTACCGTCTCAGCTTAGAGAACTGATGCACTTATTAATGCGAGAGTCAACATATTTATTAAGGAGTTCATTGAAAGTTGGAATAACCTTGCCAGAAGGATGCGAGCTTTTTCAAAGGTAAACATATAGTGCATTTTTTCCCGGTCAATATAATTAGAAGCATCTTCATTGATTATTTTAGTACACAGGTGAGCATATGCCTTTCATTTGGCAAAGAAATTCTAGGTACTTGCTATTATGTTGTATGATTTACTGACCATTTCCATTTAAATCTTATGCTGCACTGCTGTAATCAACTGATGGCAAATGTCATTTTTTTCTTATATAAATATAAGTTCTATATGGGCATAATTCGCGTACACATGTTGTATGACACGCTAGGCTTCACACAGGGTGGATGAAATGTTCCAGATCTGTTGTTGTAGTCTATTCTTCTACTTTATTGTTTGATTTTATACTAGACATGTGTCCCTAAATATGAGGTAAACTGTAACCTATGGTAGTCCCTAATTTTTTCTCTGACCAAGACTTCACTACATATACCCACCAACCCAAGGATCAGTATATACTTTTTAGTTGGGAAACAAATCTCTACATACCTATCGTTATTTTTTTATGATCTACCTGCTATTTCCATGTTTTGATATGGCAAGGCACTTTAAAATTAGAACTTCAGTTTGACTATTTTGGAAATGTTTTCTAACCGGTTGTAGTTGTACTTCACCTTTTGGGTTATTTTCTAAGGATATGCAACTTCCTTCAGCTGTCCAATTGGCCCATCCTGTCTTACCTGATATCAATTTTACATGCTTTAAGTGAAGTTGGCAGTTTATAGTTGTTCGAGTATTTCAGTCTTATATTATGACTGTTTCTGCTGCTTGCTACCTAAACGCCAGCATGTGTAGTTGTTTGAGTGTTTCAATCCTATATTATGGCTGTTGTTGCTGCTTGCTACTTAAACACCTTCATGTGTAGAGCCCCAATTTCAGTTTTATCTCTCTCCCAGCTTTGTTATTGACTGAGTTCTACAGTTTGATTAGAGGAGAAGTTTGTGTTCACATTTTTAGTCCTTGACCATGTGGGGTCAACTTTACATGTCTTAGTATTATTTTTCTGAACTACAAGAGCAATTATCAGTACGTAGTGTTGGTGGCCTTTTTCTGTCACTGTTGTTTGATAACAATTCTCCATTTACAGGTACCTGTATTTGACCCAACTTATTGACAATCAGCGGGGCACTAGGTGCCATTGCTTGCCTTGTACTTCATCAGATCTATGTTCACCATATGAGCAATATTTACACAGGTAATAGAACAAGGCCCACCTCCCTTGCGCCCACCAACAAACACTACTCTTCACAATAGCCACTTAAGCAAATATCTGATTTACAGCTTCAACGTGGACATCAAGCAGGAACACATCATCTTTCATAGCAGACTTAGAGAACCAAGCAAGGAACACAAAGACTCAGGACTCCACGTACAACTACTTCAGAGACTATGCATCTTCTACATGTTAATTAACCGCGCGAACTCCACTATATAAATCACCGCAGCCAGACAAAAGGAGCACTTTTTCCTCACTGCACTTTGTTATCGGCCACAAGTCTGTGCATCAAACTGGATCATCATCATCGATGTCATATATGTATTGTATATGTGCAGCCTGTATACATATGTCCGTCAGCAATGTGCATACCCTGTTATTGTGTATGTGTAAGTAGTTTACCTTCGTTATCGACATTGCTATGTTAGCCGTTCAGATTAGTTGCAATCGTGCATAGGGGCGCACCCTTCGTACTATTATTATGTTATGCATCCATCTCTTAATCATTTACGGTTCTATACTCCACGTGCGCGCTAATGCGCGCCCTTCGTACTAGTTTGAAGTACATTTGCAAGCATGAAATTCAAGACTAACTGGAATCACCCTTGCAGCATATGCATATATATGTGTCTCCTCTGCCTCAATTGACAATTGACAACAAATGCTAGCAATAACTAGAGAAACACTGCAGCCAAAGCTTCACCATCAGCATACACATATGTCTCTTTGGATACTGCGGCCTTATTATAAGTTACAATCACAATCCCCTAATCCTATCTGCAGATTACAAGATCTTTGATCTACCACACTCTTCATCATTTCCACATGCATGCTGGTCTGGTAGTCCGGTACATTGTATTCTCTCTAATTTGTTGCATCAGCTTCCAGCAGGTTGAGGGAAAACTGCTAGTTAGAACAATCTATCAGCCATTGTTCTTTCCTGCAAATTGAACTGCCCTTTCAATTCCTTTAGCCGGGCACGTACTTGGTACAAAAAGCTCTGCATATTGAGGGGCAAAAAAAAAAAAAAAAAAAAAAAAAACACACACACACAGAACACATCAAAAAAGATTCTATTATTAGGCGTACATATAGATGGGTGTTAAACGTAGGATTCATTAAAGCTAATTATAGATCACTTCTGTATCATGTTCATTAAAAAAACAACAAAGAACAAAACAAAGAAAACCCATATTAACTAACCTCGTGCACAGGATTCTCAACCTCGTTGCACCGCATTTGAGATGCGCCTGAGGACGTCGACTTGCGCGTGTAGATGAGCAACGTAGTCCACAGCCTCATGAAGCAGCGAGATCTCATCGAGCAGCTCACCTCCGGGTATCATCTTCCTCAGCACCTTGGTCCTCTTCCTCACCAGCCTTCTTGCAATAATCTCACTACTACTGATCATCGCCGTCGTCGACGACGTCGTCATTGCAAGTGACGATGCGCCGCCGGCAGCACTTCCACCATCTCTCCATCTCCGCCTTGTGTGGAGACACCGCCTCACGATCTTCTTGCACACGCGCGTGTTCTTCTTCTTCTTCCCCGGCGACGACGATGACCTGCTCGGCCTAGATGACGACGAACTCGAAGCCAACAAGACGGCCTGCGGCCACCGTGCTCCGCGGCCGCGGGCAGTCGCCATGGCGATGGCGGCCGACGACTTGATGGCGCACTTCCTCTGCTGGAGACTCATCATGGCGGCGGTGCCCCCAGAGACAGAGGATGAGATGCAGAGTTGGCTGCAGGCTTGGAGACTCGAGATCATGTTCTTGAGGAAGCCTTGCTGGAAGGCCTTGGTTTTGGGGCCTCGCATTGCGTTGATTGAGCTGGAAAAGTAAGAGCTAGCTCTAGGTCGTGTAGGAAGCAATGGAGAGAATAATGGACACTACTCGTGATTGCTTGAGAGAAAGAGAGGGAGGGAGAGAGAGATCAGTGTGTGTGGACGATGTATATATATACACACATCTGATCCCCATGAGGAATGGAGTTGCATCTTGCATGTGGTGTGAGCTAGCATGCATTCCCACCATTTTGTGGTCCTTGTTGATAGCTAGCAGCATGCATCTCTTCTCGCTTTTCTGATCATGGCACATGCTCCATTGTTGTACACAGTTGCTAAAAACAGTGTGTGCTGGCTAGTTATCTGTATACTAGGTGGTTAGCAGAAAGAAAACAATAGTATAGTGTGTAACAATTGACAGCTCAGAATTAAGCATGTGGTTGTGAGAGAGCTCAAAAGTACAAGGCACATAGTGTTTAGTCTTGTTATTCCATGGATTTTCTAATGCACGCTCCGTATGTGTATGTATATAATATAAATGTACGTCACATGTCACATGATCATCTCAAAGTACAATCACAAGTACAAATGTACAGTGCAAGGCAAATAGTTGCTAAATATACAGCACTTGTGAATACCAACAACAGCTAGCTGATATTATTCTCCTTAATTAGATAGTATTGTGTACTGGCCCCCCATGCATATTTGAGAGGGATTCATGCGTTGAAATTAAAGAGATGGAGAGACTTGGGAGTGGGCTCCCCGTGAGCATGAGAAGAGGAGGAGGCAAGGCGCACATGGCGGCACATGCTGCGTCTCCCCCGAGTTGGCAACCTTGCAAGTTATGAAGCGAGAACGTAGATTCGTTGGCATGCATGTTATGTGCTGTGCTGTGCTGCCATAGTCCCTCCCATTCTTCCCATCCATCAGCATGCAGGCATGCATGTCCAGCGATCTCTGTGTCATTTGTCAGCGGCCGGTAATCAAGGCTTTTAGCTTGCGGAGCGAGGTTTCAGAAATTTGCAGCAAGCTGCATGCAGCATGCCCATGGCCAGACTGTAAATTGAACTGGTACGTGTTTGCATTGCAGCTCGACGATCCTGAGGTAAAAATTCAAGACACCTCTACAGTAGATGAAATTGAGAAACGGGATTATGTATGTACTGTTGAGCCTTAATTGCAGTTACAGCGTCGGATCGACGATCAATCTGTAACTGACATGCAGATGAGACGAAGGAAACCTAGCGCTTCAGATAAATATCCATCTGTAACTAATTAATAACTCGTCACATTTTTTAGATAAAGGAACAATGTGACTGAAAGAAACCTAACTAGTAGAGCTTCACATGTGACTGAAATTAAAGAAACCTAGCCTTGTTCCTTCGAGCATATCAGCGCTTGATTCCAGTCACGAAATAGTATTTTCTCATCACCAACTACAATCAGCGATTATTTATAGTCCAAATGAACAGGGGTAGTCGTCGCCGGGAGGCATGCATGGTAATGGTGGTGGCTCTGATCCGCAAGTAGCAGATGGGAGGAGCTCTCTTTTGAGCAGCCAGCCAGCGAGAGTATGCGTGCAATGCAGTGCAGTGGATGGAGAAAGCGAGAGGGATCGGAGGGACGTGGTTACCCCACATGACGGCCACATGGGTTTCTCTCCAAACTCGGAGCATGCACATGCCGCTTTCCACCAGGCTTGGCTTTGCATTCATCGATAAATCAGGTGTCCCCTCCACCCAAAATCCCCCCCCCCCCCCCTCTGTTGTCTCTGTGAATGAATACTTCCTTGTTCTGGTTTTTTTTATATCATATCATTCATGCTGCCTGTGCATGCAGCTGTGCTTTTGTGCATTGGGTCCTGACATTATGGAGCACCCATGTGAGCTTTTGCTTGGTTTTATTTGGACTGAGAAGGGGGGCTAAAGATATATGCATATGGCTGCCTCTGGACACTGGACACTGAGTATGCATCACATGATCGAAATCGCAGCAGATTCAATGAGATTGTTGTGATTGCTGAGTGATTATTTTTTTTCCCCTGTCCGAAGGCTCTTCTGGGTCAGTGAGATACGGATACCTACCCTGTCATCACCCAAAAAAAAAAAAAAAGAGTAGCAGATCGATGAATTTGGCGCCGTCCAACCCGGATCGTGCGTGGCTCATGGTGGCAGTCTAATTTGTTCTTCCCTCAAACAACGATGGGCTTCGGGACCCTGCTAGCAATTTCCATCCCGAGTATTGTGGGCCTAGTTTTTTTTCATACAGGAAGAGTCTGATGGGCCTCGTGATCCGTCCTTTGAATATACTCTAGTAGGCTTTACGGGCCTGAATAAACTCAGGCACGTCCTATTTTTTTCCTAGGCTTCAGGCGACAACCAGGATTTGAATTTTGGTGGGTAGCATTCCACCAGATAGTCCTACCATTGGACCACATGCCCTAATGCCCTATTCTCTTCTTTTTCTTTCCTTTTATTCTTTTATTAATCTATACCTATTTTTCTTCCATGTACTAGATTTTTTTCAGGTCAATAAGTTTATTCGGAACAAATAATTTGAAGAATTGTGTTGTGTAATTTTTTTAGAAGATGTTAAAATTAGAAAATTATGTCTATATAAGTTACTTTGTTGGTAAAATTTTTTGTATGAAAGTCCCGTACAAAGTTATTTTGAGAAATTGTTGTATTAAATCTGTACACGGGTAATTATGAGCAAAAGTTAGGTTGCAAAGACCAAATAGGAAATCTTCCATGATAAATTATCTATGAAATTAGATAAAAAGTATATTTTTAATATTATGAGAAAAAAGTAATAATGATGACAAGTTTTATTCTGCTGAGAGAGAGAAAAGCCCCTCCAAGAATTTTCGCCATGGCTGCTTTGAGGAGGAGGTTAGAGGTTGAATATGATTTTTTTCCTTGAACTTCCATCCTAAATGTGTCGCTGGTATTAGCATTGTCTTCCTGGCCAAAAAACAGCAGACAAGGGCACAAACGAGCAGAGATAGTTTAGCCGATAGAAGAGAGGAGGGCGCCAGCTGGTGACGTTAGTTGCTGATTTAGTGTTGTGATGTAGTGCAGGCTAACCAATATATTTCTATTCCTATTTTTCCTTTGACATCCACAAAATCAGGTGTGTTTCCCGCTCTATTGTCTTTCTGAAATCTGAATAGTTTTTTTTCTTCTGATTTTTCATATCATGCATTTTGCCCGCTGTGTTATGCTTTTGCATTTGGTCCTGAGTCCTGACATTATGGAGCACCCATGTGACCTTTTGCTTGGTTTGTTTGGGTTGAGAGGGGGGGGGGGGGGGGGGGGGGGGGTGCTAAAGAAATAAGCATGCCTCTAGACTGGACTACTGGACTATCATCTTATGATTGAAATCGCAACAGATTCAATGAGATTGTTGTGAATGCTGGGATGGTTTCTTTTTTTTTTTCGTATCAGAAATTCTGAAGGCTCTTCTTGCTCAGTGAGATGTGTACAGATACCGTAAAGTAGCAGATCGATGAATTTGGCGCCGGCCAATCCGGATCATGGCTCATGGCGCATATATACAGGAAAAATATATTCAGGTATGGATGGAGCCAGAATTTGGTCCTCACTGAAACATGGGAGCAAGAGCAAAATTTCCTCCATCCCGAGTATTGTGGGCCTAGTGTTTTCTATACAGCAAGAGCCTCTATGGGCCTCGTGCAATCCATCGGCCGACCGCTTCACATATGGGCTCAGTAGGGCCTGTTTGCTTTTTCGTGTGCCTGATCCAACTATCAATCTCAAGTGTCGGATTTCCGTTTCCTCAGAAACAAAAAAAAAGTGTTGGATTGCGGTCTTGCGGACTCCCTGGACGGAACGCGGTACCAAGTACCAACACTCGAGAGTCCGTTGCTCTACCAGGACGATATATGCGACGGCGTCCCAAACAATTTTTTTCCCGGTCCCTTTTACATCCGTTGTTCCTTCGTTGCAGCGTCACGTCCCCTTCTCACTTGTCTTATACTGTATCTATCCCCTGCAAATCTAACTTAGCAGAATAAATCGATTCGTCCATGCTGATGGTCATGGACAGGCGTCCATACAACTCTTTTTTTTTTTTAAGAAACGACGGCAAAAACTTTGGCTGCGTTCGGTTGAGGGTATAAGCGCTTATAAGCGATTATTTTTCAGCACTTTAGCAGTATTTCTCTCTCACAAGATTTCAGCACTTCTACAGTACTTCAGCGCTTATCTACAGCACTTCAGCTTCACCAAACACAGCGTTTACCGTGATTTCTATTAGACGAAGAAAAAAAAAGACAGTCCAGTTTTTTTTAACGTCCATACAACTCTCTCACGTCCTCTTTTTCATTTTTCTCCTTTCATTTATTCTCTCCTTTATCTACAAGCACTCCATGAGTGAAGAGTGATCGCGACGGATTTTTTTATTATTTTGATAGATTACCCATTCTTGACACTTTTCTTCCGTACCAATTCGACGGGACTCGGCTCGCGCCTGGGTCGCGATCGCGATGTGGTGGGCTGTAATAAAACGACCCCGTCCAGGTTACGCAAAGCCATGACGCCGACACGGTGGTAGTCTAGTGCTAGTACACGATACGACGAGGTCACGGAGGGGGACAGCATTTTTTTCTTTTTTGAAAGGAGATTTACTCGGACGAGGGGGACAGCGTTGGGATTATTTAGTTTTTATATTTTTTTTCAAATTGGTTTAAAACTAACCTCTCTCACTTTTTTATTTATATTTCTATCACTTTTTACCAGAATTATTTATTTTTTATATAATTTTTGCTCAAATTGTTTTATAACTAGCCTCGCTCACTTTTTTATTTATATTTCTATCACTTTTGACCAGAATTTTTATTTTTATTTCTATCACTTTTTGACCATGCCAACGTGTCTAACACCGCAAAAACCACGCACAAGCCTATACATTGACACGACAAGATCTACCATTTTGGATGACAATTTTCACGTCGTGCGTATGGCTTGCAAAAGCCTTCTTTAACTGGCTCCCGAGATACGTAGATTTTGGGTGTTTCTTTAGAGCTAGGCTTTTCAGATGCAAGAAATTACTAGGTGATGATATTGTTAGTGCATAATTAACATATGTTAGTCAATACTAATTAATGTATTTCAACCATTATCAAATAAAAATAAATAAAATAAAATAAGAGTAATAAAAAATGTTTGCATGTAATAAAAATCCTGCTTATGTTTACTTATCTAATTTATCTCATAAAAATATATTCTCGTGCAAGCAACCAAATATCATTTTTGTTTGACCAACTTAACTAGATGTACTGAACATGCTAGTATCGGTTGCACTCAGTCCATCTCCCGAGACCGAGAGCCTGGCACCTAATCCCTCCGTGCATAAAAAATGTAATTTTCACTTATCGAGAAGTTAACCTGTTTTCGATTTTAACCAAAGTTATACGAAAAAGTACTAACATTTATAATACAAAATAAATATCAATAGATTAATGATTAAATATATTTTCATAATAAATTATATTTGAGACATAAATGTTAATATTAATCACTGTGAACTTGGTCAAACTTTAACAAATTTGACCAGCACAAATCTCATAATTACATTCTTTTTGGGACGGAGGGAGTAGATACTGTACACGTCTGGCTAGACCGATTATAAAAATGATTTCAGTATGATTCTAGAAGCGAGTTTTTTTAAAAAAGTTGTATTACCGTAAACTAGATTATAAAAACGGAATCACTGATCTTTGTATTGACAACTAATAGTCTACAATACTTCCTCCGTTTAAATAAATATACAATTCTCACTTCCAGATGAGTCAACTATTTTAAACTTTAACTAAAATTATATAAATAAATACTAACTCTTTAAGATAAAATAAGTATCATTAGATTGACTATAAATATATTTTTATAATAAATTTATTTCGAGACATAATTGCTAATATTTTTTATTATAAACTTGGTCAAAGTTAATACAGCTTGACCAGCACGCTTCCCATAGTTACATAATTAAGTTGACGAAGGGAGTACAAAGTAAATTACTAAAACGCCCTTAGTTTTTTTTGACAGATGGTAACCACTAACTGAAAAAAAAAATAGGGATGGATAGAATCAGTCTTTTAATATCTAATAAGATGCTGTAAGAAGTTGCTTCAGCTTAGAACCTATTATTTGGATTCCACTGAATTGTGGAAGGTAGCTTTCAGATGCTACTAGCTACTCCGTGCACAAATTAATTGTATCCTCTGTATATGAACGCAAGGAGTACAGTACTCGTTGTTTCCTCTGCTCTTTAGCTGTCGGCAGCTCCGTCGGCCTTGCTCCGCGTGCGGTTTCTGTGGGGGACAAGCGTGCTGCGTGCCAGAGCCAGAGCCATTAGGAGTCTATTTGGTTCACTTTCCTACATAGTCTGGCTAGCAAAACTAAGCCAGGTTAGCTATAGCCAGGCTTAGCGAATAAGTAGCATATGTTTGGTTCCCTGTACTATTTAAACCTGGCTACGAATAGGTCTGTTTAGTTCCCTGGCTTAGTTTGCTAGAGTTACCTCTTCCTTGAGTTGGTAAGTTCACCCACTGGCAGCCAATTCATCGAACAGGTGGTGGACGGTTATAGCGAGGTCCTCCGGGATGAGCTCGGTGAAGACGGTGCTCCCGACCGCCGCCAGCATGAGGTGAGGGGCGCTCGAGGTGGTCGTCGGCGCTCGATAGAGAGGGACTGCAACGACAGCTTCTGTGCTCTTCTAGTACTTGTGGATCTCGCGTAGCGCCACCGTCGCGGGCCTATAGCTGTGCGGCTTCTTCACGCCGCCCGTCGTCGGCGCCGACTTCCTCGCCGCCTGCAACGATAACAACGCAAACCACCGCGCGTCTCAGAACGGAACCCTCGAGAGAAGAACAGATCGAATCGAAACGTAAATAGATGGGGGAATGTACGCACAAACCTTGGTGGCGAGCTGCTTGCCTGACGTACAGGCCATCTCATCTCCTCGTGGCTGGCTTTCCTCTCCTCGGCGACTTGCCTTGCCTGACAACGGAACGAACTTGAGCGGGCGGGCGTGGGCGGCGGGGTCGCAGCAACGGTGGTGGAGAGGAGCAAGGCGAGGAGGACGACAAGGTGGAGCCGCCATGGCTGTTGCTTTGCTCGAGGACGACCAGATCTGGGCTGCCGTTGCTTGAGGTTGGCGCTGGATAGCCCGGTCGCCGGCAGCGGCGAGGGCGGTGGTAGGAGCGGCGCAAGGGAGCCCTGACGGCGACGGCGGTGGCGGGAGCGGCACGAGCGACCGCCATGACGAGGGAGCTGCGCGGAGGAGACGCGTCGCGGTAGGGGGCGCCGTCACGGACGAGCGGCGGCTCGCGGACGAGCGAAGGAGACCGGGAGGTGAGAGGAGCGGGCCAACTCGCAAGATGGATCCTGGCTCCGTGGAAACGACGGTCGTTTCTCGGTAGCCAGGCTAACGGGCCGCTCAGGGTTTGCTGGAACCTGACTAAAAGGGCTATCCAGACAACCAAACAAGTGTAAGCTAACTTATGGAAGTCTGGTCAGACCCTAAGTCAGAAAACAAAGACACTCTACATCTTACTCGTTCACACAAGCCTGGCTGGCCGCTGTGGCCTGGCAGGGCACACATGACACACCACCGCACTGCACAGGGGGACACCGGACACGACACGACACGATTCGCCGCCGCCAGCATCTGGGGTCCCGTCGCGGCGTCGTACGAGCGCGCAGCGGGGGGGCGGGGCCGACATGTCTCCGTCCGAGCGTGGTGCGCGTGCAAAAGATGTGCCCTCTGACCCAATCACCCAACCTCTATCCTCTGCACTATAGCAGCGGCCATGCGACTGCTTTTTGCGTGGCGTGATTCACGAATTCGTTTCCACTTTGAGGCCGCCGACAAAGGCATTCTATAGCAGTAGCCCCTCCGTCCTAAATTATAAATTATTTTAAAAAACTTGAGAAATTAATTCTTCTTAATTTTAACTAAATTTATATAATAAGATAATAGTATTTACAATAACTAAGTATCACTAGGTTTTTCATCAAATATATTTTTATAGTACACTTGTTTGATGTTATAAATATTTATATTTTTTATAATTTTAGTCAAATTTAAGATGTTTTAATAACTCTTTAAAATTCTTAAAATGACTTATAATTTGAAATGAAGGATGCACTTAGAAGTAATTTGTGCTTGTGCAGCAGGATATGATCGAGCCGTTGCATCAAGGTTTGCCCATATAGTGCAGCCATGCCGTTGGGTAATATATAACTAATAAAGAAAGGCACAAGCACGCTCACGTCACGGTCAAACAGATTCTTCATATATAGACCAAACGGTTGAGAAGAGTGCGGGAGCTACAAGTAACATAACATACAACTAAACTAATCGTGCAATCAGCCAATCACGCAGGTCACGTCGCCAATTACTAGCCATATGGACATATATTTCTGAACGAATGAAGTATATCTATACTCAGGGGACGTAGGCACAATCCCCACGTGATCGTATATGATCTCTTCGTCAATAAATACAATGGTTCTAAGTTTGTCTCAACTCGAATCATTATAGACCAAACTTTTTCTATATAACACGAGCATCATTGTGGATATAATATAACATCTTTTAGAAATCGAGCATCATTGTGGATAATATAGAAAAAGTTTGGTCTATGATGATTCAAGTACAAATCTAGTATTTAATAAAAGGTTACAGGGCCAAAACATCCGTCTGTTTTGCAATTAGACTTTTGCTTTTGTTAAACTCTAGTTGTTCTAACTTGAAGAAAAAAAATGAAGAAGTCTAGTTGTTCTAACTTGTAGAAAAAATGAAAAAAAAAACAAATATCGCATCACAACAAAGAAATTCACATTTTGTAACAACCCGGGTTTTCCGATATCCAAAAATCCGAACTTTCTAAAATTTTTCTTGCTAATATGTGCATCATGTAGTTTCTAGGTCTAACCGTTACTAACACCTAACAACCGTCGCATGCATATATATATAAATTTCTTGTAGGATTTTGTCGGTTTTTCTTAGATGGACTAGGGTTTTGTGTCGGAGAGCACAAGTCCATAGCTACCCTCTTCCGAATCCGTCATTCTCAAATCTCGGATCTCTTCTGACTTATCATTCCAATCTATAATAAGATCCGCAAGCCCACTTAATTATTATCTCGATTCATTGCGGCAACCGTATAATCTTTTCAACTTCCTCGAATTCCTATTTTTCTCCCATTACCTCATCAAGGAAAAGCCCTTGTTAGTATATCCCTAATATTCCCTTGACAAATGGACAACACCCCTACCCTTTCTCAGGCCAAAACCCCTTCTCCCATTTCTTTTTCTTCCCTCCCAGTCGGCCCACGAGCCTTTCCCTTCCCCCTCCTACGCAACCGGCCCGATTGGCCTACCCAGTCGCGCCCCTCCTGCACGCTCTCGCGCGCGGCCCAGCTCGCAGCTAGCAGCCAGCAGTGCCCCTCAGCCCAGCGCACACCTGCCTCCGCGCACGGCCCATCTGGCCCAGCAGCCCGCCTCCACTCTCCCCCGGACCAGTGGCCGCGAGCGCCCTCTGCCTCCAGCCTGCAGCCGCTTCGGCCCAGCACGCAAACACCCCAGCGCGGCCCATCGAGCCGGCCTGCTCGGCCCAACCGGTCGGCTCCCACCCAAACCCTAGAGCGGGGAGCTCTAGCTCCCAGGGGCGCCGCCGCCGCCACCCTGGAGGACCGCACGCGACCCTACCTCGACGTCCGCGCCGATGCACGCCACGCGTCCTAGGACGGCACGGACGTCGGAGATCAACGACGATCCCTCGAAAACCCTAGCCGTGCGCGCATAAAAACCGGAGCCGCACCTCCTGTTCCTCTTCAACCTTCAGGCTCCGCCGCCGCCTTCCACACAGCGCCACCACCTTCCCTTGCTTCTCCTTCCTCACTGCGCGACACCACTGCCAGCCATGGCCCTCACGGTCGCGCACGTGGGTGCTGCAGCCGCCGTGGCTCCTCGATGCAAGCCAGCCGCGACATCGCCTCCTCGACGCCGACCCGGGCGCCGCTGCTGGCCACGCTCGCAAGCTCCGACCGCGCTGCCGACCTCCGCGCTCTGGTCGGGCTCGCCCCGACGTGGAGCATCCCGGCAGCTGCAGCGTCTCCCACCGACGAGCCAACCTCACCTCGGCGTTGCTGCGGCCGTGTCATCACCGAGCCAAACGGTGACCGCGACCGCGCCGTCGGCGTTCACCTCCTCTCCATCGCCGCGCCGCGCCCCGGCTCCCTCCTCGTCGTGCCACGGCGTCGTGCAGCAGCGACGCCACGCCCCGGAGCCTTGGCCTCGCCTCGTCTGCACCACCGATCGAGCGCAGCTGCTCGCTGGCCGCGGCAGCCAGCCGCTGTTACTCAGCACTACTGTACCGGAGCCGCCCCTTGCCGAGCGCACGCCACGACGTCACCGTACCGCTGCGACCACGCCTCCTCCACGACACCGAGCCCGCGTCGTGCAGCAGCGATGCCCTGTTGTTGTTCACATGCAGCAGCTGCAGCATCTCCATCTCGCCAAATTTGTCACTGTATTATCGTCGGTGAGCTTCCAGGGACCAAAACCATGTCATGACTCCATTTCCATCACCACGATGCTGAGACCGGCCTTCGTGCCGTGTTCCATATGTTGCAGGGAAGCCGGTCGTGCACCACCATCTTCTGACGCGTACCACTACCCCCGACCAGCACGGATAGCCCAACCCCTTCTTCCTCTACGCCGAACCGTCCTCGGCAAGCCGAAGCACGATCTGCTACATTCTTTCTGCCATCATGAACGTTCTGCCGGCAACGACCCCGACCCGCGTCAAGCGATCTACCGACCGCAAGCCCTCGGTGAGCTTTGCCTCGACATCGCTGGTGGGCACCGCCACCGTGACCGAAGCCGCCACATGAGCCATGGCGTCCCACCTTAGGGACGCGTAGGCCGAGCCTCCCCCGGCTCAGGACACTCGCACGCACGACACGAGACCTTGCTAGCCAAATCGAACCACCGGCGTTCCAAGAACGTCGGCGTGGCCGAGGACTACCCAAACCACCACCGTGATCCTGTTCCGGATTTACCTTGTGCCTTGGACATTGAGACCGTCGCCACTCTACTCATGTCACCGAAGGACACGAAGGACATCGATCAACAAAGGAGAAGATCACTGGAAGCTCTGCCTGGTCATCCCGACGTGCACCGACGCCCCGTCCAAGCTTCACCTTAGCTACCGTGCACACCGTTGGAACCCAGCCATGCTCTGCCACCTCCTAGAAACTTGCAGCCACCTTCGGCCAGCATCTAGTCACTCTAGCCAGCCTCGGCCAGTCACCAGCCCCACCCGGCCAGCCGTGTCCAGCCGCGACCAGCCAGCAGCAGGCCACAGCCAGCCATGACCAGCCAGCAGTAGGCCACTACCAGCCAGCAGCCGGCCACGACTAGCCGCAGCAAGCCATAGCAGGCCAGGAGGTACCAGCAGCTGGCCCAGTGGAGCCGGGACGTGTAGAAGCAAGCCTCGTCACTTTTTCTTTGACACTGGCCCTGTCCGACCTTGTGCCATAGCCCGTTGCCACATCTTGAGGCCCCATAGATAATGTTGGACAGTTGGAAAGCCAAAGTGATATACGACGCTGGACTATTGGACCCCTGCTCTTACTCCTTGTACATCTATCCATCATACTGTATCCTATCCTTACGATATGTCTGCTCATATATCTGTTGTACCCTGTCCTCACGATCTGTCTGTATCTAAATCTGTAATACAGGATCCATCTATCATAATGCTATGGAATTGTGCTACTCCGCAGTCTTATAATGAGTCTTTTGAGTCGTGTCATTGGATCTTATTGTTGGTTGTTCTTATTGTTTGTCTGCGTGCCGTGCCTTTGAGCCGGTTGTGGGATCGTACTTCGTTCGGATATTGCGATCGCGGGATTCGTCTCGCCATGGCCGTAATGACCGAGTGTAATCTGACCTCGCGTTGCCACTCTCTGACTTCCCGGGCCTGACCCTCGTATGCTTGTACCCTACGCGACCGTCGCATTCCTCTGATTCTTGTGGTGACAACCGCACCGCTATGGATCCGAGTAATGACTTAGTGCCAGTGCACCTAGGTCGTGGTACCCTACGAGTGGTTTGCGCACTTGCTTCTTTTACATGTCGCTCTCTTCTGACGCCCCGTCTATTCCGTGGCGTGTGCGTTGGAAAGAGTAGACCACTATTGTTTTATGCTTCTCGCTCTCTGTTCGTTTAGCCCGCTCTGTTCGATCCCGTCTTACTCATAGTGACTGGATCAAAGACCGGACTGACTCCATTTGTTAGCGAAGCTATGGTCTATATTAAGATCTCAGACCTATGTAGGTCGACTCGGTCGACCGCTTAAAACCATCTTCACCGAAGATGTGACTGAGAATATAATATGGATATGCCTAGCTAACTTCTCTCTCTCTCTTTTGATTCTTGGTGTTTAAACGCTTGTATGATTGTACCCGTTTGAATCACAGCCTTGGTGCCCTACAAGTGGATTAAACACTCGCTCTTTCTCGTGCAACGTTTCTTGTCAATAAATCCCTCGTTCCCTTCTTGCTTGGCCCGTCCTCCGATCCCCGTCTTCTCCGTGGCGTTCGGATCGGAAGATTGTGAGCCGTGGTGTTTGCTATGGATCAGCTCTAGCCTAAACCAGTTATTATAAAGCCATATTGGCTTGGCCGTGACATAAGCTTGTGCATAGCAAACCCCACTCATAATTTCTCTTGGCCCGATGAAATTGGACATACGCCGAGAGGGCCAAGTCGTGTACCTTTTATTATTTCTCTTGTACTAATGGATCTTCCCGTGTTCCGTCGTCTTTTGGTGTATTGGGTGTTTTATTGAATTGCTTCGCGGAGTAGCCGTTTCCGGATTAGCGACGATCGGATCGAGACCCGCTGGAAGAGAACATGGACGGCGCAAGGACCCGCGGAATGGAGTCACCCTGGAGGAGGTGATCCAGCAGAACGACTACACTAACTGAGGAGTGCTCATACCACTACTTCCTCGACAACGCAGGTGTCATGGCAGCACCTTCTTTTAGGGAATCCTATTAGACATTGCAAATCTAGAATTGCTAGCGCTTTATATTTACTCCTTTGCTAGTATATGATGCATGTTACTACCTAAGCCGTTACTACCCCGCTTGCAACCACTCTACTATACCACCCGGCTTCGCGCTCACGCTCTTTTATACATATTTCTATCTACCTATTTGCTTGCATGTTACATCACTATATTTATCTATTAACTCCACCCGCATTGTATCTATGATGTGATGCTGGTGGTGAACCCCTGGGAATGGTTTGGCTTCGGATGCCGGGCTGGTGGAATATGAGCGTGCTGCGTGTGTCTTGGGTGTGTGGTGAGGGTCGAGTCGACCAAGTGGGATACGCGACGAGCTGTGTAAGCAAGTCTTGCCGGGAGTTGCATCTGGGCATTCCCACGAGAGATACCTGTGGCGGGTAATGACTTATGAGGTGGTTCCGGGATGTGCATTGAAGTCCCGTGAATGGAGGTGCCATGGTGGCACGGGGAGAGTATCCCCTAAGAGGAGATGCCTGCTTGGTCAAACCTAGGAAGGACTAGCCCAGGTTCATGGGAATCCCTTACTGCTCACTCGCTTCTGATGGGCGGGAGACGGCTGGACTACTTGGTAGGGCGGTGCCACTACTGCTAGGTTGTGAGGTGATTAGGGTGGGCGGTGAAGGATGTGGGATTTCCGATCCGTCCTAGATGCGCAGTACCACTGATTGGGCCCGGTACTGCGTCTCCCAGTCTCAGCGTTTCGGCGTAGGGCCGAAGTTACCCAGGGCTGAGTGGTAGGGTGGCATCGACCTAGGCAAGCAAGCACCCGGAATTCTGCCTAGGTGATTGTACAGCATCGATGATGGCTAATCTTGTGAGTGGTAAAACCTCTGCAGAGTGTTATGGTTGATCGATCGATACATATGCCGATTCGTCGGCTATGGACCTTTCCTGTGAAGCTCTGTCTAGTGTAGAGAGCGATATTCTTTTCTCTCCTGGTTGATGGTTGTCCGGCAGTGTGCCCGGCGTGGCAGTGTGCCGTTGAGACAGGACCCGAGAGGGAGTTGGGCCTGTCGACTGAGCGTGAGGTGTGTGTGTGAGGTGGTGTATGGGTGGGTTGATGGATTTTGGGGTGGACTGATGGATGGGTGATATGGGTTAAAACTTGACGAACTATTATAATATTTACTACTGGATACTACCTTGCATGCGCTTAGGATGCAAACCACAGCCAAATATTAGGATCGCCAGATCCTTTGTTTTCTCTTTTCCACTAAAGCTCATCGGTGCTGACCATGGCCTGCACATATCTGGCGGTGTGCAGATTACCTGACTAACAGAGATAGTGAGATACGAAAGATTAGACGGTCTCGTGCCTACGCTCAAGTTTGGTTCAGGAGATGAAGACTATGCTGCGCCAAGATTGACTCTGATAATACCCGTGAAGGAGGAGCCTCCACTCGACAACATATTCCGCCAACTCTGATGAAGACTAGATATGCTTCCGCTAGATTAACCCTGTAATAGGTGTCCACTCAGTTGATGTAATATTTTGTAAGTATTCTCGATGTATGACTTTAATATCAACTGATATATGATAATGCGATGAGATCAATCCTTGGTTTTATCACATTATATCTCATTCTGTGGGTTTTCCCATCGTGGAAAATCAAGGATGTTTCAGTTGGTATCAGAGCCATACTTGACCTTAGGACGAGACCATTAGGACCAAATACTAGTGTATGAGCCAACAACTCTGTCTGGAAACTATTTGTGAAAACACTTTTCCTCTCCACCTTGAGTTTTGATGCTAACACTTGATTCTTTCCCCGCGCCTTGAATTCTTCTGCTAACTGATCTTACCTATTCTAAAAGTTGATCCCTAGGAAATGGACTGCCTTTTTGTTGCCCGCGATAGACCGATAAATGTGTAAGACTAAAAAGGCTCAGGAGTCACCTTAAGTCAACACTATGTATGTAGGAGTTGTAATGCTGCCTGATTGTCTGGATCTTTTTGCTTCTTATGCTTCTTTGCGTTTATATTGCCTGAGTGTAGGCTATAGAATTATTTTATATACGTGAGACTCCAGGAACTGCCCATAATCCACGGGTCCCAGGATTGAAACCTGGCTGGCTAAAAACCAAGACCGCTATACGCTCGAACGAGCAACCCTGACCACCAGTTGGGAATACAAGACCAAAGTAGCATATCTTTACCACTCCATTTCGAAAATTGATTTCAGATTTTCAACTCCATGCATATTCAAAATTTCCTCCCCACTTTTGGATTGAAAAGATTCGTTTTTTTTATTTATAAGCGACTCCATTTCGCAATAAAACCGATTTCAAAACTTTCTGAACATTCAAAAGAAAGCAACTTCGGTTATTTACTCTACCAGTCTGGTGTTCAAAAAAAAAAAAACTACTTACAAATGAGTTGAAGACCCGTTGTCTTTAAAAAAAAAGGTGTACAAAATTGCTTTCGAAAGGCAAAAGTTTTACTCTTCACATGAATGCTTTCAAAACAAACTCGAAATTTTGTTTAAAAGCTTTTGATTTCACCCAAAAACCCCAATTTATTTTCAAGTAAGCCCTGTTTTCAAAATAGACGGGGGTTGATTTGTTAAACAAATGCTTGCGAAAAAGTTTGTTTTCAAAACTCTTGTAAAAAGGAAGTTAGCAAAAACAAAAAGAAAGGTTTCCCGAACTCGATTCCAAAGGAGCTACTTCCAGAAAACAGGATTTCGAAAACCAGTTTGATTGCAAAAGCTGTGCACTTCAAAACTGAGAAATGATTTCCAACTCTTAATCCAAAACTAGTTTTGTTTAAAATTAACAAAACAGAGTGAAGCTTTGATTTGAAAACTAAACCAAGTTTTGAAAATTGTTTCAGAAAATAAGCATTCAAAAGATTTTGCTATTTAACTCGTATTGATTCAAAACTCATTCTAAAATTTTCCCGATTCCAAAACCTCATAAAAACGTTCTCTAGTTTCCAAACAAAGTTTCAAATCAACCATCGTAAAAGGTTTTTGGGCAATTGTAAAATGTTTTCTCTTCAAAATGATTTCAACTCCGCATATCACCATTTTAAAACATCCTTTACCAAAATCCCATTGCAAAAGATTTTAACATGGCTTAATTTCTAAAATGCCTCCTTTCAAAAGACACCAATATTTTAGAGTTTCAAAAAAAGGGAGGGCACCACCAATTTCAAGCAATTTTGTGTTGATTTCAAAAATTCCGGGGTGCAGCCCCCTCTTCCACAAGTTTGCGAAATAAAAAGAATTTAAAAAAAGGTTTTAAAAAGAATAAACTTTTAAATCATTTAAAACGGACTTTTCAAAAAGGCATCTTTGTCCCTCTTGTTTGGAATATCAATCCAACGCTAGTAGCTTGACAGGATAAGTCGTTCCCGACCTACGGTACCGCTACGAAACTTGGGGCCACATGTGTGATGCATCCACATGGCTTGCTGCCGGGCGTATGCAGGTAACGTGGCATGATCGTGACCGCCCCCAGATGGTACCTGAGTGCGATTGAAATTCCAAGACAGACTCTATTGAAAAAAAAAAATCTTTTTGCAAAGGAAAAAAATCAAGTTTATGAAAAGATACCTTTGCGAAAACCTATTTGATTTAAAAAGGATCAAAACCCCTCTCAAACCCGCCTTGTTTTAAAAGGGCATTGAAATCTTTCCAAACATTTACAAATGCGAGTCTCCCCTGCTTAAAACCTTTCAAACAGAAAAATTTATTTCATATCAAAACATTTCAAACGTTCAAAGCTTATGTGTGATTTTCCAAAAAAAAAAAAACCTTAGGGGAAAGTTCTTAACCTTTGAACGACTCTTTTAAAAGCATGGACTTGCGAAAACTATATCCCAAAAGTACTTTTAGAAAAATATATTTCGGGAAACAACATTCAAAGTCTTTCGCTTGTGTTTTCAAATTTTGGGAAAACCTAGTTTCATTTGAAATGGTGTTCTCAAAAAGGGATTATGGAAACAAAAAAAAAATCAAAAGCTTTCGAAAAAGCCTTACAATTTACAAGCTATTTGGTTTTTCAAACACCACAAAATAATTTCAACAAGGATTTGATTTCTAAATAAAAGCCAATGATATTAAACCTTACCTCGTACCATGAATTGATATATAAAATGATTAAAGAGATCTTCTATAAAAATAAGTTATACAAATTGCCTCTCCCTTTTATAACATCCTTATCTCCATTCCAAAACGGATTTCACGAAAGCTGTTTTGTCAAAACCCTCATTCAAAATCCATACTTGTAAAACTCAATGCATCGGAACATGCTTTCCACCAGTACTAACCACTTAATCTCGGGGACGAGATTCCTGTAAGGGGGGTGGACTGTAACAACCCGGGTTTTCCGATATCCAAAAATCCGAACTTTCTAAAATTTTTCTTGCTAATATGTGCATCATGTAGTTTCTAGGTCTAACCGTTACTAACACCTAACAACCGTCGCATGCATATATATATAAATTTCTTGTAGGATTTTGTCGGTTTTTCTTAGATGGACTAGGGTTTTGTGTCGGAGAGCACAAGTCCATAGCTACCCTCTTCCGAATCCGTCATTCTCAAATCTCGGATCTCTTCTGACTTATCATTCCAATCTATAATAAGATCCGCAAGCCCACTTAATTATTATCTCGATTCATTGCGGCAACCGTATAATCTTTTCAACTTCCTCGAATTCCTATTTTTCTCCCATTACCTCATCAAGGAAAAGCCCTTGTTAGTATATCCCTAATATTCCCTTGACAAATGGACAACACCCCTACCCTTTCTCAGGCCAAAACCCCTTCTCCCATTTCTTTTTCTTCCCTCCCAGTCGGCCCACGAGCCTTTCCCTTCCCCCTCCTACGCAACCGGCCCGATTGGCCTACCCAGTCGCGCCCCTCCTGCACGCTCTCGCGCGCGGCCCAGCTCGCAGCTAGCAGCCAGCAGTGCCCCTCAGCCCAGCGCACACCTGCCTCCGCGCACGGCCCATCTGGCCCAGCAGCCCGCCTCCACTCTCCCCCGGACCAGTGGCCGCGAGCGCCCTCTGCCTCCAGCCTGCAGCCGCTTCGGCCCAGCACGCAAACACCCCAGCGCGGCCCATCGAGCCGGCCTGCTCGGCCCAACCGGTCGGCTCCCACCCAAACCCTAGAGCGGGGAGCTCTAGCTCCCAGGGGCGCCGCCGCCGCCACCCTGGAGGACCGCACGCGACCCTACCTCGACGTCCGCGCCGATGCACGCCACGCGTCCTAGGACGGCACGGACGTCGGAGATCAACGACGATCCCTCGAAAACCCTAGCCGTGCGTGCATAAAAACCGGAGCCGCACCTCCTGTTCCTCTTCAACCTTCAGGCTCCGCCGCCGCCTTCCACACAGCGCCACCACCTTCCCTTGCTTCTCCTTCCTCACTGCGCGACACCACTGCCAGCCATGGCCCTCACGGTCGCGCACGTGGGTGCTGCAGCCGCCGTGGCTCCTCGATGCAAGCCAGCCGCGACATCGCCTCCTCGACGCCGACCCGGGCGCCGCTGCTGGCCACGCTCGCAAGCTCCGACCGCGCTGCCGACCTCCGCGCTCTGGTCGGGCTCGCCCCGACGTGGAGCATCCCGGCAGCTGCAGCGTCTCCCACCGACGAGCCAACCTCACCTCGGCGTTGCTGCGGCCGTGTCATCACCGAGCCGAACGGTGACCGCGACCGCGCCGTCGGCGTTCACCTCCTCTCCATCGCCGCGCCGCGCCCCGGCTCCCTCCTCGTCGTGCCACGGCGTCGTGCAGCAGCGACGCCACGCCCCGGAGCCTTGGCCTCGCCTCGTCTGCACCACCGATCGAGCGCAGCTGCTCGCTGGCCGCGGCAGCCAGCCGCTGTTACTCAGCACTACTGTACCGGAGCCGCCCCTTGCCGAGCGCACGCCACGACGTCACCGTACCGCTGCGACCACGCCTCCTCCACGACACCGAGCCCGCGTCGTGCAGCAGCGATGCCCTGTTGTTGTTCACATGCAGCAGCTGCAGCATCTCCATCTCGCCAAATTTGTCACTGTATTATCGTCGGTGAGCTTCCAGGGACCAAAACCATGTCATGACTCCATTTCCATCACCACGATGCTGAGACCGGCCTTCGTGCCGTGTTCCATATGTTGCAGGGAAGCCGGTCGTGCACCACCATCTTCTGACGCGTACCACTACCCCCGACCAGCACGGATAGCCCAACCCCTTCTTCCTCTACGCCGAACCGTCCTCGGCAAGCCGAAGCACGATCTGCTACATTCTTTCTGCCATCGTGAACGTTCTGCCGGCAACGACCCCGACCCGCGTCAAGCGATCTACCGACCGCAAGCCCTCGGTGAGCTTTGCCTCGACATCGCTGGTGGGCACCGCCACCGTGACCGAAGCCGCCACATGAGCCATGGCGTCCCACCTTAGGGACGCGTAGGCCGAGCCTCCCCCGGCTCAGGACACTCGCACGCACGACACGAGACCTTGCTAGCCAAATCGAACCACCGGCGTTCCAAGAACGTCGGCGTGGCCGAGGACTACCCAAACCACCACCGTGATCCTGTTCCGGATTTACCTTGTGCCTTGGACATTGAGACCGTCGCCACTCTACTCATGTCACCGAAGGACACGAAGGACATCGATCAACAAAGGAGAAGATCACTGGAAGCTCTGCCTGGTCATCCCGACGTGCACCGACGCCCCGTCCAAGCTTCACCTTAGCTACCGTGCACACCGTTGGAACCCAGCCATGCTCTGCCACCTCCTAGAAACTTGCAGCCACCTTCGGCCAGCATCTAGTCACTCTAGCCAGCCTCGGCCAGTCACCAGCCCCACCCGGCCAGCCGTGTCCAGCCGCGACCAGCCAGCAGCAGGCCACAGCCAGCCATGACCAGCCAGCAGTAGGCCACTACCAGCCAGCAGCCGGCCACGACTAGCCGCAGCAAGCCATAGCAGGCCAGGAGGTACCAGCAGCTGGCCCAGTGGAGCCGGGACGTGTAGAAGCAAGCCTCGTCACTTTTTCTTTGACACTGGCCCTGTCCGACCTTGTGCCATAGCCCGTTGCCACATCTTGAGGCCCCATAGATAATGTTGGACAGTTGGAAAGCCAAAGTGATATACGACGCTGGACTATTGGACCCCTGCTCTTACTCCTTGTACATCTATCCATCATACTGTATCCTATCCTTACGATATGTCTGCTCATATATCTGTTGTACCCTGTCCTCACGATCTGTCTGTATCTAAATCTGTAATACAGGATCCATCTATCATAATGCTATGGAATTGTGCTACTCCGCAGTCTTATAATGAGTCTTTTGAGTCGTGTCATTGGATCTTATTGTTGGTTGTTCTTATTGTTTGTCTGCGTGCCGTGCCTTTGAGCCGGTTGTGGGATCGTACTTCGTTCGGATATTGCGATCGCGGGATTCGTCTCGCCATGGCCGTAATGACCAAGTGTAATCTGACCTCGCGTTGCCACTCTCTGACTTCCCGGGCCTGACCCTCGTATGCTTGTACCCTACGCGACCGTCGCATTCCTCTGATTCTTGTGGTGACAACCGCACCGCTATGGATTCGAGTAATGACTTAGTGCCAGTGCACCTAGGTCGTGGTACCCTACGAGTGGTTTGCGCACTTGCTTCTTTTACATGTCGCTCTCTTCTGACGCCCCGTCTATTCCGTGGCGTGTGCGTTGGAAAGAGTAGACCACTATTGTTTTATGCTTCTCGCTCTCTGTTCGTTTAGCCCGCTCTGTTCGATCCCGTCTTACTCATAGTGACTGGATCAAAGACCGGACTGACTCCATTTGTTAGCGAAGCTATGGTCTATATTAAGATCTCAGACCTATGTAGGTCGACTCGGTCGACCGCTTAAAACCATCTTCACCGAAGATGTGACTGAGAATATAATATGGATATGCCTAGCTAACTTCTCTCTCTCTCTCTCTTTTGATTCTTGGTGTTTAAACGCTTGTACGATTGTACCCGTTTGAATCACAGCCTTGGTGCCCTACAAGTGGATTAAACACTCGCTCTTTCTCGTGCAACGTTTCTTGTCAATAAATCCCTCGTTCCCTTCTTGCTTGGCCCGTCCTCCGATCCCCGTCTTCTCCGTGGCGTTCGGATCGGAAGATTGTGAGCCGTGGTGTTTGCTATGGATCAGCTCTAGCCTAAACCAGTTATTATAAAGCCATATTGGCTTGGCCGTGACATAAGCTTGTGCATAGCAAACCCCACTCATAATTTCTCTTGGCCCGATGAAATTGGACATACGCCGAGAGGGCCAAGTCGTGTACCTTTTATTATTTCTCTTGTACTAATGGATCTTCCCGTGTTCCGTCGTCTTTTGGTGTATTGGGTGTTTTATTGAATTGCTTCGCGGAGTAGCCGTTTCCGGATTAGCGACGATCGGATCGAGACCCGCTGGAAGAGAACATGGACGGCGCAAGGACCCGCGGAATGGAGTCACCCTGGAGGAGGTGATCCAGCAGAACGACTACACTAACTGAGGAGTGCTCATACCACTACTTCCTCGACAACGCAGGTGTCATGGCAGCACCTTCTTTTAGGGAATCCTATTAGACATTGCAAATCTAGAATTGCTAGCGCTTTATATTTACTCCTTTGCTAGTATATGATGCATGTTACTACCTAAGCCGTTACTACCCCGCTTGCAACCACTCTACTATACCACCCGGCTTCGCGCTCACGCTCTTTTATACATATTTCTATCTACCTATTTGCTTGCATGTTACATCACTATATTTATCTATTAACTCCACCCGCATTGTATCTATGATGTGATGCTGGTGGTGAACCCCTGGGAATGGTTTGGCTTCGGATGCCGGGCTGGTGGAATATGAGCGTGCTGCGTGTGTCTTGGGTGTGTGGTGAGGGTCGAGTCGACCAAGTGGGATACGCGACGAGCTGTGTAAGCAAGTCTTGCCGGGAGTTGCATCTGGGCATTCCCACGAGAGATACCTGTGGCGGGTAATGACTTATGAGGTGGTTCCGGGATGTGCATTGAAGTCCCGTGAATGGAGGTGCCATGGTGGCACGGGGAGAGTATCCCCTAAGAGGAGATGCCTGCTTGGTCAAACCTAGGAAGGACTAGCCCAGGTTCATGGGAATCCCTTACTGCTCACTCGCTTCTGATGGGCGGGAGACGGCTGGACTACTTGGTAGGGCGGTGCCACTACTGCTAGGTTGTGAGGTGATTAGGGTGGGCGGTGAAGGATGTGGGATTTCCGATCCGTCCTAGATGCGCAGTACCACTGATTGGGCCCGGTACTGCGTCTCCCAGTCTCAGCGTTTCGGCGTAGGGCCGAAGTTACCCAGGGCTGAGTGGTAGGGTGGCATCGACCTAGGCAAGCAAGCACCCGGAATTCTGCCTAGGTGATTGTACAGCATCGATGATGGCTAATCTTGTGAGTGGTAAAACCTCTGCAGAGTGTTATGGTTGATCGATCGATACATATGCCGATTCGTCGGCTATGGACCTTTCCTGTGAAGCTCTGTCTAGTGTAGAGAGCGATATTCTTTTCTCTCCTGGTTGATGGTTGTCCGGCAGTGTGCCCGGCGTGGCAGTGTGCCGTTGAGACAGGACCCGAGAGGGAGTTGGGCCTGTCGACTGAGCGTGAGGTGTGTGTGTGAGGTGGTGTATGGGTGGGTTGATGGATTTTGGGGTGGACTGATGGATGGGTGATATGGGTTAAAACTTGACGAACTATTATAATATTTACTACTGGATACTACCTTGCATGCGCTTAGGATGCAAACCACAGCCAAATATTAGGATCGCCAGATCCTTTGTTTTCTCTTTTCCACTAAAGCTCATCGGTGCTGACCATGGCCTGCACATATCTGGCGGTGTGCAGATTACCTGACTAACAGAGATAGTGAGATACGAAAGATTAGACGGTCTCGTGCCTACGCTCAAGTTTGGTTCAGGAGATGAAGACTATGCTGCGCCAAGATTGACTCTGATAATACCCGTGAAGGAGGAGCCTCCACTCGACAACATATTCCGCCAACTCTGATGAAGACTAGATATGCTTCCGCTAGATTAACCCTGTAATAGGTGTCCACTCAGTTGATGTAATATTTTGTAAGTATTCTCGATGTATGACTTTAATATCAACTGATATATGATAATGCGATGAGATCAATCCTTGGTTTTATCACATTATATCTCATTCTGTGGGTTTTCCCATCGTGGAAAATCAAGGATGTTTCACATTTTAATAAGATGTGCCAGACTATGTCTTCGATGTGACCAATCTCTCGGCACTGTTCGCTTCCCTAGAAAAAACATTGATTCCGTCTGATGCGGATTTGTTGTAAGTGGAAAACTATTTCATGGTTAACAAACCAAAATCTTGGCAGGACAAGCCAACAGGGCGCTCGAGTTTGGTGCGACGTTGTCGTGGCCACACGGACTTCGTCACATTGGCATTGCTTCATCAGAGTTAAACAATAAGACAGCAACTTCTGTGTCACATCTTTAGCATTGCAAATGGACGGCCACATTTGCTTTGGTCGTGCCTCGCCATCGCTCGGCGCTCTACAACTCCACGCAGGCAATAGAACAAACCACTCTCCACCCAATCCGTATGATTGATGAGGTTACAATAAGAAAACACACACAACAACCCGACCAGGGTTCAAACCTGAATGACGTGAAACTAATCTAAGTCTGAAAAAACAATAGCATATATATGCCCTGTTTAGATCCAGTGCAAATTGTAACTGCAACTAGTCACATCAACGTTGCGGCACATGCATGGAGCATTAAATATAGACGAAATGTTTGCATGTTTGTACTTTTTGCATGTGCATCACGAGACGAATCTTTTAACCCTACCTGTGCCATGATTGGACAAAAGTTGTCAAATACAAACGAACGTGCTACAGTGCAGAATTATAACTGCAACTGGAATCTAAACGGGGCCATAATCGCCTGCCTCTAAAGTACAGTCGTACGGAAGCTCTCTTCCTTTAATATCAGACTGTACATCGAGATTAATCACACGAGAGACAGACAGAGGTTGAGGTAGATTTATGTATCCATCCTTGAACTGCTGTTACACATTCAGTTGTTTTCGCTGTATTTTTCCAAATCATACTGTTAACAGACAGGTCTCATCTGAATGGTTTTTCACCCTGTTCTTTTGGGCTGAAAAATAAGCGCTAATTTCACTCGTGCTGATTTGTTGTAAGAGAAAAATACTGTTTCGTGGCTGAAAATAAACGCTGATCGATCAAAAAGAACAAGCTATTTAACTTTTTAAGTGTCCTGGCATTGGCACCGACCACAGACCATTCGACACCTTCGCATGAAGCCGCTTTCCGGTGTCAAATACTCCCTCCGGCCTTTCAAAATGCAACTTCATGTTACGTGTTATATAAAGCAGTTCACCTTTAACTAAGTTTCTAATGAATAGTATTTATATTTATAGCTCTAAATTAATATATTATAAAAATACATTTTATAATTAATTTATTGGTGTTTACTTGACATTATAAATATTTATAGTTTTTTATTTATAATTGATCAAAGTTGGTACACTGAAACATGCTAATACTGCAGGGAACGAATGCGACTTATACTTTTGACTGCTTTTAATAATATACTAGTACACTAATATAATAATATAATAATGATTAATATCCATTCGTTCTCTACATAGCCGTCGAGCTCACGGCAAACCCGCCAAAGCTCAAGATTGTGTGGGGAGGGAGGGGGAGCCTGTCCAAATTCCAATTCCCGTCTCCTCTCCACCGATCCCCGCTGAATATTCCGCCTCATCCGAATGGCCTCCTCGCCGGCTCCAGCCGGCGCCGCCGCGCCCGATCAGCTCGGCCCGGGACCGGGAGGGGACGCCAAGCAGGGGCGCGCAGGCGGCGGCGGCGGGCCGCAGCGCCGCCACCGTCAGTGCGCCGGCGCGCGCCTCCTGTCGCTCGCCGTGCAGGCGGCCGTGATGGCGGCGGCGCTCGCGATCTTCGTCCTCTTCGCCGCCGCGTCCGCCTTGCTCCTCCTCGTCCTCGTCCTCGCCGCGCGCGCCTTCCGCCAGCACCGCGGCAGCCGCTACCGCGTCCCGTCGCTCGACCCGTCCCCTTCGCCCTCGCCTCTCCGCGCGGGGCTCTCGCCGGCCGACATCCGCCGCATCCCGAGCTTCGTCTTCCCCTCCTCCTCCCCGCGCGGCGACGGCTGCGTTGACGGTGACGGCGACGAGGCCTCCTCCTCCTCCTCCTCCTCCTCCTCCGCGTGCGCCGTGTGCCTCGAGGCCGCGCGCGCCGGGGAGCGGTGGCGCGCGATGCCGGCCTGCACGCACGCGTTCCACGCCGCCTGCGTCGACCGGTGGCTCGCCAGGACGCCCGCCTGCCCCGTCTGCCGCGCCGCCGTCGCCGTGCAATCCTGACGCCGCGATCCTGCCCACGCGTGGGCATGCAGGTTTGGTTATCTCCATCGTTCGGTGCTCGACAAAAGAATGCTCTCTGTCCTGCTTATGTAGCCATGATCGCATAGCTGTTTGTACACTTTGTAATATATCAAACTTCCTTCCTGCTGTTGTAATTTGTAAAGAGGAAGTCAGGGAGAGGGGAAAAAAGAATGAATACATGAAACACTAGGATTGTTGGATGTTAATTTTACACTGTTTTGAATTCCAAGCTCAATTCCAAGCTGCTTCTTGGATTGCAGTACATTACATGGTACACTAGGATTGGTGTGTTGCAACTTCCAGTACTAATCAACAATAGAATTGGATTTTATGTGATACTTCTGCTGTACTACAACGATATTGTATCGCAGTGATGTAGAAAGCTCGAGACTGGAGAAATTATTGCAACTGATGATCGAATCTTGACCTATTAATTCATTTCCAACTGCTAACTGATTCATTTTGTCGTTATCACGTTATTAACCCAAATTGATTTGTGATGATCTGGGCAGGGCACTCGCTCTAAGATATCATGAAGATCGTTTCTCAGCACACTGAAATTCATCCTCATGTAATGAACCTGGTATGCACTGAAAATCAGTATAAGATGCAAATTGTATCTATTCAAAAAAATGGACTGTTCTAGCTCGCCACCCTTTTCATTTGAAAAAATCGACAATTGGATTCTTCCAAAACTCATTTACGTACATTTCAAGCCATGAAAAACGAAACTAAAATGAATTATCAGAGTGAACAAATAAACTACCTAATGCATACTCACTCCATCAAACGGAGTTTCGGACGCAGAAAGCAACACGGCAATGCAGTGCTCATGCCCGTCAAATGGGCCAGGAAGCCGCGTGCCGCAAGCAGCCACTGGAATTCCACGAGCTCAGCCCAGTCAGGTCAGCAGCACTCAATTAGTCTCCAAAGTGTAGCCGTATCTGCCACGGCTTGTAACGGTAGCCATAGAATGTGTTCTTAGAACAAGGGAAAAACCTTGAAAACTAGTCTCCGCCTATATTAGGTTGCAACAAAATCTCGTCCTTCGGAACAACTTCTCCTCGATATGCTGCGGGATTTAGTCTGAGCCATCTGGCTTTGGTAGCTGCAAGCCTGCAACCGAACCGAAGATGGCAGAGCAAGGTGTCCTCGTCCCCATGGTTACACTGGCACTGGTTCTTGGAACACTCGCAACCATTCCTGCAGGTCTGTTACAATCTTCCTTTTTTTTTTTTTTGTGAACGGGCTATTCACCCATATTTCATTAAGAGGAGTGTAAGACGATACAACGATTGCACGGACACGAAGGCGAGTAGTCGTCGTGTATTAGTGGCTCTGTTTGCTGAAGCTGAAAACCGCTGAAAATAAATGTTGATGCTGATTTCTTGTGAGAGAGAAATACTGTAGAATCGCTGAAAAATAAGCGGTTTTAAGGCGTAAAGAGCCCCAATCTCCTACTCATGCACCGATCGAGCTGAATAAGCACTGCGTGCACACTGTGCAGGCGTAGGATCCATCGGCGTGTGCTACGGCGTGAACGGCGACGACCTGCCGTCGGCGAGCGACGTGGTGCAGCTGTACAGGGACAACGGCATCGACGCCGTGCGCATCTACGCGCCGGACACCGACTTGCTGGAGGTGCTGAGCGGCTCGGACATCGCCGTCACCGTGGGCGTCCCGAACGCGCACGTGGGCGCCATCGCGAAGCACCCCTCCGCCGCCGCCGCCTGGGTGCAGAGCTACGTCCTCGCGTTCCCGGCCGTCCAGTTCCGCTACATCGCCGTCGGGAACGAGGTCGCCGGCGAGGCCACGGCGCGCGTCCTGCCCGCCATGCGCAACCTCGACCGCGCGCTCTCCGCCGCCGGCCTCGCCGACGACGGCGACATCAACATCAAGGTGTCCACGGCGGTGGGTGTCGACGTGGTCGGCAGCAGCTTCCCGCCCTCCGCCGGCACCTTCTCCCAGGGCTACATGGCGGACGTCGCGCAGTACCTGCAGAGCACCGGCGCGCCGCTCCTGGTGAATGCGTACCCCTACTACTCCTACATCGCCAACGAGGCGCAAATCGACATCAACTACGCGCTTTTCACTTGGTCCGGCGGCACGGTGGTGCAGGACGGTAAAAACGCCTACAACAACCTGTTCGACGCCATGGTCGACGGCTTCTACTCGGCGCTGGAGAACGCGGGGGCCGGGAACGTCACCGTCGTCGTGTCGGAGAGCGGGTGGCCGTCGGCAGGCAGCGACGCGGCCAACGCGAGCAACGCGCAGACCTACAGCCAGAACCTCATCAACCACGTCGGGCAGGGCACGCCGAAGCGCCCCGGGGCCATAGAGGCCTACATATTCGCCACGTTCAACGAGGACCACGAGGTTGGGGACGACGAGACGCTGCGGCACTTCGGGTTGTTCAACAAGAACAGGACGCTCGCGTACCCCATCGATTTCGTTAGACCGTAATAGCAGGATCAATACTCGTTCGTTCGGTGTTCAACACTACACATGACTATATGTAATCGAAACAGATATTATTGGCCAAAGTTCAGAGTATTTGGCTGCCACTTGTGGGCTGCGAGCACTCTGACCTGAGTCCTGGCTATTGCAAGCTCAGTTGTGATTCGGTTTAGTGCAGAAATGCTACAGGTTGTGCATAAGTTCAGTCAAGACAAACACTGAAACTATTGCTTGGTGACAGCTCTTTTCTTGATGGGAATCACCTCAACGAGGGATCAAACTGAGTCATGGCCATGGCAACACAGGCGTCACTATAATGGGAGTTCTCTGTGCTATGTTCATGCTTTATCCAACACTGATTACAGGGTGTTTGCTTATGGTGGAGGAACCAGAGTGTTGTACACTGAGTCTTCACTTATCCTTTATCAGACTACTACTTCGAGGCTTGAGGTTGGGCAGGCAATGTGTATTGACAGAGCAACCTCATACAATGTAGCTTGGAACAAAGTAATATACCCACTCAATGTCAGGATGTCTGACAATAAGATGCAGAATGTAATGCTTCTGGGAGGTGTTGTGAAGTTGAAGACTCCTGACAAGGCAAGATGGATGGTCAATAGCAAGACCTGCTTGGTGGTCAATGTTACGTGTGCACATTTCTATGGGCTTCCGATTTTGGCGCCTTTACTGGATACTGTTTCCTGGTCGGTTTGTGTCCAGTGTCCATGGATCATGGATGATACCACATATGTGCTGTTATCTTGAATCTAGTGGGTTTGAGATGTTGCCATGGCCATCTGAATATCTGATCGAAGTGTTTGGTCTGTCCACATATACAGCCATCGAGACGCTTCTGGCTGGGCACCAAAGGACTCGCACTGAAGGCTAACTAGTACTGACATCTACGAAAGAGCTGACAAAACAAGAGGTGAAGTTACAGCTTGATGGGCGGAACGATACTGTAGTTGGTAAGATCATTCCCAAATATACGCTGCACAAGTCTGGAATTACACAAATCACAGAACCCAAGTTTTCCTATGTGATCCGGGAGTCTCAGAAGTGGTGGGACGATTGCTACGCTTCTTGGGTTGGTCTGTTGTAAACGTTAACACCTTTAACGAAGTGCAAGACTCTCCCAGATCGACTCTCCCAGATCTCAACAAGGGTACCACCTGCGGTCTTGCAGCGGAGCCGCAGCGCAAAACGGCCAAGTGCCCCGCCCGTCTCTCCCATCACCTCCCCCAAATTTCAAATTCCCGCACGCACCTCCTCCGCTCCCCCAATCTCACCTCCTCGCCGAAACCCTATCAGCCGCCGCCTCCGCCGCCGCCGCCATGGGGGGCTCGCACAGCCGCGAGGACCTCCTCTCCGACTCCGACTCCGAGGACGCCGAGTCCCGGGCCTCCGACAACTCCTCGGACTACGGCACGCCTACCCCGGCCTCCGCCTCCTCCAAGTTGGCCAGCGGCGCAGGGGCGGCGGCCACCCCCGCCTCCATCGACGCCATCGACCGCCACCTCCGCCAGCTCCACCTCAAGTACAACGAGCCCATCTCCCCGAACCCTAGCCCCGGGCCCACCCCCAGCGCCAACCCCGCCGCGCTCAACGCCGTCAAGCTCTACCTCCACATCGGCGGCTCCTCCCCCTCCGCCAAGTGGATCATCTCCGACCGCCTCGCCGCTGCCTCCTTCGTGCGCACCGGCGACGACGAGGACGACGACGCCCCCGCCGGCGGGCCGTGGTGCCTCGCCGTGGGCTCGAAGATCCGGGCCAGGGTCGGGCCCGAGCTGCAGCTCAAGACCTTCCCCGCGCAGCGCCGGGTGGACTTCGTCGCCGACGGCGTGTGGGCCCTTAAGTTCCTCCACGCCGACGGCTTCGGCGACTTCTGCGCGAAGTACCACAGCTGTCTGTTTGAAAACAGCTACGGCGTCGCAGCGACGGACGAGGGCCGCGCCAAGGTGTTCGGGAAGGACTTCGCTGCGTGGGCGCGCCCGGAGGACGGCGACGAGTCCATTTGGGAGGACGCCACCGACGGATCCTCTCCGGGTCCCAAGGGCAGCCCGATGCCCCCGCGGACACCGCTGAAGCCCGTGTTGGAGGATCTGCGGGAGTTTGAGGAACCCGTTGAGGAAGGCAGCGGGATCAAGAGTCTTGCGCTTGGCGCCCTGGATAACAGTTTCCTCGTTGGAGACAAAGGGATCGAGGTCGTGAGAAATTTCGAGCATGGGATACACGGCAAGGGCATGTCTGTGAAGTTCTCTGGAGGGAGCACAAACTTCGCAACACCGAAAAAGGCTCTTCTTATGCGGGCTGAGACTAACATGCTCCTGATGAGCCCTGTCACTGATGGAAAGCCACACGCCAAGGGGGTGCATCAGTTTGACATTGAGACTGGGAAGGTGGTTTCAGAATGGAAGTTTGGGAAGGATGGTGCGGATATCAGTATGAGGGACATCACGAATGATTGCAAAGGGGCACAGCTGGATCCATCAGAGTCCACCTTCTTGGGACTGGATGACAACCGGCTGTGCCGGTGGGATATGAGGGATCGCAGGGGCATTGTCCAAGACTTAGCAACTGCAACTGAATCGCCAGTATTGCAATGGACACAGGGGCATCAGTTTTCCCGGGGTACGAACTTCCAGTGCTTTGCTTCAACTGGTGATGGTTCGATTGTTGTTGGATCATTAGATGGGAAGATCCGCTTGTATTCTAATAGCTCTATGAGAATGGCAAAGACTGCATTTCCTGGGTTGGGTTCACCCATTACTCATGTTGATGTGACATATGATGGGAGGTGGATCCTGGGGACAACAGATTCATACCTGATTCTTATATCCACCGTCTTCATTGACAAAGATGGGAAGGAAAAGACTGGATTTAGTGGGAGAATGGGAAATCGTATTGCTGCTCCAAGGCTGCTGAAGCTCAACCCACTGGACTCTCATCTAGCAGGAGCGAACAACAGGTTCAGGGAGGGAAGATTCTCTTGGGTAAGTCCGTAGGTATATATTGCCACTTGTGTTTATTATGGAATTTTGGTCATTATCACAATTAGCATCAGTAGATAAAATGGAGGACATCACATCAATACATAGCACAAATTATGAGCCTTCATACTTCTGTGATTCTGTCCAGCTATGCATTACACAACTAATAGTTACAGCAGTTAGGTTTAGGATCCTTCTTATAACAACAGTCTTAGACCAAGATCTCTGAAAAAACATTGTTTACTGCTAGTTTATCTACTTTAAAGGACACAAACACAAGGTCTACCACTAGTTTATCTACCTTCCATTGATGGTGTTTCTAAAAAACATTGTTTCTTGATTGAGTTTACTGCTGAGTGCTGAGCACCTAAGATCCAATTTGATGCTGATAACCTGTGAATGCATGTGGTGCACGGATTGTTAAGAAAACACCTTATACAGTTCAGTGGTGCATGTTGTTTGAGCTGTTTTGAAACTATTAATATCATGTAATTCTGTCCAGCTATGCATTACACAACTAATAGTTACAGCAGTTAGGTTTGGGATCCTTCTTATAACATCAGTCTTAGATCAAGATCTCTGAAAAAACATTGTTTACTGCTAGTTTATCTACTTTAAAGGACACAAACACAAGGTCTACCACTAGTTTATCTACCTTCCATTGATGGTGTTTCTAAAAAACATTGTTTCTTGATTGAGTTTACTGCTGAGTGCTGAGCACCTAAGATCCAATTTGATGCTGATAACCTGTGAATGCATGTGGTGCACGGATTGTTAAGAAAACACCTTATACGGTTCAGTGGTGCATGTTGTTTGAGCTGTTTTGAAACTATTAATATCATGTAATTCTGTCCAGCTATGCATTACACAACTAATAGTTACAGCAGTTAGGTTTGGGATCCTTCTTATAACATCAGTCTTAGATCAAGATCTCTGAAAAAACATTGTTTACTGCTAGTTTATCTACTTTAAAGGACACAAACACAAGGTCTACCACTAGTTTATCTACCTTCCATTGATGGTGTTTCTAAAAAACATTGTTTCTTGATTGAGTTTACTGCTGAGCACCTAAGATCCAATTTGATGCTGATAACCTGTGAATGCATGTGGTGCACGTATTGTTAAGAAAACACCTTATACGGTTCAGTGGTGCATGTTGTTTGAGCTGTTTTGAAACTATTAATATCATGTGATTCTGTCCAGCTATGCATTACACAGCTAATAGTTATAGCAGTTAGGTTTAGGATCCTTCTTATAACATCAGTCTTAGATCAAGTGAACTTTAATATTTATGGTTCTAAGATAACCTAGGAAATTCATTGATATTTGAGCCCTTATCCGATGATTGCGCAGGTAACCGAGAATGGGAAGCAGGAGCGGCATCTGGTGGCCACGGTGGGAAAGTACAGCGTTGTGTGGAACTTTTTGCAGGTGAAGAACAGCCACCACGACTGCTACCAGTACCAGGAGGGGCTGAAGAGCTGCTATTGCTACAATGTTATCCCCAAGGACGAGTCGATCGTGGCTAGCCGCTTCATGCACGATCGGTACTCGGTCAGCGACTCCCCGGAGGCTCCACTGGTGGTGGCCACGCCCATGAAGGTCACTTCCTTCAGCATCTCAAGCAAGCACTGAGCTGGTGGTGCGATTGATTGCTTCCATGTTTCATGTCATAGGGATGCTTGTGTGATTGTTTCTATGTTTCATGTCATAGGGATGCTTGTGTGATTGCTTCCATGTTTCATGTCAAAGGGATGCTTGTGTGCGTGCTAGGGCTTATTGGGTTATTTGTTTCTCGTTCGGCTGTTGGGCCTTGGCCAGTACGTGTGTGTGGCTGTCGTGCCATGGACTGAAACTGAATGGGTAACGAATGAGAAACATCTGAACCTTCTTCCTGGTTCCATCATCTTCCTTGCCCATGTTCCTGCGGTTCTTCTCAATCTCCAATTTCGATCCTTCCCCATTTCGTGCTAAGTCCCGCCTCAATTTCACTCTAGCTACCCAGGTTCGCGACATAGCTTTGGCACCTTTTGTATGAAAATTACAAATTCAGATTGCTACGCTGTACTAATTACAACGTAAGAAACATGAGAGTCACCGCAAAAAGCAAATCACGAACGATGCCGCATCACAAAGAAATCGAGAAGACATGTTAACCAGTTAATTTTGTCACCCGCCAATTCACAGAAGCCTATTCTGCAACAGGTACAAAAGAGTTCCAGGTCTACCACACGACATCAAGAGAGGAAAAGATATGGGAGTGTCCTTAACAACATAAGTCCTAAACGAATTGCTTTACGGATATCAGAGCTGAAAACGGTGCTGTAGTGACGCCATTTGGCCCTCCTGCCAGCGCCTAGCCTGCATCAGAGCCAAGAAAATAACATTAGAAATGATCAGGCTGTTTCAAACAGGACAGGAGATCTTCACCTTAAGCTCGGTCATGGAAGAGAAATTTAGGGATGCAAGTCTCAGCTGATAATGGTGTCAATCAGGTCACAGAACAAACACATCTATTTTTTCATCATGATTACATTGTGCATAACCCATCATCGTTTTATTACATTCGTTGGGAGGAGAATATATATGGAAGCATCAAACTCCAGAAACATAGAGCATCAGTGTATTGAATACAAAACCTGGTCATCTCAGTAATCATAAAAAACCCCACATTTAGAAAATACAGAATGACCATTGAGGGGACATTATACAAAACTAGCACTGTAACATATTGAATATCCAAAGCCAATTGTGCCAGCCACGCTTGGAGCATCCAAAACTTGGTTTACAATGGTTAGAGATGTCAATTGTTAAAGGCTTGAGTTTCATTCCATTTTCAGATCAAGTGCTATTTCCATATTTGCGAAAATACATCAGAAAATTATGTAGGATGCCCAGATACAAAGAGCTTGGTATATTTGTCTATATCATCAGAAGTTCATATTCTAGCTTAATGAACCCAGATGATCTAAAGGAAACTCAGACTAGCCAGTCAGTAAGTCACAGCACTTCACAATTAACAAACGGGTTACTCTGTTTTTGTTTTGAATACGGATAGCAACAAAAACATAGTGAATGTAAAAGCATAAACAGGCTAGCATAATTCCAGTGAAGCAGATCTACACTGCGTGTCTAGATGCCAATTGCCTTACCACACAAAACAACAACAGTAATAGATAAGAAATGTCCACAGGCATGATTCTACACGCAAAGAAATGGTGTCCAAACATATTAACAACTGCGTCTTCTCTCATTGTTTTAAGAAACAAAATATTGCGTCTACCACGGTTAAAAGGTGCCATATAGATGCAAACTCAATCATATGCCGAAGTTTTAAGGGAAGTAGGGAACAGCCAGTAAGAAAACCGATAGTGGGCTTCAAACCAAGCTGCTACAGTCCTAATCTCCAATCACCTAATCGAAATTCACATACAAACCAATCTCGGCAGAACGATATACACAACAAGATGTGACGGTAACGATAGTACTAAGCATGTGGCTCGCTCCAAGAGATCTACCGAATTGCATACATCCAGTGGAAGCCAGCCAGGCCAGGGGGGAGAGACGTGACTGGAAAGTATACCTGAGGGGGAACGGATCAGCCGGAGCCGACGATGATGTTGTTGATGGGGATGAAGATGAGCTTGACAAAGAAGCCGACGAACCCCATGACGACGAAGCCGATGGCAGTCCGCGCGGCGACCTTGGTGAACTCTGCGGGAATCGAATCGAGGCGCGGCCAGTCAGATCCGGCCCGATCTCGGAGCCAGCAACATAGATAGGGGGACGGGGGCAGGGGGGATCTGGGGTTCAGCAGTTGTTACCCTTGCGGTCCGGCTTGTGGCAGCGCTTGACGAGGCGGATGCTGTCCTTGGCGAACTCCCGGAGCGGGTCGACCACCGAGTCAACGGCGTCCATGGCGGCGGCACGGCGCGGCGCGGGGAGATAAGATCTCGAGGGGGGCGCTCTTCGCTTGCTTGGAGACGACGACGCGGTGGTGACTTCGCGCGTGCTTCGATTTTGCCTTCACGGGGCGGAGGCGTCCCTCACTTATGGCTGGACGCCTGAACGTGTCGGAATTCGGTTCCACGTCACACTTCGCGACAACGGCCCATTTGGAGCTGTAGGAGGCCCAAGATACTGCGTTAAATTGAGCCCAATGAACGGAAGGCTGTCGTGGAGTGCTGAAATTTTGCAGCCCAAGGTTATTTTTCTTTCCGAACTTTATTTGCTCTTTATCTTCTTTTTTTCTAATCCTTGAAATTATTTTGTTGTTTTATTTATCAAGTAAAAATGTTATCATTAATAATATTTTGAATTTAGTATAAAAAATAACTAGATACATAATTTTTTCAAAACTATTCCAAAAGTACATTTGGAAAACAAACTTGTTTTACATTTGATTGAAAAATATTATTTGGATTTGAAACCTTGTAATTAGTTTATAACATTTCTGCAAACTTAATACCATCTCTATCCTAAATTGTAAGTCGTTCGAGATTTTCTACTCATGTAGTATTTACTGTGCATTGTCAAAATAAATAGCAATAAATATGTACCTAGTAGAAAATTTAAAAAAAGATTACAATTTAGAATAGAATGCATTCTACAACATATGTGTTTCTTTCTTCTTCTTTTTTGAAAAGACAACATATGTGTTTCTTGGGAAAAGAAGAACCCACTCGACCCTCTCGTCTCCCTCCTCTCTCACACCTGAAAGGTCCTTTTTCGGTTGCCAAGAAGCACAGAGAGGTAACAACAAAGCAGGCGGTATATGAACATCTCAGATTCCTATTGTCTTTCTTGACATCCTGCACTTGTGAGCACCAGGTCAGTTGCCATGCATATCTTCACCTGAGCACAGCACTTCCACAGATGTACACCGTCGCTGAGCATCCAGACCAACCTGCACGTCAAGCAGAATCGGCGGCAGGGAACAGGTTGACCTCTAGAGGCCTAGAGCCCGCATGGAGTCTGAATTCCTTCCTTTCTGTGTCCACTGAATTTCAAAGTATTCCGTGGGCAGTGACTAGACCTGTCGATGCAGCCGTGCGGAGATTCCTCGACCTGTATTCCACCTGTAACCGTAACTACCGCTCGATTGGCACTCGCGTATGACGAGCTCATCACCGATCAGGTGCATCCATGAATGCATCTCAAGGTTATATATGTTTTTGTTCCATTGAACAGTACTGAAGACTGTCTGTAATCAAAAACAGAAACCATCCTATTTCCTTCAAATTCCCTGTAAATAACACTGGCATCTCGCTCGGATCAGATTAATTATTATTACTCGCTGCATGCGAGTGCGAGTGCGAGCAGGATCATATCATTTAGTGCGCCAGTGTCCCATCGTTTCGGCCGGCGTCATTCCTGTCACAGTAACGCTGCAGCGAGGGTCAGGTGTGTGCGGTGTGCCTCGTCGGCAAGCAAAGCAAGCTCTCATGGTAATTGAGCATCCATCGGATATGAGAGCTCCTTTTCGCCGTGTCTCCGGCCGCCTTCTTGGTTCTTGCTTTTGGATTCGGCATCTTCGCTGCCGCCTTTTTGGGGCTTTGAGCTTATCCCGGAGCGGCAGCGCAGCGGTAGGCCTCTGCTGCTGGCTGCTGCTGCTGCTGCTGCTGCTGCCGGGCTCCGGTGGCCGGCACACTCATGCATGCCAGTGCTGAGTGGGACACTGGGTCATCAGGTGATCATCTATCAGAGCAGCTACTAATCAACAACTCAGGGTTAAAGTACGTTGCTCTATGATTGGATCGTATCCCAATTCCCATTCCCAATCCCAATCCCCGAATGGTTGGTAGTAAATCATGCATGGGATGGGAAGGATTATTGACAGCAGCCCAGCCTAGCTAGTTAACGTGGTCATCCTTTTGATTTGTCTCCACCCACTGGTACGGTTGATGCTAGCTAGCACGCACAAATAAGGGAAAGACACGCTAGCTGATTCAGGTCAATCACACGCTGAAACAACCTGAGATTAATCTGGAAAATCGGATACGATGTTTCCTAAGTCAAACATGCATGGGTGGTATTATTTGGCGATCCGTTCCTGTTTGTGCCGACCAGTGAATGCTGATTTTGTCATTAGCGGCCGTTTGGACATCCTTTCGAATTGAAATACACTTCATAGATTAAGCTATTTGACTTAGAATTTAACATTCACAAATTCTCATAGGATGAGAAGTGAAAATTGATTCTATACGTCGCCTTCTTCGCCTTGCACATACTCTCCCATCCCTAAATATCTATCATTTGCATTTTTCAAGAAACAACTTTATTTAAATATATATTAAATATTAATACCTATAGTACATAATTAGTATTATTGGAAAGGTCATTGAATCTAGTTTTTAATAAATTTATTATGAAATACAAATGTTGCATATATTTTCTACAAATTAAGTCAAATTTGTAGCACGTACACCAATAACGACACATAAAAGGAGACAGAGGAGTAGATATCTTCCTCATATGACCATTGACCAATATTAATATATAAATATATTACGCATATAATCATTAGAATGTGCATTACTGTTGGATGCATGTGAGGATCGATACGTCATACGTGTGTAACATAATAACGGGAGAGAGAAACCTCTTCCTACTGATGCATGCCTCCGTACACATCCAATGATCGACATTCTAAGCAACCCAGGTAATCAAAGGGGACCGATCAAGCTAACCCTGCATGCAATTAATTGCGTCTCTGCAAATGCTACCCCGGTCCGGAAGAAATGGCATGCATGGGCATGACAGCATGAGCGTCAACACTAGCAACAGGGACTGATTGCGATCGCCTACCCAAATGCAAGGGTTGTCGATCGCCAATTCAGCCGTGTCCGCCCGGAGAAAGGTGGCAAAGCAAAAGGTGGGTTGAGGCATGCAGATAGATTCTTCTTCAACTTTTAACTCGCTTGTCGTGTTTCTTACAAAATGAAATTTATTTTTTATCTTTTCAAGGGAGGAAAACATCTTGCATTTTTCTAAAATTATGATTATTGCTCTAACTTTCTCTACGCCACTAGTAGAGAAAAGATTTTTGATCCACATCTTTTTTGGCTTTAGTCTCGGTATTTTTTTATTTCGGGACTAAAGAAGAATTAGTTCCGGTTTCAACTTTTATAAGTTGTCAGAGGACCTTTAGTCCCGGTTGAAAACACCAACCCGAACTAAAAGGTCAACATTAGTCCCGGTTTGTGTTACCAACCGTGACTAAAGGCATGGACCCTTTAGTTCCGGTTGGGAACACCAACCGGGATTAAAGGATGATCCACGGGCTAGTCTAAAATAAAAACATTCTATTTTAAGTCACATGTGTTGTGTAAGTGGGGTGGTAATCTACGCGCAAGGCTGTGCCTGAGGTCTTGGGTTTGGATCTCATGGTACGCAGTGCATGGGATACTTATTTTTTTAGTCTCATGAGACTTTTAGCCTTTAGTCCCGAATTCTTAGTCCCGGTTGGCCAAACCGGGATTAAATGGGGTTAGGAACCGAGACTAAAAGTCAGTTCTCTACTATTGCGCGTGAATGTACCATAGTCTCATGAGACTTTTAGCCTTTAGTCCCGGATTCCTAGTCCCGATTGACCAAACCGGGACTAAATAGAGTTAGAAACCGAGACTAAAAGTCAGTTCTCTGCTAGTGCGCGTGAATGTACCGTGTTAAGGAAAATGTTTCTCCCTTCTTAATGTTGCGATTTCTTTCCCCTCACAAACAATGTTTTGTTTACTTTGCTGTCACAAAAAATGTGTCTATTAATTTATGTCACTAATTTCAAAAGGATATATATGGGAGTGGGAACCCTTTAGTTTGTATATGCATGCACGTGATTTTTCATGTTGTCATCGTCAACAGTACCCAGGCCCAACACACTTCTACTTGCATGAGTCGCTCTGATTGTGCATTATCTATAGGATAGGTGTCCCAAGTGTCACGGTATCCAAAAGCTCGAAAACGTTCTGAAAAGAAGGCCAGCACCTTTCTCTCAAAAATGAGAGCACCCCATCGTCGCCTTTAGCAGAAAGTAATGGCGTAGGGAGAGGTTCAACATAGCAAGTAACGCAATTATTAAAGCACTTATTTTGTCTCTTCCGAAATAAATGTTAAAATATTTAAACCAGTCAGATTATGTAACTTTTGTTAATTTGGTATTTTTTACACGATGGATCGGAGTACATTTAATTAGTATGAACTAGAAGCAAACCTCGCCTGTTGCTGCGAGACTTTAAAAAAAATAAAATCGTTGCATGTATGATAGTATGAGTTAGACCTACATATTCTTGCATGGATTCCTATCAAGGTTGAACATGTCAATGAAAGAATTTAATAAAAAACTAAAATAAATAAATCAAATTATAAAAAAAATGGAACAACAAAACAAATAACAATATAGGCATGTCTTATATATTTCTTACATATTAAAAATATTAGTTGCACTTAGTCGAGGTGATATGGATGACTTACATTAATAGGCTACAACTTTACAAGTTAGTGAGCTGACATGACAATAGTGCAAGATGATGTAGATAGTTAACAATAAATAATGTGAATAATTTGCATGTTGAGGTGAAACTCGTAGGGGATCATATGTCTTGACGCATTGCAAATATGGATAGGGGCTTCATTCTGAGGGGGATTGAATGGGATTGAGAGAGATTTTTATCTACTCTAATGGCCCTAAAACTCTAAATAAAACCATATGAATTCCACCTACTCTTCATCTTTTCATTGGTATGGACGTTTACGAAATGAAATGAATCTCTAGCACTTCAAAAGTGAATTTTGCCCTAGTGCTCAATTATTGTGGTGAGGTGTGCTTTGCTTGTCCTGAAATGGGCGGAGCCATCTACTCAACTAAAAAAATTAGTAGTCATATTTTTTTTATATGGAGAAGGACCCTTTTTAATTTCTTTCAGCAAATTCAACACATTTTCATGAACACAAATAGTTCAAAAGAAATATCACCATCACAATTTAAAATTAGAATTATCAGCATCACATTTTAAAACACCGGCTAGCACTACATGTCATTGAAGAAACTGTTTACGCTAGAAGAGATATATATCTACTTTGTAGGAAAGGATATGAGCACTACATGTGTATATTCCACCACAGCCGCAAGAATAAAGTGAGATACTTTGGCTTTGTGCGAGAACTGAATATACACATTATCATGAAAACAACCTGTTCAGAAGAAGGTATTGATAAAAGACCGATAACTCAATAATAGCATGGTTGCGTGTTAAGGTCAGAGTAGGTAGTTTTTTTGTCCTCGGATGTCTGATCCCTACGTGATCAGTATCCAGAATGCTTTGTACCGTATCAGGTGTCGTGAAACGAGGAGAAAAAACTTTGTAATTTCATTGCTATCATAATGAAAGTCAGTTTACTGGTGTAGAAAAAAAAAAGGCTGAATAATAGCATGGTTTAATTGCTCAGTGTTAATTTTATGATCTCCTAAAGCAAAATTGAGCAAATCTTCAAACAACCAATATTGCATATATACAGGTGAGGTGTTCGTGAGATGGAGGTATGCTAAAACTTTTTGTGTTGTTAGGTGCTATTGGATCCACTTGTTGAGTTCTTTTGACATACAAAATTGGCAAATTGTAAGCCATGGTGCGCAAATGTATTAAAAAAAAAGACATAATGCTCGATCCACTTACGGCAGGGGCGTGCGTGATGAGTTTGCTTGTGGATAAGAGCGTGTCTATAATTCGTGAGATTTTGTCATAAACGGGTAAAAATGCCCACAGATCGATATGCTATAGAGTACGTAGTGCGTAGCAAAGCTAAACAGTGGTTGCTTTTTCTAACTGACCATCACCTCACCCGGGCGGCAATTGTAAACAATAATAATAAAATATCAGGTAGTAGTATTCAGGTTGGCAAGCCAGTGAAGCAAACCAAGGTGCTCTTTGCTTGGAATATCTTTGCCGTAGGATCGGTGACAAATCATACTGTATTGTTTTTGAAAAAGGAATTAAAATTGTCTGCTTTACAATTATATAGTGCTAAACTCTACTTATTAGTTATTACGGAGTATACCACATACAAAGTATGGATGTTATAACACTAAACTAAATCCTTTTCCTTCTTTCTTTCTTTCTTTGCTTGATTTTTTTCGATTTTATTTTTGGCTTAGGTCCTGCTTAAATACACTGCAACTTTCAATTGCAACTAGTTAAATGTAGATGAAATGTTTGCATGTTTGCACCGTTTGCATTTACATCACGAGACGAATCTTTTAAGTCTACCTAGGTCATGATTGGACACGTATTGGAAAAGATTCCTCGCTGCTACAGTGTTAAAATTCCAAATTTCAACCGCACTTAAAGGTAGCCTTAATTTGAGGTTAACTTGCCATGCTAGTCTCTAAATAGCGCCTGAGCATAGTATACAAGCACAGCCTCATACTGCCATTTATTTTTCATTCATCGCCAACCTGACAAGAGAAACGCAAGCGAGGCAGGTAGCAACAGAGACGCTCTGCTACCGAGGCTTGTGTCACTGGCAGTGGCATGCACTGAGAGATCGCCATCGCCAAGAACCACATGTGGCCTGCAGGCGCGGAGCACCCGATGGGCATGGGCCACGGCCCCGCAGCGCCGTCGCCGAGGTCGACGACGACGACGTTGCCGGCGGCGCCGCACTCGGCGTCGGGGTGGCAGTCGCCGGTGCCGTACCTCTTCGGCGGGCTGGCGGCCATGCTGGGGCTCATCGCGCTGTCGCTCCTGGCGCTGGCCTGCTCCTACTGGAAGCTGTCCGGCAGCCTCCTGGCGGTCGGGGAGGCGGACGACGGCGACCTGGAACGCCAGGCCGGCGGCGCTGGCGACGGGAAGCACGCGGCGGCCGGCAAGGCTACCGCCGGGGAGCATTGGCGGGAGCACGTGGTGGTCATCATGGCCGGTGACGAGAGGCCGACGTTCCTGGCCATGCCGGTGTCCGGCCGGGCCCTGGCGGACGACGACGCCCGTGGCGTGGCCGTCGTCAGCGTGGGCTGCGGCGGCGGCGGCGGTTCTGGCTCCGACGACGGCGAGGAAGGCAGGTGCGTGGAGTGCGGCGCGAGATCTTGGCCGGCTCGCACGGCCGACGACGAGCAGAGTGGTGTTACTGTTACTGTTAGTGGTAGCTCTGTAATCAGTGAGAGATGAGGAGCTCGTTTTCTTGCTTATTTTTTCTGCTCCTTTTTTTTGGTGTGTGCGCATCTACTTTTATCTATTGAGTTATTTGATGTACAGTAGAATATTTATTTATTTATTTTAACAACGGTTGATCTGAAATGTAAAGAAATGAGGCTGGAAACTGCAGCTGTGATTCAAAGAGTTCGATTAAAGAATTGAACCGAGAAACGGAACAACGGAAAGAGCAGGAATGAGAAAATGAGATGGGTAAAAGCTGTAGGGGAAACTGTTCAGTTCTAGCGTGGATACATCGAAGTTCCAAAGAGAGCCAGAGTGGCCACGAAAACAGAAACAGAAAGGTCGATGATGGTCGAGGACGAGGAGTATTATTGTTTGGTCATGATGGACGTAGCGTACCACAAGCACAAGCTGAAGCCTGAAGCTGCTAGCCTGTTCTTTTAACTGAAAAATAAATGCTGATTTTGGTTCGTGCTGATTTATTGTGAGAAAAAAAATACTGTTTCGTGATTGAAAATAAGCGCTGATTGGTCAAAAAAAACAAGCTGAAGAAGCTTTGCCTGGCTGTACTGATGTGCTCTGACTGGGCTGAGGCGTCAGGTGCAGCTTTGTCCGCATCGATCCCCGTTGCGTTCGCCGCGGCCCGCGGTAACGGGTCCAGCAGACCAGCACCAGCTCCGCCTCCTGCAACCGACGGCTTTTAATTAATTTAGGGCGGAAAAGACTCTAAAAAAAGTAATTCTCGGATAAGTTAAAGAATTATCGTTGACTAAATTTTTAGATTATCTAAGTTTAAATCTCTAATTAGATTTATTATGAAAATATATTCCATTCTAATCAACTATACTTATTACACATCATAAACATCAATAATTTTTTACTTATATTTAATAAAAATTTAAAAAATCTTTGACTCTTCCGTATGCGAGCATTGCATTTTTTTTTGACCGAGGGAGTACTTTACAGCTCGTGTACTGCAGCGTACGTACTACGACGCACATGTTTCTTTTTTCTCGCAAAAAAGAAACGTTGGGGCGAGGTTTCATTTTTATAAGCCGGCAAAAGATTTTCTGTCGAAGCATGGACACATAGATCTCTGTCTGCTTTGTTCACAAGGACGTCGAGGCCCCGTCCAAGGCTCCAAGCCCTCTCGCTGCTTGTTCAAGCGACTGCCTTCTACGAGACAAAATCCAAAAGGTGAAATGAAAGCTACCTTACGACTTTATGGGAAAAACAATATGAAAAGCACGCTTTAAACAGGTTTTTTTTTCTAACTTTTAGTGTGCTCAAATTAAATTTATTACAAAAGCTAAGCTACAGCTCAAATAAACAAACCTCACAACTTTATTGCGGCAACGAATTTTATTTATAGTACTGATTTATTGCGAGAGAAAAACACGGTTGCATCTAAAAGCACGGGTTCCTACTAGCATTTTCTTCCAGCTTTAGAAAGGAGTTTATCCCCTTCCTACCAGGCAACCTGCCCTAGTTTTATCAATAAGGTTAGGAGTTCTGTTCGGTATTGGTGTGTGCGCGCGCGCAAAAGGCAGTCTAAAGTCCTTTCAAGGGGGTTTATTGGAAAGCTCTGTACTAAACTCAACCACTGTATTGGATATATTTCAGTTTTGTTCAGAAATGTTGAGCACCTAGTCTCTTTTTCTCTACTCCAGTACTCCTTGATTAATGAGGCAGAGCTCCTGGCAAACTTGCCGCAAACAAAATCTCACAAAAAGATTAAAAGATTATCTGTGCTTTTTTCAGATATAATGGTCCCTTAGCTGAGGGGCCAGCACTGTTATGCTGGGTGTCCTGTTCCGTTTTATTAGTGGAAAAGGGCTCCTGAACCTTTAGGAATAATGCAATTCATGCTCATGGCAAGTCCAGCAGATTAGAGTAGACCGACAGCATGGATTAGATGCCTGCGTGGCTCGTCAACTCGCGCGAGATTATATTCTCGAAATCCATGCTGGAATGAAGTACATGCACTGCACCCACAACCTCCTTTCCATGTTTGCAGCGCCAAAGTTTCTGCAGAAATGTTCCAAATACTTGTTGGACCAATCGATGCCTGTACGCGGAATCGTAGCACTAGAACTCGGGGAATCATCTAGTAGGGAATCTAAATGTTTGCATGTATTATTTGAATAATGCGTACAGTACATGCTTATAGGAGTATTAAGAAAACACATGCGCTCTGCACATCCAGGTGTTCCAGACAGGGAAAAAGATATGATCGTGTGCCTTAAATAAGAAAAGGAAATATGCGCTCGTGTGCATAAAAAGCCCATGGGCTGTGGTGCAGCGCTTTCTCTCTAGCCGATTCAAATGGGACGATCCTCCCACGCGCCACGATCGGCGGTGCCGAATCAATCCATGGTTTGTGGACTTGTGGTACGAGTTGAACGTCATATTAATTGGGATAGCCCGGCAACTCTTCCCTCCAAAGAAGGTATGAGTTAAGGCGTGTTTGGATCTCTTAGCACTAGATAGCTAATTTTTAGTAGGAAAGTGATTTGATCCACCTGCTAATAGCTGCTAATAGGTGGCTAGATAGTGCATATAAAGCATTAGCATCTATTAGTAATTATGAACCTTCTAATGAAACTAATAGTTAGCAACTCTCCAACCAATAATTAATAGATTATTAGTAAGTTTGTTTGAATCCATTAGTACTAATTTTATCTTCTAAATTTTAGTGCTAAAGGATCCCCGTTAATCCCTCTCTGATCCCCACAACCCTTCCTCTCCGACTCTAGGCAGAACCAGGTAATTGACCAGTGCCGCTAGCGTCGTAAAGGTTGTGTATTTCTACCTCACTGGTGGCTGACTGACCCACATTCAACCAAAAAAAACGTCTGTATGATCCAATCGAAGTGCGATGTGTTCATGTGACTAGACTAAGATCCCCTGTGTGATCTAGAAGAACTGCCTGTGATTGCTTATGAAATCCACTGCACCGTTTGAAACATTTGATTTGATACATTCATGATTAATACATAGAAACTCACAAGGCCATATATGCATGAAAAAGCGAGAGAAAAAATGGAACAAACGACACTGCAAATCCGTGCATAAACAGGTTAAGCAATGCACCACCAAACGACGCCATTTCATTTCAGCGCACAGCATCAAGCCAGCGTCGAATCACGCTGACAACTCTGCATTACACAATAGTATTCCAGCTCGCAACAGAGTTTGGAAAGAACGAACGGCAGCAGTTCACAGTGCATCCTATAGGTCACATGTACCGCTGAACAACGTTGAGTGTTGCGGTTTTCTGTATAGTAAATTTAGCCAGTCATGCGAAATAATGCAACCAACACAGCGGTGTGCTGTGCATATCAACCAGGTAGCAAAAAATCCTAACCAAAGGTACGACCCAGAAAATCCTAACTCAATTTTTAACAAAAACTATGTGCATAATGATTATCCTGTACCCCTTTCAAATGGAACTCTACACATATTTGCAATGTGCATCCTGTGTATCCTAATCTTTGCACCAGTGATATGTACTTGGACAGAGTGAAGAAACTTCGATCAGTCAATCTGCAGTTTCTGTAATCAGCTCCTTCAGCACGAATTTCAGGCCATTCATCCTCTTCCGTGCTCTCTGCAGGAGTGTCAGAGATAGATGAGGATTTGGTCAATAAGGCGAACGTGAGCTTTGGGAGCCCGTTTTCGACCTACCTTCTGGACCTCTGCAATTTTGGTTTCTGCATCATTGATCTGAGCGCCTACTGTTTTCTCAGCATTTACTAGGAGCTTCTTGTGGGACGATTCTGTCAATGTAAATAACAAAAAGATAGTATAACTTAAATGGTAACTCCGATGGCCAGTGGTAAAAAAATGATAATGTAGAACAATAAACAGATTTACTGGTCAGTGATACAAATGAATACAGCTATAGTTAAAAATGCCAAAGCAATGTCTGTATGAACGAAGAATCAATCGTTCAAACTAGCTAAAATATTTCCAGATAGAGCAATACAATTGAAATGTATGGATAAGCAAGGCTTCACAGGTATTTACTTCACAAGGCTTGATGTTCACAAAGTTAACATGGTTTCACAGTTTTTCGAAATTGTAAGAAAATAAGAAATGATCCATCAGAAGCTTCATTTACATTGCTCCAGAGGTTAGGTTGTAGTGTGAAGACTTACTTTGCTTGTCAGCTACTCCCTTAAGTTCTGCATGGAAGGATTCAAAATCCTCAAGAGAACTCTTACAATTCATAAGCTGCTTGTTGACCTCCTCCTTGAACTTCTCATGAAGAATCCTTAGCTTTTCTTGTTGATCTGTGTATCAAAAGACATAATTTGTTACTAATAACATGCAAGAGAAAAGCAAAAAGAAAAGAAAAAAGCAGGGAAACTAGGAAATTTAACACGGCTGCATACTTAGATATGTACCTAGGTACACAACAGGGTCCACAGAGATCCAAATAATAAAGAACAAAAAAAAAAAAAAAAACATCCATGTTGGACAATGGCAGGCACAGATTAGGAGACGGTACTAACGAATTTCTCAAATACTCATTCATGGGATTGGCAAAATGCTTCAGCACAGAAGAATGATGAATGAGTTTGTAAGCACCAAATCTACCAATGTACCAATGTAACACCATTCAACCAGGGTTTTAGGGTTCTGTTTGCACCAATTGTTTATTATGCTTGGTTAGTTATGACCTTATTGTTATGTTCTACTACGTGCATTGTAAGTTGTAAATAACAGGATATGTATCTCACTGCTTGGATTCAAAACGTACTTCACATAGCTACTGTAGATTCCAAAAGGCATATGTAAAACTACAGTGTATCAAAAAAAAAAAAAGAGCTTTTACACTGCTTGAGTTGAACAATCCAAATGAGAAATCGTGATTATTGGATAACAACACATGGCACATCATCAGAGATTAACTGTTCTATGATCAAGTTCAGGCGTTCAGCCAAAGGGATCCTGTCATGATAATTCTCAAATAAAATTCAGTTCCGGCTTGGAAGCATTAACATGATAAAAGTTGTACCTTCAAATGTAGATTCTAGACGTTTCCTTTTAGACTTGCCAGCATTGACCAGTTTATCCCTAAAATAACAGTCAAAATGACATTTATCAAGTAACTGTACCGATAGTTTTTGTCATATTTAGATTTATGTATGGATCCTGTATATATGTGCATATGAGGACAAGAGGGTTTGATTTCAGGGTAGCACGGACAAGATCTTACACATCAGCCTGCACCTGCACCTCAACCCCCTCAAGGTGCTGACATATTATCTCTCTAGTAGCTGCAAGTATCTCAGAACTTTTCTTGCTTGTTTCAGACTTGATCTTAGTTTGGAACCTTCCCAGAACCACTACCAATTGATCAAAAGCCCTGGTGAAAATGAAGACCATAATCAAACATACTTTTTTTCGAAACAAACTAACAGATTAAGACATATAATTAGTCAACTTAGTATAAGACAGAACCTGGTTAGGTAATTTTCTGGGCACTGTTCTTGTTCTTTGTCAGAAACTATAGTCTCTTGTGTTCCTGAAAAAGAAATGTTATGAACTGCTAACAATGGACTAATGGAATCAACAATCAGTGAAGATAAGTAGTTTTACCAGAAGTGGCAAAAGGAATAGTTGAAGATAAGTATCTTTTGTTCATTCTATCCTCTTTTAGTTTTGATTTCCTGCCCACATGCTCAAGGGGAGATTTATCTGGTCCCTTGAAATCTGAAAGCCATTTGTGAGATTTATATCCTGCATTTGAAGAACCACATTAGTTATGAGTAGCATGCCATAGACCTTCTTAGGTAAGAACTTGAGCTGCGTTCTTCTGAAAGTTATGCAGTCAAAATCTAAATAAAAAGCAAACTCAACATAGAAAATAATACCGACTAAATATATGTAATCTAACATGTAGGATGTGAAAAATGTTTGTGTTATTCCATTAATCACATAAAATTGTATCTTCAATTTGAATATATTCTGTGATTAAAAATTATTTTAGCTTGTTGTAATTGGCAAACAAGGAAGTCATGAAGAAATGACAAGATACCGGGACAACCTGATTCAAGGTTCATGCAAATATATGTTTGGAATTCTGCATAAGCATGCAAAATAGTTGGAAATGTAGACTAACTTGAACTATATCAAAAATATTAATAAGCCAGAAATACTAAGAGGCACAGACTTAGCGCCAAACATGGTTCATTGTGCATGGAGAGGGTAATAAGTCACGGTACACAGTATTGTTGCATTCGCCTTCTACCGATATAGAACACTAAACACAAATGGGAATGTAACATGCTCTAGCCAAATGCTTTCCTGTATGAAGTGTATGACAGAATGACAATGTGCCAATGTGGTACTCTGACCTTTTGTGAAACTTTGTTCGGAACTTTTACTCCCTTGAGTCCCTTCATCTTCAGTTGGAGAAAGGGATGAATGAGAATGAGATGGTTGTTTACTGCTTTCTCTTTCTTCTGCAGAACCAGGAGACTCACTACCAGGCAACTCAGTGGTTTTATCCATTTTGTCCTGATCCACTGTTTTAGGTGTGCATTTATCATTGATGGTAAACACATTGCCCTGCATTTTTTTCTTGGGTGTAGAGTGAAAAGTAGAAAATGGTTTCTTCGCACTTCGGCTCGGCTGCTTGGAGGTTTGATCAAAAGCCCTGGCAAAAATCAAGAATGCAATCAAACATACTATACTAACAAACAAGATATATATATATATATATATATATATATATATATACATAATTTTTATTAACATAGGATAAGACAGAACCTGCTTAGGAAGTTTTCTGGGCATTGTTCTTGTTCTTTATCAGAAACTGTAGTTTCTTGTGTCGCTGAAAAAAAAAAGTTAAGAACTGCTAAGTGCTAACCATGGACTCAAATACGTAATGAAGGAAAGTAAGCAGTTTTACCAGAAGTGGAAAAGGGAGCAGGTGAAGATAAGTGTATTTTGCTCATTCTGTCCTCTTTTAGATTTGAATTCCTACCCATATGCTCAACAGGAGATTTATCAGGGCCATCAATATCTGAAGGCCATTTGTGAGATTTATATACTGCATTTGAAGAAATACATACTAGTTGTTAGTAGCATGCCAAAAACATACTTGGGAAGAAGTTAAGCTGCCTGATAACATTACAATCGAATACCAGTCAAGTTCTTTCCAGTGCCCTTAAAAGTAATGCAGTCAAATCCAAATAAAAACTAACTCAACATAGCAAATAATACCAAATAATATACGTAAACTACCATGCTTGATAGGAAAAAAAATGTTCCTGTTATTCCATTATTGATCACATAAAATCATACCTTCGATTTGAATATATTCTGTGACTAAAAATGATTTTAGCTTACTGGCATTGCCAAACAAGGAAGTCATAAAGAAATGGCAACATGCTGAGACAGCCTAATTCGAAGTTCATGAAATATATGTTTGCGAACTCTGCATGGACATGTAAATAGTTGAAAATGTAAAGTAACTTGAAAAGTTTAAATATATCCAACAGATCAATAAACTCAGAGATACTAACAGGCAGACTTAGGCCCAAAAAAAATGAACACGGTCTATCATGCATGAAGAAGGAATAGCCAAATAGGTCATGGTACACAGCATGTTGAACCTGCCTTTTTCCGATATGCTTATGCAACACTAAACATGAAAAGAAATCTAAGGCTATACGCCAAACTAATGCTTTCTTCTGTATGAACTATGAAGTGTATGACAGAATGGCAATGTGGTATTCTGACCTTTTGCAAAACTTGTTTCAGAACTTTTTTTCCCTTCATCCTCAGTTGGAGAAAGGGGTGAAAGATACGGTCGCTTCCTGTTTTCTCTTTTTTTGGCAGAATCTGGAGATCCGCTACCAGGTGACTCAGTGGCTTTGTTCATTTCACCCTGGTCCACTGTTTTAGGTGTGCATTTCGCATTAAAGGTAAACACATTGTCCAGCATTTTCTTCTTGGGTGTAGTAGATAATGGTTTCTTTGCACTTCGGCTCTGCTTCTTGGAGGACGCCGGTGCTTTCTTGCGTCCCAAGGAGCGAGTAACAGGTCTTCTTTCAACAACTTTTGGACTATCAGAATCTGACTCAATTGGATCAAGGGACAGTTTACACTTTGTGAAGTTCACCGTTTGATGCTTCAGTGGATCTGGTGTCTTGATGTTATCAGGAAAAGGTGAAGTGAAAACCTCCTTGTTCCCTGAAGATGGTCCTTTAACAGTTTGACTTTTAGGCTGATCAGGTGTCTCGATGTCATCAGGGTTTGCTGAAGCAACAGCCTGCTTGTTTTGTGAAGCGCCACCAAGAATCGCCCACAACTTCATCCTGAGCATCTCACTATTGGGCTTGCCTTTATCTGCAGACTCCGAGTTCCGATTTCCTTGTGAACTTACAAATTCAGGTGTCGCCAATTTATCAAGGCTGCTGCCTTGTTCTCTTCTTGTTCCAAAGGAAAAAGTTCCTGTTTGCTCACATGCATTGTCATCAGGTTGTGATACAGAGGTCTTCTTAACAGGGTCAGCTTCAGGAGCTTCAGTGGATACACCATGGTTCACAGCTTCTTGTGAAACCCGAAGTGAAGTATTATCACCTTTTGGTCTAGATAAACCATCAGTTCCCTGAGATAAGTTCCTGTGAAATGTAGGGGTTGGGGTAGAATCTCCGCCTTTTGATATAGTACCTGCCCTTGGAATCGTAATGCCCACTGAAACCTTAGGAAATTTACCAGACGGATATTGGCTGCTGGCTAAACTCCAATGGTCACATGAAGTAGCCTACACATTAACACATGTCATAAAATTATGTTAATTTGTTAAAATACTGTTCCCTCCATTCCAAATTATAAGTCGTTTTGGCTTTTCTAAGTACATAGCCTTCGCTATGCATATAGATATACTCTATGTCTAGATACATAGCAAAAGGTATCTACCAAGAAAAGCTAGAGTGACTTATAATTTGGAATGGAGAGTATAATATAAGGATAACCAGAGCTGAAAAGGTAAAATTAATAATCAGCACACCCTACAAGGGTACAACTTAGAAGAGGAAATAGCTACTCACTTTATGGATGTTCGGCAGCTCAACTTCCATTGGGGCAGCTACAGAGATAACAATAATTTAAAAATTAACTACAGGTGAACCTGACAAATTGGAAAACAACTGCATGAAGTAAGAGTCTGAAAGCATCTTGTATGATTAAATCAAGCTTCACAAATCACAACCAAGGAAACGCCATTTATAAAACATGGCAAGAGGGAGAGATTCAACAGCACAGAAGTGCAGCAATATGAGCAACAGCGAAAACATGCTGTAAAAAAAAAAGCATACTTCCTGCACATCAGCATGACGTAGGTGGATCAACAATTCATCAGTGATCCTTGACTACCCAAGCAAATTAAAGCAAACAAATATCAAAGTAATATAACCATCAAATCCTTACATTAAAGTACATTAGCAATGACACCTGAGAGAAATTAATAGTAAACATTGTACATTGTCACAGAACCACACCATATGCATTTACCAAATCAACAAACTTATTAGCATAGACCAGAGCATTAGAATACATTTCAAATTATGCAAATCACAATCACATACCACAGCTACATTTGAATAACTGCTCTTGGTTCAAATTATGCAAATCGCATACCACAGCTAGATTTGACCTGATGACTAGTCCCCTATAAGCATATATTACATTAGCATCCCACAATAACGTAGCTGTATCATGTAACAGCTCACAATATTCAGTGATCGTCTTCCTCCACCACAATCAGTGGCGGACCCAGCCGAAAAATATGAGCTAGGGCGGACCCCTGCTTCCGCTGCGCCTCCGCCACGCGCTGGCCCCTTCCTGCCGTTGCGCCGCCGCCGCGCGCTGGCCCCTGGTCGCCGACGCCGCTCCCGCTCGCTCGCGCGCAGCGCAGGCACAGGGGGAAGGAAGAGCACGAGGCACGAACCTGGAGGGAGGGCCGCCCAGTCCTCCGGTGCCGCCGCCGTGCGCAGGAACCAGGAGGGAGCGCCGCCGCCGCGTCCCGACTCGCGTGTGCCCGAGTATACTATACTAGATTGGAAGGGGGATGCCGCGGCTCCCTCTGCCTGGCTTTACCCAAGGACGACATGGGCTGGATGTTTGGGCCGCTCTGCACGGGGCGGTGGTAATGGGCCTTGTGACCAGATGGCCCATGAACGCTGTATGGATACTATCAAGAATTCAGTATGGAGACCCATCGTACACAGGAAGGAACACAAGCGGACATTCTCTCATGAATCATCAATTTGCATAAATGAATCTTTCTCCTAACCGCTAGTCATCCTACAAATTTCTTACATGTACGAGCACGATCAAACCAAACCCCCTCAAAACATTCGCATATAAAACGATACTGCCTCTGTCCTATTGAGAAGTGTTGTTTTTAACTTTTGAACTTCTTATTTAACCGTTCGTTTTATTTAAAATTTTTTTATGAATAATAAAATAATTAAAATATTATTAAAATATCTCTAATTATTAAATAAGTTAAAATAAAATAAATAATATTTATATAAAAAATTTAAATAAGATGAATAGTCAAACTAGATGACACGAAGTCTAAAACAACAATAACAGCCGGCATTTCAGTCGAAGGCTAGAGATGCCTTAGGATCATAGGTTGAGATGCGTGCCAGCTAGGGCCTAGGGCAATCTGCCGTACCCGTACGGAGCTCCGATACTCCAAATTAAAGAGTGTAGTGGCACATGCGCACAGCTTGCAATAGATCGAGGCCTCTTTCCAGTTATTATAGCATAAAACTCTACTACATCCATAATCGAAATAGACCGTCAGATGCTAAGCATCTTCCATTCTTGCACTGATCCAAAATTACACTAGAACTGGTCGCTCTCGCTCCCAGCAAACACGTAGTAATACACACTACTAGCCTGCTAATTTTACCATGGCTAGCTTAGCCCAAAATTAAACGGCACTGCAATCACCAACTAGAGCTCGCCGCTCCAGCAAACACGTAGTACGCGCGCATGCAGCATGGCACGCACGCCGGATGGTCCGTGCGCGCGTCACGCCGGCCGGCCCAATCCAATCCACATGCATCGGCCGGTTCAAAAACATGGGCATGCGACGCCGCTCCTCGATCAAATCACACGGCACGCGTCATCAGAATGTGGGCACGACGCCGTACCCGGCGGCGAAGTCGAGCACGTAGGGATAGGAGGAGGGCTGTTGCTGCGACCGCGCCGCCGCCGCGTCGAGGTCGGCGTCGGCGTCGGCGTCGTCCGCGCGCTTCGCGAACCGGCCCTTGATGCGCGGGCGCGACTCCGCGTAGGCCTTCCGGGACGCGTAGCGGATCGTCTTCTCGAACCGCCGGTTCTTCCGCTTCTCGCGGTACCGCATCAGCCGCGCCTCCCTGCTCTCCGCCGCCGCCCGCGCCGCGATCGCTGACCCTGCCCGCCGCCATGACGACCCCGTCACTGCGCTCTAGCACCGCACCCACTTCCAAAGACGATGCCTGCTGGACGACATACCAAAACCAAGTTCAGAGATGAGAGATCGGTGTATCCATCATCGATCCTCCTAGCTAGCAACTTTGCACGTGCTCTTCGATCGTCTTGCCTATGAAACTTGAAAAGTACTAATTAATAGACAGAGCACACGGTCTTACACTGTGAGTAGGAGTTGTAGCGTAAGGCAGGTAGGCCGCCTTGGACTGCGCGAAGTCGAGCTCGATGACGCCGCCGGTCACGCTCCCGCTGCGTCCGCACATCACGTCCGGCACGAGACCGACCTCCGACGACGAGCCCTGCTCCACCAAAACCGAAGCCGATCGAAACCAATGCAAGATTAGCAAACGATCACGGGCATGGTGACAAAACTGTTGTACTAATATATACTAAGCAGTAGCACACTTACGCTGTGCCCGAGCGACGCCGCCGGGTAGGAGCTGTAGGACGGCTTGGCAGCGATGGCGGCGGCGGCGGCGGCGCCACCACCAAAGTCAAGGTCGACAGCGCCGCCGCTGGACCTGTTGTTGTTAGGCACAACGCTGTCGGCGTGCGGGAACGACCTGCCAGCGAAGTCTTGGGCGAGGAACGGGTCCTCCATGATGGCGTCCGCGAACAGGAAGTCCGCCGCCGCGTCGTCGTCCTTCTCTTCAAGGCCGAACAGCAGGGCCTCCGCGGGCGCGGCAGCGCCGATGGGCTCGACGGGCACGCGCTCGTGGCGGCGCGCCAGCGGGTTGGCGTCGTGGATATCGGCGTCGCACGCGGCGCAGAGCGCCGCCGCGTCGGCGCGGCACGTGACCGCGGCCGGCGCGCGCTCGCACACCTCGCAGACCCACACCCGCTCGTGCCCCGCCCGCGCGTGCCCCGCGTCGCACCCCGCGCACAGGTACGCGCCGCCGCCCGGGCACGTCCGGCAGTGCACCGCCGGCGGCGAGCCGCCGCACGCCCCGCACCGCCGTCCCCCGACACCCCAGTACCTCCCAAGTGCCTCCATCGAACGAACGTTGGTCTCCTCGATCGCTCGATCTCTCAACCAGCCGTGATGGCACTTGCAGACTTGCTTGCTCGCTGCTAATGGCAGGGGGATTTGATTAGCAAGGAAAGCTTGCGAAGCTGGAGCAAGCTGCGACTATTCCTTGCTTTATAGGGGAAGGTCGTTGTCGCGGGTGGGCGCGCTGGTTGGGGAGATGGTACCGGTAGGTGGGGCAGGGGCGGCGAGGGTGACGTGGGCTTGGGACACGTGGGCCGCCGTGGGCCAAGAGAAAATAGTACGCGAAAATGTTGATCTCGTGTGGATTTTTGGGTGGTGGGGCCCACGTGCCGATGCCGTGTCTTGGGAGCCGTGGGGCCAGCTCGAGCTATCATCTTGGAGGAATCTGGGTTAGCATGGCGATCACTGGTAAAGTGGTGGTAGGTCATTAGAAAGCCAGGCAGGGTTCGGATCATCGCTGTACGGATGCGCTATTTAATCATAGCATCCCTGCAGCTTGTCGCCGCGTGTACATGCTAGATCATCGGCTCGACCACTTTGCATATACTAATAGTAGTATATTTAAACTTCAATCATAAGCTTATGACACAAGCTAAACTGATAAGTTTTCCAAAGTAAGTAGTTTGCGGGCGTTTGTGAACGATAAGATCGAGCAGGTAGGGGAAGAAGATATTATGACGTACGAAATCGGCAACTCAGACGCGTCAGCCTCACCGCGCGGTTAACGTTAACCTCAAAGACAAAGAGGGTGCTAAGAGACAAGGCTTAGCTTTTATGGTGGGCGGTTTGACGCCGTCGTTTTGGCCAGTATGTCAGCCACCGCCGGCGCGCGCGCGTTGACAGTCAAAAGTAGTACTGTAGTTATATACCCGTAAGTAGTTGAAAACAATGAAAAGTATAGTATTAAATGGACGTACTTATACTTATGACTAATTAACGACCACTTATCTTGGTCATTAACATGTGATCGACACCATCGCTGCCAGTCCACGTCCGTCTAGCTGGCTTTGCCTTCCCACTCCGGAGATCGATCTGACTCTGGGAGGCTGCGGCGACGTGCCGCGCGCAAGCGAAGGCCTCGGTGCACGATTGTGGCCCGGGCTAATTCAACTTATCGGGGAGTCCACGCAGATCATGTCATGTTTTAATTGCTCTAGCGTATATCTGCCAGCGACTACCCCGTAGATTTGAATGCCGTATACTCCGGCCGATGATGACGACAGTGGTGGACAGCGCTCGCTCTCTTGAGCTACTATTTCTAGACGTTTCTCATGTCGTGAATATAGAATTATTCAACGTCACGAATTCTCTAGAACATTGGTAAGAAACTGTTTGGGTTTTGCACAAATACATGTCAAGAATCGCTCGCGATCGCGTGTGGTATAGTGTACGTAGCCGCGGCCGGTACCGTACGTACGTTTGTTCATCATCAAGTTTGTGCTGTCATGATGCATGAATCCTTCCGGGTACCGGTGAACAGCTTTTTTTCCTTCTCCTCCTCCTCTTTCTTTTTTTTTTTTTTTTTTGAGAAGGCCAGAAGGAGTACCGTGGAAATCGACGTGTGCATGATTCATCACGAAAGAGTACAAACCGTCCAAAACCTGTCTTTCCAGAGGGAAATCTCCCTCGGAAACACCAACGGATTTGATGCACATGCTGCGCCAGGACGAGGGCCCTGCCTGCCCATCCGGCAACAATCGACTGCAACTTTGGGGCGCGCACGCTGCCGCCCGTGCTCGACGGTGCCACTCGATCGGCTGTGCTCCACCAGCTCGACTCCGGCGGCGCGCGTTTTCTTCCGCGGCTCGGCCGGCACGGCGCGCGCGGCGAAACCGATCGGTCGTCGATCGAATCGCCCGGGTCCAGCAGGCCGCCTTGACGCGCGGTCGAGGGTGAGTCGACGACGCAGGCGCCCGTCCCGTCGCGTCTCGCCCGCCCGGCCGGCCGCTCTGGCCTGCTGGGGCGTCGCGTGACCTGCCGCCGAGGGCAACCCAACCGCGCGGGGACGGGGACGTGCACGGGAGGGCAGAAGGGTCATTTTGTGCGCGCGGGTGACGAACGGGATGCCGTCATATACCCGTGGATGGGACAGGGACAGCGCGGCCGCCATCCGGTGCGCCGGCCGGGCGGTCGGGCATGCATGTGAGTGGCCGTGGCCGTGCCGCTTTTTGCCGAATCGGCATGCATGCTCTCAGTACTCCAGTCCACTGCTGCGCGCGTGGTTGGTTGGTTGGTTGCCGCTTCCGCGAGCAAGCATCTCCGCTGGAGATCGATCGCTTACCGCCATTAGCTGGCGAGATGATCTCCGACGCTTCTGGAGCAAGGCGGTTTTTTTTTATAGTATGATGATGAAGCTTGGATCGTTTTAGGTTTACTTTGAAAAAAAAAAGCATGGCTTTTACTTATCGATCGATCGATCGATCGATATTTGACTTCGGATCGGAGTTAGTAGTAGGTTGGACAAATGCCCAAATAATGAAGCGAAGAAGATCATGCACGTCCGCTTCAACTGGAGCTTCCAAGCTAGTACATATCTTTTCGAAGTTACGAGCGCTCATTAATTATGCCATCATGGGCGTTATTAGCAGGATGTCACGGAGGCTGCCTGCTCATGTGAACAGCCCGGATCCGGATGGGCGTGGCCCGATCAGGCCGATCGGGCGCCCCCATCACAGGGCGGTGCGGTATCTATCCTCCTACCGCTGATCGAGTTGGAGCATGGGCCGTGGGGATTGCGTGGGTGGGCCACCCGGAGCGGGGAGGTTGACGCGCGCGCTACGATTGGCCGTGCCGCCAAGGCGCCAACCCCAACTCAGCTCCCTGCCTCCCTAGGCGGCGGTGGACCCACCTCAGCCGCCAGACGCATCCTGCTGTCCAATCCAAGCAAGCCGGCCGTGCCCGCGAGGAGATTCGGTGGGTCGGGTGGGGGATTTGGGCCTGTGCCTGTGCTGCATGTATCTGCCGTGGATGCAAAGCCACTCGATATGGCGGTCGCCGGTCTGTGATGCGCTTCAGCCTCAACTGTTCAAGGCTGGTGGGTGGCGAGGGTTCCAGACGGTTCCGTTGCTGCAACTGCACGTGTAGCTCCTGTTCCTAGATGCGTCCGTCCATGGTGGTGTGAGCAACTTTTTTGCATGTGTCTTGCTATATGGTCGCAGTGTTTGGGGTTCTACTTTGAGATCCGTTTCGAAAGGGGAGAAAATAGAAAAGAAGGCGCGGATCTCTGTACATCAACTGCAACTACTCCCTGAAGAGAAGCCTATGCCACGTATCCTGAATTGTTTCGTCCGTTTGATGGGTTCATCTGACGGGTCACGACCATTGAATCAGATTCCCGTCTTCCCAGAATTGGCTTCACCGTGCCTGCTTTGCAGCTTCCGCTACGCAGCAGCCCAGATATATATATATATATATATATATATATATATATATATATATATATATATATATATGTATATATATATATGGCAGCTTCTGATTCTACTTGGATTTTCTCGGCGCCCCACTTCTCCTACCGGCCCGTTTCTGTTCATCTTCCTCGCCAGTCTCGCACCTTCTTTTCCTCTCTCCATCCTCCCAGAGCAGCCTCATCGTCGCCTTCCGCCTCCGTCTTACCACAACTTCGTCCTCCGCTACCTTCTTCTTGCTGATCGACTGCACGGTGACTTGCGCTGGAATACTATCCACCGGTGGGTTAGGAAGAGGCACCAATGACGATCAGCAAGGTCCTCCCACCGATGTCCTTCAGATTTAGGGTTCCGGTGTTCTCTTCTTCCACGCCGTCTGCGCTGCTTCTACTGCTACGTAAGTTCCTTAGTTTGATCTCTGATTTTATTGCTCCCTTCATTACACTACATTTTCTGTGCTCCTTCTCATGCCTTCCTTCCCCAATATACTCAGGTCGCCACCTTCTTCAGGCAGTTGTGTTGCTTGTTCTATACATTGCAAGGTACGCAGCCTTGTTTTCACTCTGCTTACTCCTTATAGATTGTTGCTGCCGTAGTTTCTCATTATTATTACATTCTTCCTTTCTTGTCAATTACAGCTACTACGGGTTCCTCAAAGTGCTGTTATTCTACACTGCAGTTCCTCTTTAGTGCCTACCTGTTGACGTTAGTTGCTGCCGTCTTCTTGTGCCTCCTTCAGGCGGTGTCCTTTTACATAGCAGGTAAGTAAAAGTTCTTTTCCACTTACCCGCTTCCTCTATTTTCTTCATCTTTTCCCCTTTAATTTTACTTCAATTGGGACTGATGGCTCAATTTTTATCCTCTCATGTGTGGCTTCCATTAAAGTTGTTTTGCGAAAACTTTTACCAAAAAAAAAGGGTTTTCCAAAGGGAAAAAAAAGGGCGTCAGGGACAGGAACATCTTAAAACAAGGACATATTATAAGGAATGCACATCACTATCCTCTGAATCCTTCTTCGTATATATCAGAAGGATTTCACATCGCTATTCATCTAATCAAATTCTTACTACTACAATATGTTTTTTTCCCGAGTATCTTACCTTTCCATCTTATACCAGATTGCACACATTTGTGGTGCATCCTATGTATCCACGATCCATGAGATTTTAGATGATCAATCACATATATATGGTGTCGAGCTCGATCTTCATCCAACTATGCCACCTGAAACCTCACGCACATTAATTTTCTGGGCTCATTCTGGCACAGATCCCTCCGCTGCTTATGAGTCAGCTGCACTCATAGCTCTAGCAGTATTACAGAACATGTCACAGTTTTCGCAGCAACAAACATGTCACAGTTTTCAGTGACAGATATCTTCATGTTTCATTAAAAAAGAATCAGCCAAATCCATATCTTCATCGTTCTTTCGCAGCAACAAACATGTCACTGTTTTCAGTGACATGTTCCACTAAAGCTTTGAGACCCTACTGTTCTATACCAAAAATTCATGCACATCTATCTAAACATTCATTCTTTTTTTCAGTACTACACACTGTGGAATTTCAGAAGAGAGGCCTTCCACATGCCCATATCATTCTTTGGGTGACAGCAGATACATCTGAGCCAACTCCATCCTTTATTGACAGCTATGTTACTGCTGAAATACCAGATCCAAATAATGATCTTTTGGGATATGCCCTTGTTGCTGAACACATGATGCATGGTCCATGTGGCACACATAATCCCCGTTGCCCCTGTATGAAAAATGGTGCATGTTCCAAACATTATCCAACAAAGCCATTCCAGCAAGAAACCATAGTCAATTCAAATGGCTTTGTTGTATATCGCAGATCTCAGAACAATCTGTGTATAGAAAAAGGAGGTATGAAGATGGATAACAAATGGGTTGTGCCTTACAATATAAGTTTATTAAAAAGTATCAGGCCCACATCAATGTTGAATGGTGCAACAAATCAATTTTTATCAAATATCTTTTCAAGTATGTTACTAAAGGAGCAGATCGGAGCAAAGTTTACCTTGAAAGAATTAGAAGAGGAGAGTCTGCTCCATATGACACAGAAACTGAGACCATTAATGAGGTCAAAGAGTATCTTGATTGTCGCTATATTTGTGAGTTTGATGCCTGTTAGAGAATTTTTGGATATGATATCTATAGACATTACCCAGCTGTAGAAAGACTCCCTGTTCACTTACCAAACGAAAATTTTATCACATTCAGTGTAAAAGCTCACATTGCAGATGACTCCATTCTCTCTCCGGCTCCATCCCTATCCCTAAGAAACCTGCATCCAAGCATCTCTCCTCCAAATATATGTCTCCATCGGCTCCGGCAACAGATCCAGCGAACGAATCCCCTCCAGCATCGCTAGGAACTTCAACAACGGGAGCAGCTCATATAGATCTGGTAAGGTTAACTACCCTTTCCTTCATTTTCAGCTCACCACTTTCCTTATTGTTTGTAAAAAAATTCCCATGATACTTTACTTATTTTAATGATTAGAAACATAAACCACTAAGTTTGTTATAATTTTTCGTCTCCATTATTCTCAGTCCTGAAAAGCAACGACTACAAAATTTCCCGCGGCATTCACATCAGTCCCTAATCTTTTTTCGACAACAAATATCTGGAACGCACATATGAACATTTTATGCGCATATTTATTCCATTAATTAATACGGATGCATAGTCAGGTCCCATTATCTACGACAACAGTTAGTTGCAAGGTGCTCGATAAAATGCCTACAATAATTCACATATGTCCAAAACTTAAGTTTATATTTAACTCAAACAATTTTTGAAAAGAACTCGCTAGACAATATGCATCAAAAAATCTAGCAATGCAGTAATATAGCCTAATAAATTTATTTTCCTCACTGCTAACAAGATGTCAGCATAAATCTTTAATAAACCACTCATCTTACCTTTTAGTTATAAGTTAAACAAACTCACAATTTTGCCTCACCTAAAAATTAAAAAAGACACATGTTTTACATTAGTATAATATATAACAGAGTCTTGTATCTTGCTCCAAAACTTATTTAAAAGCACTAATTGGCAGGCTACTTTGATTTGTCAATTAAGCTAGAATGCAGTAATTATCAGGCTACTTTGGTTTCTAATTTGGGGAGTTACTCAGGCTTTATTTGAGCTAATCATACACTAATTTTTCATAAACCACTATTGCAGATTAGCCAGCCAAAAGGAGAAAAAGGAAAACGACAAAATGCCCAACCACTATTTTCCAAACATCACAATCATACATGAGCTAGATCTAAGCATTCGAGACCCTGTTACCTTCACCAATTCGATCATTGCTAAAGTGCCAGAACCATTGCTTGATATAGTAAATCACCTTAACTTGAAGGATGCAATCTTCGAACAATACCAGATTGCTATTGAACTATCAGAGATCTCCAGGTTTGGTGATGACTACTTTATCAAACTACCTTCAACAGATGCTACAAACAGAATATTTACAAAAGGATACATCAAGATAGCAAAACAGATCATTACATTTCGCAGATGGTATCCTAATTATGGAGCTCAAACAGTAGCTCTATACACCTTGGTCAATGCTGGCAGTAACACTCAGATTCAACCAAGCAGTATTCCAATGAACTCTCAGAAACAAAGCATCGATGTCACGATAAGTGGCATCCCACCCCACCTTTGCTTCAACAAAGTCATAAATGGCATCTTCAATCAAATAGGACCGGTCCAATCCATCTACCATGAACCTGCTACCCTAAAATATATAGTGCACACTTTCTGTGACATTGTTCGAGTTCCTGATGTTGCACATTTGGGAATAATTAAAAGGGGCACAAGCTGTGACCTTATCAGTGTCTGGAAACTTACAATGAAAACACTAACATATAACATTTATCCCACAGAGCCACCCTCACCAGAAAGCAACATATACAACCGTCATGGTAAGTGATTTCGAACACTCTATATCATACTCAACCATATATATATCTTGGAATCTAATACTTCTTTTTAACATCATCATAATAGGATTCTCACAACTAAACACAACGCAATTGCAGCAGCTGGATGATGAAATTGCAGAACTCGAAGGTAAAAAAAAATCCCTACCATATGCAGTACATAGCTTTTAAAAATTTGCCTCACCTCTCTTTCTTCTTATTTTTTCCTCCTGGTTTGTAGATGAAGCAACTTCCCGCCCAAAAGGTAAACACACTTCTACTTTCTTATATCATCTCCACAAGTACACAAACATTTCATTATCTTATACATTTCCACAATTCAGCATATTCAACCAATGTTACAAGAAACAGCTCAGATGAAGAATATAATCGACCATACAGAAGAGATGATGACTCAGATGATTATGAACCTGGTTGGGAATCAGACCACAGCAGAAAATATCGCTAAGAAAACAACAACCACAAGGCTATTCTACAGCGACACCACAGCACTTCTCCACGCCAAATTCTCAACCCTATCCTACCTTAATGGGCCTGTTTGGATCCCTGTGTTAGTGTTAGTTTGTGTTAGTTTTGTGCACAACTAACACAAAAGGATCCAAACATGTGTGTTAGTTTGTGTTAGTTGCATCTAACATACCCAAAAAAACTAACACCTCTAAGAGGTGTTATTTGGTGTTAGTTCTGGTGGATCTCACATAAAAAACACTTTTCCCACCTGTAACAACCCTAAAAATCCACACAACCTAAAAATCCCAACCAATTAAATTTTTTCATTTATTTATTATGAAAACCCATTTTTCTTATGCAAGCATATAGGTTTCATTATAAATTTGGTAATAAAGGAGTATAGCTTGTATTTTAATTCCATCCACATAGAATAATAACTTATGCATCATATTTGGGATTTATTGCAATTTGTGTTTGTATTTACTCAATATTTAAAATGGGTAATATATGTATTTATACACTTAAGTGAAAATAGAAAAAGAAAAAGAAAAAGAAGAAGAGAGAAAGAGGAAGAGCAGATTCGGCCCAGCCAGCCGGCCCGTCTCCTCTTTATCACACCCGCGCGCGCGTTGAGTCATTACCGCAACGACCCCACCCGTCAGCGTTTTTCCTCTCGCTACTGTTCTTCTTCTCACCTCGTGAAAGACGGTGGCCGACAGAGTCATGCAAATGGCGTGACCGACAGCGCCACGCATGGCAGAGCCCTGACCCCGCTGTCCCTCGCCTGTCCCCTGCCTTGCTCGCCAAGAAGCCTGCGCGCACCACCAGAACCCTAGCTCGCGCAAGCCACAGCCCTCCGATCGGTCCGAGCAGATCAGAGCCGCCCGCCATAGGTAGCCACCCGAGCTCCGCTATAAATTGGAGCACCTCACGGCGCCCTAACCTCGTTCCACTCGCCGCCGCCACTGGTGGCACCAACCACGCCACAACACCACACCGTGTGAGAGAGGGAGAAGGAAGAGGGGCGGAGCAGAGAGAGGGGAGCACCGTCGAAGCGCTGCCGCCGCGGAGCACCCCGGAGCCGGGCACGGAGGAGAAGCCCGAGCTGCGGACGAGGAGCGGCACGGCACTGCGATCGCTCTGCACGGCTCCGACTCGCCACTGCACCGCCATCCTAGCTTCACCGACACCACGGTGAGCCACCGCACGCCATGTACGAACCTCGCCCTGCTTTTGCCATGGCGTTCCGCCCACGGGACGCGCAGGCACGAGCCTTTACCGGCTCAGGAAGATCATCTGCACCATGCACTCATGCGACCGGCCGAAACCCCCGGACTACAAGCTTTGCTAGACCGAGAACGCAGCACGACGCATTCTCGGCGGAGCGCGCTCGCCACCGACGCGTTCCGACGCCGAATCACCCGTTCCGAGCATTCCGACTAGCACCCGGATAGGTTAGAGCGTCGTGGAGCACCGCCGCGACCCCCCCGAGCTAGCTACGCGGATCTAAGCGCTAGGGGAAGCCTCGTTCGCCCTGCTCGTGTGCGTCGCGACCTCACCGGAGCTCCGTCGTATGCCGTGGGAGAGAAGGAGGCCATACCACGACTCTAACTCGCCACCATCTGGTCAGACGACTGCCTGAGCACGCCAATTGGGGAAAGCCAAGCCCTGTCTTGCCGAAATATGGTCATCGCCGCCCTGTCATCGTCCGCCGCACCGGAGAGACACCGCCGCCTTGAACAGACACCCTGGAACCCTGCTAACATCAAATTGAACGTCGGATCCCTGTCAACAGAGCTCGGGGTGGCAGATTCACCACTCCTCAGACCTTGTCGCGCCTCGCCGGAGCCCTGCTGGCGCAACGGCCTCACCGCCGGCGACCGGAGCATCTCAATACCGTGACCAGGAACAAAAACCGACACCTTTTGGACTCTAGAACACACCACTAGCCCGACGGCTAACTGTGAGAACCACCCCCGACCACTGAGAACCACCCCCGACCTCTGAGAACCACCCCGACCACTGAGAACCACCCCCGACCTCTGAGAACCACCCCCGACCTCTGAGAACCACCCCCGACCAACGCCGAGCTACGCCGAGCTACGCCGACGCCGGCGACTCTCTGGGAACCAGCATCGAACACCCGGTGGGCGACCATCGGGTCTGTGTTCTGTTGAGGCGCCACATGCCGCACTACTGGACCCGCGCGCCACGTGGACCAATCCCGAGCTGTCATCCCCTGATTAATCGGCCATTTTCCATTTTTAGAAAATAGGATAATCATCGAAAATTAATAACTTATTCATACGATGTCCAAAAATTGTGCACCATATATCAAAATTCTCAGAAAAATGAGATCTACAATCTAAGACTATGTTTGTGTGCATTTGGCTCTTTATTTTCTTGGATTTTTTTGATATACTCTATAGGAGTCGCTGACGCGACTATTTCGTGTTCGATTTTAGAGCCGGAGGAGGATCTGACTAAGGAAGACGACCACGAGTACTTTCAGGAGCTAGGAGACGACTACGAAGGTGCCACGTCCCACCAAATCCTTAGATCCTATTTACGCATTGCAAATGACTTGCTGCTATTGCTTTATGATTATGTATGGATTGGTTGCATGATAGTATATTTGAATTCCCTGCCTTGATAAGACTTTACCCTGCTGTCCGCTGCTAGGATAGCTGCTGCTTAATTTACTGTTACTCTTTCACTACTTACTACTTGCTATATGTTGTGTGGTGGAATTGGGACGGTGTAAAACTGATTATAACCACTGGGGGAGAGTGCTGCGTGCGTCTTGGGTGCGTGGCAAGGGTTGATGTCGACCAAGTGGGATGTGAGACAAGCCCGTGGGGCAAGTCGTGCCGAGGGTGCAACCTGGGCATCCCCAAGCGAGATACCTGTGGCGGGTAAAGTTGTTGAGGAGGTTCCGGGTGGGATAGCCTTGGTGGTTTGAAGCCCGTGGACGGAGGTGTTGTGATAGCACGGGGAGAGTATCCCCTAAGTGAAGATGCCTGCTTGGTCAAACCTAGGACGGACTAGTTTCAGGTTCATGGAAATCCTTTTCTACTCACTCGCTTCTGATGGGCGGGAGACGGCTGGACTACTTGGTAGGACGGTGCCACTACTACTAGGTTGAGAGGTGATAAGGGTGGGCGGAGACGGTCGATGGGTTCCCGTTCCGTTCTAGATGTGCAGTACCACTGGATGGGCCCGGTACTGTGTCTCCCAGTCTCAGCATAACGGTGTAGGATCCGGAATATCCCAGGGCTGAGTGGTAGGGTGGCATCGACCTAGGCAAGCAAGCACCCGGAATTCTGCCTAGGTGTTTGCGCAACACCTATGATGGCTAATCTTGTGGGTAGTGAAACCTCTGCAGAGTGTACGGTTGATCGATCGATACATATGCCAACCTGTTGGCTATGGACCTTTCCTGTGAAGCTTCTACTAGTGTAGTGAGTGTTCTCTTCTCCCCCTGGATGACATTTTTTCGGCAGTGTACCCGCTGTGGTTGTGTGCCGCTGAGATAGGCCCGAGAGGGAGTTGGGCCTGTCGAATGAGAGTGAGGTGTGGGTATGTGAGAGGTGGTGATGGGAAAAGGGATGATGGTGTAATTGGAGATAAAACTTGACTACTTAAACATTGATTACAGCTGCATAGGAAACCTCACCCTATATGTCTGTTTGAATAGCCTTGCATCCACTTTCCACAGAGCAAATGCTGCATAGGTGGGCTCTGTGGCCAGTACATATCGTACTGATAAATTTGCTGTCAGGTGACGAGAATGAGTACAACTTCGAGGAAGATGATGGCGAGGAATAGGGTCACGTGCTACACTCAAGTTGGCCGTGAAGGATGAAACGTTTCCGCATCTTCTAAAGCTTCTCTGAATGTTGATTCCGCCAATGTGGCGATGTAATAAATGTTTATGTAAGACTTAATTACCGTTGTATGGATCCTGGTGTCAACTGAGATATGGGTAATTTCATGGATTGTCCCAAGCAATCTGTTGAATTACAATTCGAGCCTGTGGATTTCCCTTCGCGGAAATCGAGGCCGTTTCAGTTGGTATCAGAGCCATACTTGACTGTAGGACGAGACCCATAGAAAATGGACGTTAGAATAGAAAGCCAGACTCTCTTTCGGTTATAATACCGACCTTGCCTTCACTTTTTATGCAATGGCTTATCTAATACAAGGACCTGCTAATCCGTTTCTTGAAAAATTTGCAGATGACTAGCCTTGGACCACCACTTCGTCCACTGCATGATGGCACTATTGAGATCCCGATCAATGGGAGGAACCACGGCGGATTTGCCATGGTGCTACGCCAGGTGTTGGAGGAGCTGGGTTCACCGTCTGACCAGATCCAGTACTTCAGCCGAGGGAAGCTTGTCGAGGCTGGGAGGTTTGAAGGACCTGTCACTACCAGAGTTGAGACACCCGTCAGCCTGACCCTTCTAGGGATGCCGGTTTTTACTGACTACACTGCTGGAGAGACTGTGGAGGACGGAGTACAGTCCGTCTCCCGCAAGGTACTACGCGCAGTTGTGTACACCGCCTATGAGTACCTTAAGGGGACCCATTTTCGTCTGCTACCTCAGGCTTTAGAGCTGCACCCTGACCCCATCCAGAGGATTCTGTACACCAGCCAGATCGTTCAGGCCGAGACTGACCCTTGCCTACGCACAGTGGCACACCACCTCCAGGAGCAGGACGAGTTCATCAGCTCATTGGAGCAAAGGAGGCAGCATGACTGAGCACGCATGGCAGAGGTCGAGGACAGTTTGCAGAAAGGGACTCAGACCCTAGAGAGTTTGAGCAGAACAGTCATTGACTTGCAGCTGGAGATGCAGCGCCGTGATGAGTTATACCGAGCCGAGATCGTCGACTTGCGAGACAAGATCGGGGATTTTGGGTTACGCAATGACTACCTGAACAGCAGAGTATTGGGATTACAGAGGAGGCTGGACGTCAAGGAGAGAGCGCTTGCTGAGAGGGAGCAGAGGAGCAGAGACAGAGGAGTCGAGATGAGCACGTTGCGCTCCAGGATCAGGGAGTTGGAGAAGCAGTTGGAGAAAGCCGAGGAGAAGTCCACCCGCAACCAAGGGATTCTGATCGACCGCGTGAAGATGGTGGAGTTCTTAAAGGACAAGCTACGGAGGATAGAGACAGTTTGGAAGCAGTCCGATGCCAAGAGAGCTATTGAGGTCCGAAAGGTGCAAAGTTCGCTTCCCCCACTGGAGATGGTGAAGCCCCGGGAGGGAGACTTCCGCGTACCACCCACTACGCTCAACCTGAGAGCGTGTCCGTCTCTAAGGATGCAGGAGATTGAGGCCACTCCAGAGCTAGCTGTAGCACTCGACTACGTCAAGCGCCTGACCATGACTGATGACGAGATCGAGGCAGAGGACAACCGCATACCCGACGCCGTACTCGACCTTATGCACCAGTAGCTTATGGGACCCTGCGTGGCCCTTAGACTAGTGATACCATGAGTTGTCCTGTCATTGGCTATCTGCGCATAGCACGATCTTCTTAGCAGCTAGTAACATCCTTTATGTAATAATAACCATGTGATGAGTGACATTTGGATCTTATGCTTCTTATGGTTCTCTATGCTTCTTTGGTTGAGTGTAGGATAGCATGAAAAATATTTTAATTCATTTAAATCGTTGAAAACATCTAACTCCTACTTAAACCACTACAAGATAATTACTGCACCGAGCACGTACCTAATAATTTCAGATGTCGATGAGACGTTCCGCGCGTCAGGAGAACCGCCAGCCCTCCCCCGCACCTGCGCCAGGACGCGGGCGTGGTCGCAACCGTGGACGCCCAGCTGGCAGACGTGCTGGAGTTAACCTGGAAGAAAAGCTGCGCCGGGCAGAGGATGCACCGCCGGTGAACGATCCGCCACCACAGGGCGAGAACGTGCCTCCGCCACCGCCACCGCCACCGCCACCGACATTGGCAGAAGTGATGGCACAGCAGACCTAGCTGCTGAATGCCATAGCTAGTAGGATGAACAGGCACCACGGGCCACCCCAGAATGACTTCCAAAGGAAATTGGAGGGTTTCCTGAAGCTGAGGCCACCTACCTTCGACGGGACCGACAGCGATCCCCTTGCTGCCGACGATTGACTTAAAGAGATGGAGAAGAAGCTGGACCTGACCACTTGCTCCGACGAGAAGTGTGTTGGGATTGCTAGCCACCAGCTGACCGTTGCTGCACGAGCATGGTGGGACAACTACACCAGCGCTCACGAGGACCCAGCCCACATTGACTGGGATGAGTTCACCGAGGCTTTCCGTGACCACCACATTCCCGAGGGAGTCATGGAGGCCAAGGAGAATGAGTTTCGCAACATCTCCCAGGGAGCTGACCGGATCCACGAGTAGACCACCCGCTTCAACTGTTTGCTCCACTACGCGCCTGCGTCTTGCGTGAGTTCCGAGAAGGAAAAGATGTACTACTACAGGAAGGGACTTCAGACCAAGATCAGGTTGGCTCTGTCAGGGAACAAGAGCTACACTCTGCGTGAGCTGATCGACCGCTGTATTGAGATCGAGAAGGATCGCATGGAAGCACGTCTGGAGTTCGAGGCCCAGAACAAGGGAAAGAAGCACCGCTCTGAGGGACCCGCTCGCACTGCTCCACCCCAGAGACAGCGAATGAGTGCACCTCTGCCTTTCTGGACTCGCCAGGGACCTTCTTCGGGAACGAGCCGTGGTGGTGGTACCAACAGCAGCAACTATCACCGCCCCGCTCAGACCTACCCTGCGCCTACTCGAGCTGTGGAGAACACACCCGCCCCGGCTACCAACATGCCAAGGACAAGCAATTGGAAGGCTCCTGCGACAGCCACAGCAGGCAGTGCGCCCTTCACTTGCTTCGGATGCGGAAAGCCTGGACACCGTGTGGCTGTGTGGCCCGACCTCAACCGTGCACCAGCAGCTGCACAGGGCACACCAAATCGGGGATCTGCTACCCGAGGAAGACTGAACCACATGACCGCTGAGGAAGCTGAAGCTGCACCTGATGCTGTGTACGGTACGTTCCTAGTTCAGGGTAATATGGCTACAGTTCTGTTCGATTCGGGAGCTACATGTTCATACATTTCATCTGCATATGCACGTAAGCATAACATACCTGTAACCCCGAGAGCAAACCCCATCCTAACTAGCTCGCCCTTAGGAACCTTCAGAAGCATTCACATATGTAGGGGAGTGATAATCACAATCGAGAGACTTGACTTTCGAGCTGACCTAACCCTACTACCCTCCAATAGCTTAGATGTCATCTTAGACATGGACTGGCTAACCAAACACCGGGGAGTGATATCTTGTTCACCTAGATATGTTCAGGTAACCCACCCTTGGGGAACAGCCGTCCGATGTATACCTCAAACCGGGAGAGTCCAAGCCCTCCTATGTGCTCTGGAGACTAAGGCAGATAAAATGGAGCTGACATTCAGAGATGTGCCAGTAGTCTGTGAATTCAATGACGTATTTTCAGAGGAGTTGCCAGGAATGCCACCAGATAGAGATGTGGAGTTTGTTATAGAGCTGATGCCAGGAACTGCACCGATTGCCAAAAGACCCTACAGAATGTCGGCTGATGAGTTGAAAGAACTCAAGAAGCAGCTGGGAGAACTACTGGAGAAGGGCTTCATTAGGCCTAGTGCCTCGCCCTGGGGATCTCCCGTTTTGTTTGTCAAGAAGAAGGATGGCACGATGAGGATGTGCATTGACTACCAGAATCTGAATGCGGTTACAGTCAAGAATAGGTACCCATTGCCCCGCATCGATGATCTGTTAGATCAACTGAGTAAGGCCAAGTACTTCTCAAAGATCGATCTCCGATCAGGGTACCATCAGATGAAGATCAGGGAAGAGGATATCCCGAAGACTGCATTTGTCACTAGATATGGACAGTATGAGTGCACAGTAGTCTCATTTGGACTCACTAATGCTCCAGCATACTTCATGAACATGATGAACAAGATCTTCATGAATGAGCTAGACAAGTTTGTAGTGGTATTTATTGATGATATATTGGTTTACTCAACCACAAAAGAGGAATATGAACATCATCTGGGGACCGTATTGGAGAGGTTGTCTTGCAACCAGCTATACGCCAAATTCTCCAAGTGCGAATTCTGGCTTGAGGAAGTTGCTTTCCTTGGTCACGTACTATCAGGAGAAGGAGTTACAGTGGACCCAGCCAAGATTGAAGCTGTGAAAGAATGGGAACAACCCCGTAATGTGTCAGAAATCAGAAGCTTTTTGGGACTTGCAGGATACTATCGCAGATTTATTGAGAATTTCTCCAAGATTCCAAGACCCATGACCAACTTGCTGAAGAAAGAGAACAAGTTTATATGGACTCCTGAATGTGAGAAGAGTTTTCAGACCTTGAAGGAGAAGCTCACTGCTACACCTGTACTAGCCCTGCCCGATATTCACAAAGATTTTGTTGTATATTGTGATGCCTCTCGGCAAGGTTTGGGCTGTGTACTAATACAAGAAGGAAGGGTGATAGCTTATGCCTCAAGACAGTTGAAAGAACATGAGCAGCAATACCCGACACATGACCTAGAACTTACAGCCGTGGTACATGCACTCAAGATTTGGAGACACTATCTAATAAGCAACAAGTGTGACATCTACACTGACCACAAGAGCCTGAAGTAGTTCTTCACATAAGAAGATCTGAATATGAGGCAGCGCAGATGGCTAGAACTCATCAAGGACTATGATCTTGAGATCCATTACCACCCAGGGAAGGCTAATGTTGTCGCTGATGCACTTAGCCGCAAAAGCTACTGCCATACCCTCATCACCAACTCTATGCCGCCTGAGCTCAGGAGAGAGTTCGACGCATTCCAGCTCGAGGTAGTCTCCTATGGCATGCTAAATGAGCTTCGTGTCGAGTACAATCTCACCTCACGGATCCGTGAAGCACAAAAGAACTGTCCAGAGATAGATTATATCCGTGGTTTGATGAAGCTGGGAAGAGGCCCCGAATACCGAGAAGATGAGCAGGGAACTGTATGGTACAAAGATAGAATCTGTGTACCGACGGATTCAGCGATACGAGAAGAGATCCTGTCGGAAGGGCATGACTCCAAATATTGCATTCACCCAGGGTCAGCCAAGATGTTCCATGATCTAAGGAAGCACTTCTGGTGGGAGAATATGAAGACAGACATTGCAGGGCATGTGGCCCGATGTGATACATGCAATAGAATCAAGGCCGAACATCAGAGACCAGCAGGGTTGCTACAACCAGTTGAGATACCAGAATAGAAGTGGGAGTGCATATCCATGGACTTCATATTAGGACTGCCCCGATCCGAGCATGGATATGATTCTATATGGGTAATAGTGGACCGTCTGACCAAAGTCGCACATTTTATACCGGTCAAAAGGAAGTATAGAGTTGAAAAGCTAGCAGATCTGTACGTATCAAACATTTTGAAGTTACATGGGGCACCTCTGAGTATTATATCTGACCGAGGATCACAGGTTGTATCATAGTTCTATAAATCCTTGCACAAGTCCATCGGGACCAAGCTCGACTACAGCACAGCATACCACCCGCAAACAGACGGGCAAACAGAAAGAGTGAACCAGATTCTCGAGGACATGTTACGTGCTTGCGTATTGAGGTACAAGGAAGGATGGGAGAGCTGTCTACCCCACGCCGAGTTCTCATACAACAACAGTTATCAGACGAGCATTATGATGTCTCCATTTGAAGCATTGTATGGAAGACCGTGCAGAACACCGCTAATGTGGTCGGAACCAGGTGAAAGGACATTCTTCGGTCCTGCTAAGATTGTGGAAGCAGAAGAAGGTGTTGCCCAAGTAAGAGAGAATTTGAGGATTGCACAAAGTAGGCAAAAGAGCTATGCAGATAGAAGACGAAGAGAGCTTGAGTTCAAGGTTGGGGATTGTGTCTACCTCAAAGTATCTCCACTTCGTGGCACTGTCAGATTCCACGTAAAAGGGAAATTGGCACCAAGATATGTTGGGCCATACAAGATTTGTAAAAGGGTTAGAAAGCTTGCTTACAAACTGGAACTACCGGAGGAATTATCTGGAGTACACCCCGTGTTCCATGTCTCGCAGTTAAGGAAGTGTTTGAAGCTTCCCGAGGAGCAAGTTCCTACGGATGCACTAGACCTGCAAGACACACTTGAATATAAAGAACATCCGATCAAGATCTTGGCACGGGATACCAAAGAGACGCGAAACAAGACAATTCCAATGTGCAAGGTACAATGGAGCAATCACACCGAAAGGGAAGCTACGTGGGAGAAAGAATCGGACTTGCGGATTATGTTTCCTTACCTCTTCGAAGGGTACGTTATCTCTGAATCTCAAGGTCGAGATCCTAATGAGGGGGGAGGACTGTAACAACAAACTAACACACAAACTAACATCTGTGTTAGTTTGTGTTAGTTGCATCTAACATACCCAAAAAAACTAACACCTCTAAGAGGTGTTATTTGGTGTTAGTTCTGGTGGATCTCACATAAAAAGCACTTTTCCCACCTGTAACAACCCTAAAAATCCACACAACCTAAAAATCCCAACCAATTAAATTTTTTCATTTATTTATCATGAAAACTCATTTTTCTTGTGCAAGCATATAGGTTTCATTATAAATTTGGTAATAAAGGAGTATAGCTTGTATTTTAATTCCATCCACATAGAATAATAACTTATGCATCACATTTGGGATTTATTGCAATTTGTGTTTGTATTTACTCAATATTTAAAATGGGTAATATATGTATTTATACACTTAAGTGAAAATAGAAAAAGAAAAAGAAAAAGAAGAAGAGAGAAAGAGGAAGAGCAGATTCGGCCCAGCCAGCCGGCCCGTCTCCTCTTTATCACACCCGCGCGCGCGTTGAGTCACTGCCGCAACGACCCCACCCGTCAGCGTTTTTCCTCTCGCTACTGTTCTTCTTATCACCTCGCGAAAGACGGTGGCCGACAGAGTCATGCAAATGGCGTGACCGACAGCGCCACGCATGGCAGAGCCCTGACCCCGCTGTCGCTCGCCTATCCCCTGCCTTGCTCGCCAAGAAGCCTGCGCACACCACCAGAACCCTAGCTCGCGCAAGCCACAGCCCTCCGATCGGTCCGAGCAGATCAGAGCCGCCCGCCATAGGTAGCCACCCGAGCTCCGCTATAAATTGGAGCACCTCACGGCGCCCTAGCCTCGTTCCACTCGCCGCCGCCACTGGTGGCACCAACCACGCCACAACACCACACCGTGTGAGAGAGGGAGAAGGAAGAGGGGCGGAGCAGAGAGAGGGGAGCACCGTCGAAGCGCTGCCGCCGCGGAGCACGCCGGAGCCGGGCACGGAGGAGAAGCCCGAGCTGCGGACGAGGAGCGGCACGGCACTGCGATCGCTCTGCACGGCTCCGACTCGCCACTGCACCGCCATCCTAGCTTCACCGACACCACGGTGAGCCACCGCACGCCATGTACGAACCTCGCCCTGCTTTTGCCATGGCGTTCTGCCCACGGGACGCGCAGGCACGAGCCTTTACCGGCTCAGGAAGATCACCTGCACCATGCACTCATGCGACCGGCCGAAACCCCCAGACTACAAGCTTTGCTAGACCGAGAACGCAGCACGACGCATTCTCGGCGGAGCGCGCTCGCCACCGACGCGTTCCGACGCCGAATCACCCGTTCCGAGCATTCCGACTAGCACCCGGATAGGTTAGAGCGTCGTGGAGCACCGCCGCGACCCCCCCGAGCTAGCTACGCGGATCTAAGCGCTAGGGGAAGCCTCGTCCGCCCTGCTCGTGTGCGTCGTGACCTCACCGGAGCTCCGCCGTATGCCGTGGGAGAGAAGAAGGCCATACCACGACTCTAACCCGCCACCATCTGGTCGGACAACTGCCTGAGCACGCCAATTGGGGAAAGCCAAGCCCTGTCTTGCCGAAATATGGTCATCGCCGCCCTGTCATCGTCCGCCGCACCGGAGAGACACCGCCGCCTTGAACAGACACCCTGGAACCCTGCTAGCATCAAATTGAATGTCGGATCCCTGTCAACAGAGCTCGGGGTGGCGGATTCACCACTCCTCAGACCTTGTCGCGCCTCGCCAGAGCCCTGCGGTGCAACGGCCTCACCGCCGGCGACCGGAGCATCTCAATACCGCGACCAGGAACAGAAACCGACACCTTTTGGACTCTAGAACACACCACTAGCCCGACGGCTAACTGTGAGAACCACCCCCGACCACTGAGAACCACCCCCGACCTCTGAGAACCACCCCCAACCACTGAGAACCACCCCCGACCTCTGAGAACAACCCCCGACCACTGAGAACCACCCCCGACCAACGCCGAGCTATGCCGAGTTACGCCAAGCTACGCCGACGCCGGCGACTCTCTGGGAACCAGCATCGAACACCTGGTGGGCGACCATCGGGTCTGTGTTCTGTTGAGGCGCCACATGCCGCACTACTGGACCCGCGCGCCACGTGGACCAATCCCGAGCTGTCATCCCCTGATTAATCAGCCATTTTCCATTTTCAGAAAATAGGATAATCTTCGGAAATTCATAACTTATTCATACGATGTCCAAAAATTGCGCACCATATATCAAAATTCTCAGAAAAATGAGATCTATAATCTAAGACTATGTTTGTGTGCATTTGGCTCTTTATTTTATTAGATTTTTCTGATATACTCTATAGGAGTCGCTGACGCGACTATTTCGTGTTCGATTTCAGAGCCGGAGGAGGATCTGACTAAGAAAGACGACCACAAGTACTTTCAGGAGCTAGGAGACAACTACGATGGTGCCACGTCCCACCAAATCCTTAGATCCTATTTACGCATTGCAAATGACATTGCTGCTATTGCTTTATGATTATGTATGGATTGGTTGCATGATAGTATATTTGAATTCCCTGCCTTGATAAGACTTTACCCTGCTGTCCGCTGCTAGGATAGCTGCTGCTTAATTTACTGTTACTCTTCCACTACTTACTACTTGCTATATGCTGTGTGGTGGAATTGGGACGGTGTAAAACTGATTATAACCACTGGAGGAGAGTGCTGCGTGCGTCTTGGGTGCGTGGCAAGGGTTGATGTCGACCAAGTGGGATGTGAGACAAGCCCGTGGGGCAAGTCGTGCCGAGGGTGCAACCTGGGCATCCCCAAGCGAGATACCTGTGGCGGGTAAAGTTGTTGAGGAGGTTCCGGGTGGGATAGCCTTGGTGGTTTGAAGCCCGTGGACGGAGGTGTTGTGATAGCACGGGGAGAGTATCCCCTAAGTAAAGATGCCTGCTTGGTCAAACCTAGGACGGACTAGTTTCAGGTTCATGGGAATCCTTTTCTACTCACTCGCTTCTGATGGGCGGGAGACGGCTGGACTACTTGGTAGGACGATGCCACTACTGCTAGGTTGAGAGGTGATAAGGGTGGGCGGAGACGGTCGATGGGTTCCCGTTCCGTTCTAGATGCGCAGTACCACTGGATGGGCCCGGTACTGTGTCTCCCAGTCTCAGCATAACGGTGTTGGATCCGGAATATCCCAGAGCTGAGTGGTAGGGTGGCATCGACCTAGGCAAGCAAGCACCCGGAATTCTGCCTAGGTGTTCGCGCAACACCTATGATAGCTAATCTTGTGGGTAGTGAAACCTCTGCAGAGTGTACGGTTGATCGATCGATACATATGCCAACCTGTTGGCTATGGACCTTTCCTGTGAAGCTTCTACTAGTGTAGTGAGTGTTCTCTTCTCCCCCTGGATGACATTTTTCCGGCAGTGTACCCGCTGTAGTAGTGTGCCACTGAGATAGGCCCGAGAGGGAGTTGGGCCTGTCGAATGAGAGCGAGGTGTGGGTATGTGAGAGGTGGTGATGGGAAAAGGGATGATGGTATAATTGGAGATAAAACTTGACTACTTAAACATTGATTACAGCTGCATAGAAAACCTCAGCCTATAGGTCTGCTTGAATAGCCTTACATCCACTTTCCACAAAGCAAATGCTGCATAGGTGGGCTCCGTGGCCAGTACATATCGTACTGATAAATTTGCTGTCAGGTGACGAGAATGAGTACAACTTCGAGGAAGATGATGGCGAGGAATAGGGTCACGTGCTACACTCAAGTTGGCCGTGAAGGATGAAACGTTTCCGCATCTTCTAAAGCTTCTCTGAATGTTGATTCCGCCAATGTGGCGATGTAATAAATGTTTATGTAAGACTTAATTACCGTTGTATGGATCCTGGTGTCAACTGAGATATGGGTAATTTCATGGATTGTCCCAAACAATCTGTTGAATTACAATTCGAGCCTGTGGATTTCCCTTCGTGGAAATCGAGGTCGTTTCACCACCCCTCCACCAACCATGCACATGCACATACAAAGACCAATTATTGGAAAGGTGTTTTTTCTGCACATCTAACACTGAGATCCAAACAACAATTGTGTTAGTGCTACTTCAGTGTTATTTCAGTGTTAGAATTTAACTCTAACATCTAACCCTGTTAGAGAATCCAAACAGGGCCAATATTATTTGTTACTAATTTCCCAAACCAATGTATAATATCAATAACTATGGACCTGTAAAACCTCTATGCATGTACTTTACTTGCTACTTCCACAGACCTTATGATTTGCTTGTATAAATCAACCTTTGCAGTTGTATGACGCATACTACCAGCTCAACAATTAAGTCCTTTTAACATATTTCTGCTTCACATCACAATACAAATTATACTTGCATCTGCGCACAAAGGCGCGCGTCCCTTCACTAGTTTTTTGAGAAAGGAGAACTTGGAGGAGGGAAACAAAGGCAAGGGACGTGAGACGTGATCCTGAACTCGTGACTGTAGTACTGTACCTTGCTTGAACTCGTGGCACCATTGGATGGACCTCGGGAGGACTTCCCTTTTCTGACACGTGCGGGAAGTCAGCATTCAACCTGTACGTGGAGTCGTGGAGCCAGCAAGCCCACCACGGTTGCTACCGACCTGTCACTGATTGGGTCCGTGCCTCGGTGCGCCGCGCCTCGTCGCCTCGTCGGCGCGTGCATGTGCAATCGGACAGCCCATCGCCAGAGGAGAACTGGTCACATGGCGGCCGCCACTGTACCGATAAGGAAAGGCACGCGTGCCTGCTGCGTGCATAGGACGATGCCTGAATGCCTCTGCCGCTCTGCGGCTTGTCAGGGAGCCCACAAGGCCGGAGAAAAACCGGCAGGTCTTACGTGCCGGCGGCGGCTTTCGGCGCCGACGGATGACGGATCCGGCGGTGATTGTTGAGCTGCCTTCGTTTCGGGCTTTCGGCTGCGGCGGCTCGTCGAACGTCGAGTCGTCGTCGTCCTCGCGACGGATGATGGGCCGCTTACCGAGTGAGAGTATCAGCAGACAATGGGCCGAGACGGCCATTTTTTGACGCGAGAAGAAGTAGGCCGATTCAAAGATAGGCCCAGTAAGGCAGTAAGGTAACGAATTACGTGGCTCACCCAGACTGCTCGAGTGGCTGAGGCCGTGAGGCAGGCCGCAGAGAAGCAGACAGAGCGCCACGGGGGCATGGAAACGGGAACGCATGAATGTAGAATCTATATTTTAATTTGAATTCGAATATGAATATAGATTTAGATATAAATTTAGATATTTTCAATACAAATACAAAATAATATATGTCTTAGATTTGGATATCTACTCAACTCAACTCAAAATGTATATATTGTTAAATTAAACATACATGAATAAAATTTTATTACTAAGTTCATCATTAACTAAAGTGAACTAAATAAAAGTACACTTCTAATAATCTCTAATATCAAAGTAAAATAAATTATCAATGGGCAATATTGAATAAAATTATAGAATAGGTAGAGAAATTAAATAAAATGGTAGTTGGAACTATAAATTATTACATGAGTTGAAAAAATAATATAGTTATCAATAACTATTTAATAATTAATTATATCAACCGATCCATCGATATTATATTTGTAAAAATATTGATCATGAAATGATAATAATATATGTTTAAAATAATTTCCATAAATAAATAAACAAACAAAAGTATTACAATAATTTTAAAACAAACATATTAGGTTTACACTAAGTTATAAAAATAGTATAAGTAATTAAATATTTATCATAATTAATATTTTTAATTTAATACAAAAATGTACTTTTGTAATATGTTATTAAATGGTATCAATGTATTATTAGTAATAATAAAATTAAATAATTGGTCACTCGTTACGGAGAGAAAACTTTTCAATCGGCTTGAGATACCTTATTTTCTTTGCGGATACAGATACTGCTAGATATTGTCGAATACATATGTGAAATAGAGAAACACAAATTCGAATACATCCATGTAATATCATTATTTAAAACTGATATGGTTATAGATATCTATATTTAAAATAGATATGAATACAGATATCCATATTACATGTTTTAGTGGATACAAATATCGGATAATTTGGATATCCATTTGGCTGTAGGAAAATGGACATGATATAACAAAAATAAAATTCACAAAAAACATTATATTTCGTGTCCAAGCACATTTTGATAAAAACACAATATGCAGCCAACATAGATACATGCAATGGACGCATTCAACGTTCATGCATTCGGAAGTAATATTTTGGATCGCATTTTTCTTTGAAAATGTTACTCGAGAGAAACATAATTTATTTATGAAAATGCTTACCTAGCTAGATTCGGATTCTAAAGGATAATATATAAAAAGGAAACAACCAGAATTGGAATCGTATGTGCCTTTTGCTTGTTCCACACTTGCAAGCCAAAAATGGGAGCTATTTCACCGTATTGATGGAGTAGATTCGGCTTGCCAAATATGGCATAACTAGGCAGCGTGCCTGTGCGTTGCTACGGGATAGGTAAACCTTTATGCTTAAAATATATGGATCGCACGATAAAATTATAAAAAAATAAACACTGATTTAAAATAACATTTAATCCAAATGACAAATTAGCACAATCATGGAGCAATATAAGGGTTCATCACAACCAATTTATATTCTAATGATAACACGATGCCTCAGGCTCATAAAGTCTACTATATAGACTTTTCCGTAATTCACCTAAGGTAATGTTTTATATCGGCAGGAAGATGCCTCCGATATCCGTTTATTTCGTGCGCAAATAATTCCATAAATAAGTTCCGCTGCATCTCCATACCATCCTATACATATGTTCGAAATAAATGCAAATATTATACATACTATATTCTTTGAACAATCTCACAAAATCTTAAATCAAAGTATGTTATACTCACCATACAAATTTTTGCGGCATTGGGTCTACCCCACGCTGACATATACTGTAGAATAAGGAATCCACTTAAGCGTCTGTGAAGAAATTCATCATCAGTAACATAGAGACATAGTTAAATCATAAGTGTTATATTAGAGACCATGACTCTGAGTTAGTTAGCTATCTATGTCATCTGTAATGTTTTTCTTACGTATGAATTTCCATTTGAAGATATCCTCTTTCCATCCAGGAATATATTCGCTCATTAAGAGCTGGTACAAATGGTTAAATCCAAGAGTTTGTCTGGCATACATTAGTGCCGGTGTGTCTTTACACCAGTCCTCAATCGGTCTAAGATCAATCATGGTAAGCTCCTTCTTCCACTGATAAAAACATATAGCATATATTTACCAGTACACAACCATAGCAAAAGGAATTGCAAACAGATATCAATCAATTAGCATAATATATATGGGAGACAAGTAATCAAGCAGGACCAAACGACTTACGAATCTGCACTGTGCTAAGCTGTATTCCATCTTCTCAGATACACCAATCGCTTCAACATTTTCTTTCGTACTATATTTTTTACGGAATTCTGGCATTTTTGTCAAATCACATATTTTCTTGAATAAAAGGTTACAGTGTTAGGATTAGTAAAATTTTGATTATTTTAAAATAAAATTATAATTAGAATGGCAACCATTAATATAAAGTAATATAACAGTATAATAATCAATTATGAATGAGTGCTTACACAGAAGCGCAGTTCCATGTGATGCTTCATAATACTATTGTATTGTTTCAATGTTTTGTACTCTCGAACCGCCTGAAACCGGACACCTAAGTTGAAACAATTGGAAGAGATACCTCAATCCGTCATTAACAACTCTTGTAGGTCCTTCACAGTTAGAGCAATCCTGTAGGGACAAAACCTTTAACCCAAGGCCTCCTGCAGAGCATTAGACAGAGATGGTGGTTATCATCATAAAAGAGGGCACATTATAATTAATATAATAATAAAGTAACTAAAAGTAACATGTAACTTACTTAAGCGTCGCTTCACCCTCAATTGCCATGACATAGTCACACAGTAATTGAATCATCTCTTATTTGTTCATCTCCATATATTTCATAGCATGGAATGCCCAAAACTCTTCGGGATCTTGATCAGAATGGACTTGTGAGGTTTCAGCCTCTCCCGAATGCTTCCTCTTTTTCGTGGAAGCTTCATGCGTATTTGGATTCTCTATTATGGTACAATCTCTTGGGCTTCCAATATTATCATCACTATCAAGATATGGAAACCCCTTTCGTTTATTTAGATCTGACGATAGCAAGATGGCCGCAAGCTTGTGTCTAAATTCTCTCATATCATCCTGCACGATAGTATGACCATCATTAATTATAATTAAAAAAGACCCACATCTAGTGCACACTCAGGACTTGGGGTAAGATGCATAGTCCATAGCGATGTACCTTATTGAACTCGTCTGACAAACCGTTCCCAAGTCCAATACTCCATAAAGGTTATTAAGAATAAACCACACGAACAACTACAGGCAACATCAATAGAGGTTTAGACACTCGTTAGCTAAAATAGGTCAAAGACGCGTAATATTACACGTATATGACACATGCTTTTTTCTGACATACCCATCCTTTTATAGTCGAGGTTTGCCGCGGAAGATCTCCTTAAATGGCCATATATCAACTTCAAGATCCTTCCATTTGTGCTCTTTTAGCTTTGTCATCTCAGATACATAATCTATCTGTTTCCGCAATCCAAGTAGCTATATACATTTATAGACAAAGGAATCATTTAGTCTTTTATAAATTATATAACTTGTAAAAATACCTTCGCTAGAAATACCCACAGCTTTATTCAGGTCAACATGTCCGAAACTCTCACGCAAAGAGTCTAGCACTTGAACCTCATGTTTGTCAGCGTTTATAACGGCTAGGTACCAGTGTGACTGAAAAATATTTATGGGAAGGAACACCTATCAAATGAAATAATAAACATTTTGTCAGTTATATAGATTTGATAAATCAAAGAATAATATATCATTTTAAAAAATTGGTACCATGTCATGTTCCAAGTAAGTTAGCACCCTATGAACTAAAACAGGCATCTGGGAAGTGCCACGCGTAGGGTAATTGGCTTCAATGGTCTTATCCTCTTCTCCATCCCGCTTCATCAATGCTGTAATGTGTGTAGTTTCAAGATAGACATTACCTCCCGATCTATTTTTCAAACCCTCCTGGGCCCTCAGCACGTTAATATAAGCATTTATGACCTGCATACATTGAGTCATTAGAACGAAAGGACATTGAATACGTCTATGGTTGATTGAGTTTTATGAATTGCATCTCTAACCTCATCACCCAGGAATTCATTTGGTTGAAAAAGGCTTTCCATGTGCCATCTCAACACTGCAGTATCATCGATGAGCACAAGCTGCTCCTTTCCTGGTGAAGATGGAATTTTTCTAGCGGATTCAATTATAGCTCGATCGCCTTCGGTACAAACATAATCTAGAGAGGACAACATATTTAGTATTTTTTTTATTATTATAAAATTAGATAATAAATGAATAGCGTAACTTATGAAAAGTACACTACCAGATGACACGATGCGAGTAGATGAAGATTTTTTAGGTTTGTTATGCTTAGCAGTGTCTTTCATCACGATCTCGTCTTTGTGCTCTGGCTGTTTTGTTTCACCATGATCTGCTACCTGAGGACTATGTATTGAAAACAAGGGCACCACATGTAAATACATAAAAATCTTTATGTTTTGTAGCCTCCAAACGCAAAGAGATTAAAAAATCCCTATTATACCTGTTCTCAACGACCTCCTCCTCAATGTGTGCCTGATCGTCCCGGTCACCGCACTCTGTGTGCTTCATATTGGTTGTACATATATCACTATCACCATCTGGGGAACCATCTAATTGTAATGTCTCCATATCATAGTTTGCCTCCTCAACAGGTGACTCATCCCTATCATTTGGATTAATGGTCGGCACATTTTGTTCCATGGTTTCCTGCACACAGGTGATTAGTAGATATATAATGTGCAACGAATGTCGTGCGCTGCTACAATCTATTATCTTATTGCAAAATATGAAATGAAGAAATCACATATACTAAGATGCTCTAAAATTCTGGAGATGAGCTTAGAATAAAGACGAAAAAAAATAGTCCATGAATTTTATGAATAAATAATACATACAATAGTTCAAGAATATAAAATATCTCGTTATATATAGGATAAAATATATAATGTCATGTTAATCACGTAAGGATATAATGCTTGGAAGTCCAAAAACAACTTCGGATTTGAGGTGGATTAGAAGGAAAATTGGCCTCCTACGCACCAGGCCGTGTAGTGCTTAATCTGTAATGACATGATAAAATAGGTTAATTAAAGGCGATACAAGCCTGTACAACAAATATTAGAAACCAGATAACATTTGCCATGGTTGAGTGCCCTAAATAGCTCTACATTGGTAGTTAGTTTAATTAATAATTAACATAAATAACAAGCTACTATTATGCATTCTCATAATAGAAAGCTAACATAGATTTGCTTTGCATAATGCTAGACCGAGGAACCTTGCCTAATTCAATTGTGCATGGACAAACAATTACAATGCAATTTAAGTTTTAACATTAATTAAATTAAAACAATTTGCAAACTGCCATGACAAAACTCGACGTTGACTTGTCAATATGCAGCTATCCTATTTATGAAAGTATGGCCCTGCATATAAAGATTTTGTTAATGTTTAAAGCTAAAGCAATATTAATTACCCAGGCACAACACTGCAGGAAAAAGATGAAGACCACATCCTGTGGTGGACTAAAATAATGCATGCAGGAACTGAAAGGAGTAACTTGAAATTAAAAAAAACCGCACAATTGAATTTGTCGGACATGAAACAGTGGTAGAGGCAGGCCTGAAAATGAAGTTACTCTGAAACGTTAGCCTAAACTTCACCGGCTTTGTAAATCGTGAATGACTGCAATATCAAAATTGGATGCTGGTTCACTAACTAAATAGAATACAATACCAGCACCAATATTCACTTTCCATAATCAGTTTCCATAAGCAGCTTCAAGTACTAAACTATCAGTGAATGCAAATGGTAAATTTTTTGGTCAATTTCAGCATGTTTTAGACATGATTACTATCACCCAACCTCAACAAACACACGAATATACATGTGACAAGGCAATACAAGCTCTGTACAAATTAATAGCTTTTCAATATAGACCTTATAAATTAGGTTGAAAATATTATAAGTTTTCAGTTGAGTATTCTACCCCCATAAGAAGGAAAATTGTTATATTGATCTGGGTAAAGAGAAGTAGTAGAATCCTTGGTGTACAAGAAATCTCACATATTCAAATTAATGTATCCGTAACACAAAAATACATTGTCATTTTCAGCCTAATCTCATACAAGTCGTTCACTCAAAAAAAAAACACTCATACAAGTCATTGCGGCCACAATTAAGAAGGATAGATAAAGTTGAAGATAATCAAAAATAAATCACGCCAACTAAGAAAAAAGTGAAATATGTTAGGAAAAGCATTATTGAGATTAATTAGCATGCCCGAGAAATATATATGGTATAAAAGATGATTCCAGTATTTCACACCAACTAAGGCGTATTCTTGTACCTCCAGGCCTCACGCACGGTGGCGGCGTCAATGGACGAGCACCTTGCGGCGGTGCAGAGCCTCCAGCATATGTGCGGTGGTGCGGGCAGGCGGAGAAGCTTGCGGCGAGGGCGAGGGCGATGATAGTGGCACCGCGGCAAGCCGGCAAGATCGTCGTCGGTGAATGACCAGATAAAGATCTGTCGAACGTCTCCAGAAGACAACAGCTACTGGCGGGATGGCACTGAAAATCTATTCTATTGGCTTAATGGTGTGATGGCGACGCGAGGTGATGACGACAGCGTAGTTGGCACGATAGACGGCGACGAGCGACAGCAGCGGCATGGAGTTTTGTGTGCGATGGCTCGGGCAGTGGCGGGGACGGGGGCGCGGGCCTGTGAGAAAGGAGCGTTGGTGAGGACCTGGTAGCCTTATGGGTGTGCCGCGAGAGGTAGAGCGCTATGTGCGTCGAGCAGATTGCGTGAATTAGGAGCAGGGAGATAGCATGGGCGTGAATCAGGTGATCTCCATTTGAATCTATATTATTAGGTGATGAGGTGCTTTCCTTTTCAATCTATTACGTGAACTGAAATCAGGGGCAGGCAGGGTAATTCTGGAGGCAGCGCGATGGGATCAGAAAAAAAAAGGAAAACCAGGAAATCAGAAGCTTGTATTAAAGGAATCAATCACAGCACTAAAATAGGAAATAGGAAAAAAAATTACCAACCACGTTCCCTTCTTAATCACGGCACTAAAATAGGAAATAGGAAAGAAATTACCACCCACGTTCCCTTCATTGTCACATCACCCGTGTCCTATTATTTTTATGCTATTTCTATTTTCTAACAACGCCCCCTGCATATGCATGCATGACAAGCAAATCAGAGGCCCAATCGTGCACATGATACATAAATCATCATCCATCTCTTGAAGCTAGTGCTACGTCCAGGATAAAAACGGCCGTACATACAAACTTAAATATAATATTCGAGTAAATATAATGGTGTTACACGACTTTATTTTTGAAATTTAAATAAAATGTGGAATATATGACTCAAAATCACTCAATATATTGCTGATTCTTTGAAGTTGTAGCCATGGCAAAACAAACAACAAAAAAATATAGAGTTAATTACAATAAACCTTTTACAATATAAATTAAGTGAAAAAATGCATCGGACGAGCGTCGCCGTCATCACAGCTTTCCAAAATATGTGGCCGTGGTCATAGGAAGCAGCATGTACGGGCACAATGGGCCATGATCACAGGTATAATTATCTACTACCGGCGGCTGCTAATCAGCAAACATCAAACATCGGGAGGAAGTTCAATCCGCTGGCATCGTAGCTTACTGTCCTGTCCACTCCATCCGCTAAAATGATCTATCTAATGATTACGTGATTAGCTTAGCTATACTCGGTCACAATGCGGCCACGAGGTTGTTGAGTCTCGTCGCCGTCGTTATCCTACGCTAACTATGTGTCACCTGAAGGGTGTGTTGCCGATTCGAGGCTCTAGTGCGATGTATGTGAATACTAAAATGGTGACGATTAAAGTGTAGGATGATCGTCATACAAAAACAGCCATACATTGAAACTAAAATATAATATTCCGGTAATTATAAAGGTGCTACACTGAATTTGTTCTAAACTTTAAATAAAACAAAACATCAAATATTTAACTCAAAAACACTCTATATATATTGTTCATTCACATATGGTTTGTGTTGTTGATTGACCATCTTCCTCATCATCCGTCCAGAGTCTGATCAACCATCTTAAAATACCTAGAAACAGTAAGAAAATATAGCGTTAATAAAAATAACATTTTTACAATATAAATTAAGTGACAAAATGCATTGTATGTGTAAGTACTATTCTAATATCTCACCTATGGTGTTAGAACCTCTTTATATACAATATTCTTCGTAAAAGTGCCATCCACTGTTAGAGTCTTCTTATTCTTAAAGTTTCTTATCCGACACATTCTTATTTTTTTCCCCTCAGCTACCTGCTTAGCATTTTTATTTTGGATCCGTTTGGCCTCCTCGTCTCGTGCATCCACATCAGGAGGGAGGACAAGGATCTTAATATTTGACCTTGATGTGGCTCTAGACATCGCAATATATAACTGATCGTGAGAGAACACTGGTGCGGGTAGGTGCACACCAACGTTAGGTATAGTTTGGCCATGGGACTTGTTGACCGTCATGGCGAAACTCAACCTGATAGGGAACTGCTTCCTCTTGAATCGGAACGGGAACATTTCGTCATCGGACTGGGCATAGCGGTATCCAAGGAAGGAACACCCGCTTCCCAGCATGCTGGCCCACCACAATTTCTGCGTCGATCGTATTCCTTCGAAACCCCCGCACCAGCAGCCTTGTACCGTTGCAAAGACCATTGGCTGGGTCAATATTCCTAAGCAAAATGACAGGACACCTGAGCTTCAACTTCAAGACATGAGGAGGCAGCCCGTTGGGGGTCAGAGTGTTAAGGAACTCCGATGGATAGTAGTTATGTGGATCATCTACCGCGGAGTCAAAACTGTGATAAACCATCCTCACCACCCTGGAACATATCAATCATTTTCATATTGATCATGTCCACCCAATCGTTACGTGTAGATAAAATGGCTCTGATAGTGATGTAGTCTCTATCTGCCATGTTTGCATTCAGATCTGGAAAGATAGTGTTGATCAATGTATGAAGATCCTTCTCGGCATCTCCAGAGTACGGGACACATATCTCGTCTGGAATTCGTACATCACCATCTTTATTAGCCTCTTCTGTTCCCCCACCGATGCGCAACAGATAATCTGCAAACCATGGGTTGCTCTGAGCCCTCATGTTGTGGACGAGCTTTAGGTGGCGCATGGATTCCCAAAGATAAGACCTTCGTAGAGAAGCACCGACTATTTGGGCCCTTGATCCTTTACGCACAACAGGGAGGACCTGCCTGAAATCCCCACAAAAAACAACAGTCTTTCCACCAAACGGTAGATCCTTACGGTCCATTGCATCACGTAGGCTGTTGTCTAGTGCTTCCACGGCTTGCCTCTTTGTCATAGATGCCTCATCCCAAATTATGAGCGCTGCCTGCCGCAGCAACTTGGCAGTACCACATTGTTTCGTGAAGCTACAGGAACCGCCCTCTTGAAGAGTGAGGGGTATCTTAAAACGTGAGTGGGCCGTCCTCCTGCCTGGCATTATGGATGCTGCAACTCTGGATGTAGCCGTAGCCACGGCAAGCTTATCCTGGCTACGTAGTTTTGCGAGAAGTGCCTGATACAAAAAGGTCTTTCCCGTCCCTCCAAGTCCATCCACAAAGAACAACCCACCTCGTTTGCCACTGACAGTGGCCATTATCTCATCGTAGGCAGACCTTTGCTCAGCATTGAGTGAGTCACACAATAGCACATCTTCGGAATTCTGCTCGATGCTAGCTTCCTCAAATATCTCATGAGGAATATGGCTGGTATTGTCATATGTGTCATCAATAGCTGGAAGAGGAAAATCATCTATTTCCTTCCCCATAGACTGCAGCATGTTTCGAATGTCTATCAAAACCATCTGTTGCACCAGATCCGGGGGATGGATTATTGCGGCTGTAGTCCTCTGACATTGCATCGTAATGTTTTCTCCACAACCCCATCACATCACTCGGCTCACAGAATACCAATATCGTTGCAAATAGCCTTCGCAGAGAAGATGGCATCTGAAAGAAGGATGCTTCAGTTAGGCATTCATCCAGGGTACTGTCTTCTTCGATTAGACCCCTCCTTTCGGCGGCTTCATGGAAAGAAGGTAGGAGAACACCATCAACAGTCCTCAGGTGTTCAAATGAGGTAGCACCAGCAACATTGTTTAAGAGAACACGAAGAAAGTAGCGTTCTCCCTCAGCAGGATGAGCCGAGATGACTCTGCCAACTTGGAAAACAGAGTTTTTCCTTTTCTGCCAGAATTTGCCATCCGACTGCCATGTATAATGCTCCGGGAAGTCCCAATACAAGATTGCACGGGCTTCCTCTTGCTCTCTGTTCGCATCGAAGTACGCTGTCAGCATGGACTCTTCTATACCGGGCTGCTTAAGGATCCGTTCGATCTCATCATTTTTATGAAATGACACCATATGCTTGTTGGGTAGATGAAGTTGAAGTTGTTGTACTGGTGGATAGTTCTTGCTTAAGTCAAAGCCATATATCCTCCACAGTGCTTCTGGAGGCGTCACCCACCGTGCGTCTCTATACTGCTTGATCTCATCAATGCCACCTTTATCATCTACTTTGTCAGCCTCTCTCATCACCACCGACGCCCGATCATGTCCCTTGTGTATATACTTGAACAGGTACTTTACTGATTTAGTGCTCCCACAGGCCTCAACATTTATATGGTAGTTGAAGCTACGTAGCAGGTAAGAATTGTAAGGGATGACCCATTGATTGTCTAGATAATGCCCCCGAATTTTCTCCATACTGACCATCGTTGCGTCGCCGATAGATGGGGTAAGAATCCCTTCCCTGTGATGTTGACTCACAGAATGGGCGTGGGTAACGGTTCTTGCATGAATCGCGCCCCATCGTGCACGGACAATATGGATTAAGAATCCCACAGGGACCATGCATCATATGCTTTGTGACCATCTTGTAGAGCTCAGGGTACTTCTTTTTGTTTGGTAACTCTGCAGAGATAATCTTGTCAAACTGTTCAGGACAAGTGAGCTTGTATTTACGTTCCATTATTAGCAAGAAATGTGCATGCGGCAAACCCCTCTTCTGGAACTCTACTACATATACATAGGCCTTCACCTTCCCAAGTATGTCTTTCTCCATCAACATTTTCCTCAGCGCCTCTAGCTTTGCTCTGAAGACTCGTGTCACGAGATCTGGACGGTCTTGTGGTGTCTGGCCTGGATAAAGTTCATTCTTGATCTCATCCCAGTTAGGGTTGCACGTCATTGTGAGGAAGACATCAGGTTTACCATACTTCCGCACTAAAGCCATTGCATCCATGTACCTCTTCCTCATATCACGGGGTCCTCCAATGAATGACGAAGATAGCACGGTGCGCTTTCTGATGTTTTTAGCAGATCCTTCGCCCGCATGCATGCTATCAACCAAGCCTTGGTATAGGTCAGCCCTCAAAATATCCTGATTGTTCCTCTGGTAGTCTAACCGGTTGCTCTCGATCTTGATGTAGGTGTCAACTGGCAAACTGCTGAAAAAGACGTTTGCCGAAGAGATTGGATTAAAAATCCCTGGCCGCATCTGGAACTTGTAGCAGTAGTAGTCACGCACGGAGACGCACATATTCCCAATAGGTTTTGCAGCGATACACTGTATGAATTAGTATCATGACTACATGGTAGAGTTTTGTTTATATTAAATACTTAGAAGAAATCAAGTTACCTCCATCATCGTCATCGACACCATTCTGAGCACGTCTTTTGCGGCGTGCTCGAGCTCGTTCAACTTCAGCATCCGTTATACCTACTTTTGGGATGCTATTGTGCCACCCGAGCTCATCCCTTGGAGCGAATATAGGGTACGAGAGTGGGTCGTAGCACGCATTATACGAGCGGATGCCGTGTATAGAACGATCCTTCCCCTGTAGGACAACACTATGCTCGAATTGGCCGAGACGTTCACTCCCCTCAACCCAGACGGCGGCAACCTCTGATGTCAATGGCACGTTATATGTTAGCTGGTCGAGCCGCTGGTCAAGGATCAACTCAATGTGGTAATCCTCGAGGTTTTCAACATGTCCCATACTCCTTAGTTGCTGAGAGTAGGGATTCCCATCAAAGATCCTAACCAACTGCTCTATAACTTCCCTATCTTTTTGGGCGCATTGCTCACGACACTTGCTCATGCGATGCTCAAGTGATGGGTCATCATCATAAAAATAAAGCTCGAGATGTCTCTTTTGAACACCATCCTCTATACCAAATGATCGTATGTTATGGTAAATCTGGCCATGGGCACGGAACGTGTACACACCACAATTCGCATGTTTGTGGTCATACGATCTAGGTGGCAGTACAGAGAAATGAAAGAGAAATGACCATTGAAATATTTGATGTTAGCACGAAAGTGCCTAGCATCAGCGTCCGAGCTTGACCACAACCTCACGAGCTCTGGTGGGGTCTCTGGAGTTGAAAGATGAATTTTTCCACTGCGACAACAGAACCCGGGCGGTTTGTCCTAAAATTTCTTTGCGTTGCAGTGCTGGCAGTTCGGCACTGGTGATAACGTGTGCGACTCTGATGGGATATTAGCATAGACACTGTCATATGGATCTGGGACATCAGGCTCAGTGTTGTCTTGGTCACCCGCGTCGACGTCGTGCTCGACGTCGGTTTCCCTCTTCTTCGTCTTCTGCTAAAATAGTGATATGTTACGCGTAGTAAGGAAGTTTGTTCAAAGAATATTTTGAGTGTTACACAGCGTACCTTGTCCGGCGAAAAAGTATGCCTCATCATCTTCCTCGTCATCCTCAAATATAACATTGTCATCATCATCTGTGAAACACGACACATATATGACACACAATACATAATTACTTACAAAAAGCATGTTAAGGAATATAGAAAATACCATCCTCGATCCAATAGTCTTGTGTATGAGCTTGTGCATAGTTTGCAGGCTTTGAAGAGCTACCGTCAACTACAGACGGTTGTGTCTGTGTACCTGGGCAATTATGCGGCGGTGAAACTGGAGATTCCTGTGTGACACCATCTGTTTTATGAAAATGTGTGAGTTTGTGGAATATAAGAGTGAACTTGGAAGTCCCATTAAGAAATAGTTAGCAATGCTAATTACCGTTGTAAACCACACTCGATTGAGTCGAGTTGCTCGCATCATTACACTTTCCATCCGCAGACCCTCTAGCCCTTCTTCCAATGTTTGCTTCGAAAGCCCGATTACGACGAGATAGAAGGGAAATTCTTTCTCCATTATTCACTCGATGCCTATGTATGGTTTGTGGCACATCCAACTCAGGGCTTTCGACTTCTGGATTTTGCATGACAGTAGGCGTCAGGCAAACAGACGTGCCCATGAATTCGGGTATTTCAAAATCGTGTGAAGTCACTTTAGGCGAGTGGGATGAAGAAGGGAAAATAAGTTGTGGGTTGAAGTGAGGACTCTCCATGGCTATTGAGTCCGGAATGCAAATTGTTGGTTCGGTATTCTCTCACCACCCTTTTATAGTTTTTGTGACTCTCTTTTCGTTTGAACATCCTTTCCTCTCTAGTCATTTGCAATTTTCTTGCAGCTTTTTTGGGGGCATTTTTTTCTACATACAAGTCACGTCGCCTCTTATTCATTAGCGCCCTTTGTTCAGGAGACATTGCAGCCTTCCGTGCTCTATCTAGCTCACGCTTACGCTCTTTTGGACAAGTGACAATATTGTCGATGGAACAGGTTGCATTTGTAGCACCTATATATAATAAAAAGACAGATGCCAGTATTCAATCAATTGTATTCACATAATAATTAAAATTCTATGATAAATTGTCAGCTATGATCTTGTTCGAACTCTTGAATTAAATTGAAACAAAATCATAATTCCATAAAGGCGTACCCGTTCCATGAGCAGTGTCGATATCCATCACGGTTAAATTATCATCAATATCACCAGGAACTCCAATGGTTAAAGGGATAAGACCGTCTACAAATTAATAATTTAATAAGTGTCCTAAAACAACATTAAATTTTTTAAAGGATTCGATAATAAAACCATACCGGTTGAGTCAGCGGTCTCGTTTCGACTCATTTGTAGCATCTTAGCGGTCTTTTTTTCTGCATACAATTCATGACACCGCTTACTCAATTGCGCTCTTTGTTCGGAGGACATTGCAGCTTTCCGTGCTCTGTCACGTTCATGCTTACGCTCTTTTGAACATATAACAAGCTGGTTGCTGGGAGTGAGTGCACATCCAGAACCTATACGATATAGAGACGCCCATTTTAATCAATGCACGCTAGGATGGTCTCTAAGCATAATTGCAATTGTAATCACCAAACTTGAGCTCGTTTCACCAAACTATCACACAAAGGATACAAAATTTTACCCGTTTCATGAACAGTATTATCGTTTTCCTCATTGTTAATGTCATCCACGTAAGCGGTGCCACCGATGGAGCTTAAAGGCACTGTACCGTCTACAAATATAACAGTACAATACAAATTAAACTATACAGTATACAAACTATGTGATCATGATAATTCCAGTCACCACACCAAATTAGAAAGAATACCAACGTGTGTAACGGGAATCTAGATATTATGACAACGCACGGGTATTCATCTAGACAATGCATATAATAACAACCTGATAATTGTTGCAAGCCATTAATATAGGTGGAGTTCATATGGAGCCAGTCACTATTTGAGTCTCTTTCATTTGTTGTATTCCCATCTGCAAGTTTAAAAATTATATAAGTTGTTTTGTATTATAGCACATATATGGCAATTAATGTGACACTCCACCATACCACCATACCTGTTGAATGAGCAGCCATCTGATTACCAATCTCAACATAACCTTGGTTATTCATCTTATACCTCTAACGGGATTTCTTGTTTCTTTCTCTCCTCTTTTCATCAGACATTGTAGCATACCGTTCTCTATCCCTCTGTCTCTTCTGATCATTAGGATCGCAATCTAGTACGACGAACCACGTTCAGGTATGATTCCATTCAAAAAATTTCAGTATATAGAGATCCTGAAAAAGATTATATACCTTCATGTGATGTATTTGTAAGGTCCCCCAAAGGTACCCGATCACTGGTTGGCCTTGGCGTGTCCATCAACACTGCCCTATCACTACCTGCATATGAGAATTGCAAATTATATGATAAGCTCAAAACCACCTTTTCTTATATGGGCATGTGGCTAGATGCCATATTCTGCCCAGGTCAGCAAAACCAGATGGATATCTACAATTATAAAAGCAAGTACTTATTGTGAGCTTGATCATGTTAATTCCCTTGTCCAGGAGCTTACAGATAAGGTTCCGCTTTGTAGCGCATTCGTTTTATTTTGTTATTTTTATACGTGCTTACACTTCTTTGCAATGTCCCAGTCTTGACTGAAGATGGTTTATTTGATTTGATCCAAAAATCATAGCCTGCAAAGGCTCCTGTAGACATACATGAAAGCAACAACAGTTCTGAAAAGCTTCAAAAATCACAGGCAAAGAGCGCTCCAGCTGAAGTTGAAAAACATGGTAGATTGGAACTCGGATGCACTATTCCTTCATTCTGGCCAAAAGGGTAAAGGAAAGACACAAGTTGACAGTAGAACTAAAAAGGCTGTGTTGCTGAGTGGACCTCCTGGTATTGGTAAGACTGCAACTGCTAAAGTTGTTAGTCAGATGCTTGGATTGCAGGCCATTGAGGCATTTTTTAAGTTTTTGCACTATTTATTCCTCATTTTACTTGACACACCGAACTATTTATTCCTAACCAAAAATACCTCGATCTGAGTTCAGAGTAGTATGTGAACTAAAAATTGTACTTTGAGTTTAGTAGTAACAGTACTATTTATTCCTAACCAAAAATTGTACTTTGAGTTCAGAGTAGAGTGACCCGCTCTATCTGTCACTACTTTTTGTATAATTAAAGGCTGCTAAACTTCTCTTTTTACTCTCTCTCTCTCTCTTTCATGAACTATTGTTCATGCCGAGTCATGTTAAATAAGCTAAAATTTTACACCGGTGATCCTTAAACCAAGAGCAGTTGCATACATGACTTTGACATCATTTCCAGATGTATTGTAACTAATTAATCGCCTCTCTTCATGATTCATGCCATTATGTTCCTATTCAATTTCAATTTGTTTTTGTGAATTTCAGGCTCCTCTTTGGATATGATTCATGAATTTCAGATAAAAAGGGCTTCGATCAGTTTCATGCAAACCTAGAATGCCGCTGGTTCCCCAACCGTGAATGCACAATTAGATGGCTGGTTCCCCAAAATCGATGGCTGGTTCCCCAACCATGAAGGCACAATTAGATCCAAACCACTGACGCGGTAGGGCATATAAAAAAATATAGCCCAGGCATTATGAGCAAGCAGCGAGCATACGAGCATACGAGAATCGCAAGTAGCGAGCATATAAGCATATGAGAATCACATTACCTCTAAGTCAAGTTGGCGGCGCCTGGAGCGAAGGACGGTGCTCGAGGGCAGGTGACAAGGGGAAGTTCGCAGAGGGCCAGCCGGCTGGCGCGTGTCTGTGGGCGAGCTACAAGATGTGTGAAGCCTCCTCTAGGGCCATCTCTAGCGCTGTGGCAGATTGTTGAAACCAGCAAACTATTGAAGTCGACTGAAATAAAATCTGAAACAAGAAGTAAGAAGAGTAAACTTCAGCTTATTGGCATTCTATAGTAGTTTCAGTGAGCACTGCCAAGGATGAGCAACAAAGGATTACAAACTGCTTATTGTAGAAACTGTTGCACTCTACTTATTCTAGATAGAAGTTGAGGGCAGATACCTCACACTCAGCACATGGCCCCTTCTTAAGAACAATAAATATATTTTTAGTTGCCAATATTTTGTAAATTCAACAACTGACTCAGGTGGTGACATCATTCTCTATAGAATGCCAATTGAGGAACAACCAAAGAAATAAACAAGCATATATTTTGTACTAAAAATATATTTATTGTTGAGAATGTTGAAATTTCATCATCTATGAATATGACATGACCTAATCAATTGAAATTTATATGGTTGCTCAATGAAGGATTACCTGAGTGACGCTGTATTCAGAGCAATTGTCTTGTACCTCGCAACCTTCTACCTCACGACACTTGCGATTTGCTTCTATCAGCCTGTGCACAAGGCAAACAAGTCACAGGTAAGTGATACTCAGTGGGAGGCTTAAAAAAAAAAAGCCGAAGAAGCAGCCTGAATACAGTTGGGGACGTCCAAACAGGAATTGCACTTTAAAGCAAGAGCTTTGGTACACAAGCTCGTTGGATAATCTGCAAAGTATGAATTTATCATAAATGTTATCCTAAAGTTATTATCTAAAATTTTGACACAAATCAAATCAACCGAACAATAAGTGTGCTGGTTCATTAACAATAAGTCATTGCTGGATCATGACCAGGTGCAGAGAGGTAAAACCTAGATTTTTTGAATGAAACCATCTTCTCGCTCTCTATCGACACATGCAGACTGCAAAGCTCCTTGCAAGATAAATTAAATAAAAATAATAATTGGTAGCCACAGCTCAAAAAGAGACAAGACAACTTACAGACGACACAAGTATTGCCTAAACTTGAATAGAAAAGGTTCAACCACAACCGCAAATAACTGAAAGGAACATTGATCTGAAACTGAGCTACAACTAACCATCCACCAACGGGCCAAGCCTTCTAATTTGTCAGAATGCTAGACAAAATCACTGAACAGACATGATGTTTTTTAACCAAGGAAAATGCAGTGTATTCTCCTGTTAAAAAAAATAGCAGTGTATACCATTAGCTAATAACTTGTGGAACCGGTTTGAAGGCAAAACAACTTTATTTGTAGATAAAAAAAGTATATCTGAGAGTGTGGGCAAATTAATAGCAGAGGTAATTTGTATAGTTCCTTCAAAGGTTCACATCGACCAAAACCAGGAAACAACGTCAGATACTCAGGTTGGCATAGCATGAACAATAAATTTGCAAGCCGGAATATAAAAGGCTTTCTTTGACATCAAGAATCATATCTATACGATTATCAGGTGCAGGAGTATGGTATGTATGCCATGGCCATCAAACCTTGTCATAAATCTTGTGTGCAAAAGGAGTAAGTGGAGAGAAGTCCTGGTGATTTATTTGAAACTGTCAGTTATCGATGGACGACTATTTTTTAATGTGTAGCTGTGTCATATGGCTATATGAATACAGTGGACATGAGCCAAATTTACTGGACATAGCAATTACAGAGGTGCTTCATGGAGTAACCCAACTTCTCTTGGCATGTTTTCTACTTGGGAAGTTGGTGGCACGGAACGCCTACTAATTTGACACACAATCAATGTTGAGGATGGTGGACACAGACACAATCAATGTCTTACTGGACATAGAAATTAGTAGGTGTGTGCTTGCACGCTTGCCAGCACCACTGCGCCACCAATTGCAGAGGTGCTCTGATCAGATATGTGTGTGTATCAGTTAGGCATCTCCGACAGTCCAATTGTCCAAGTATGAACCAAAATTCAGATAATCTACCTGAACGAAAATCAACAACTAAAAGTTCAATCCACGTTCAATTACCCTTGGTCAAGGTAAGCTAGTAGGAATTCCAACTGATCGCACACGAATGTATTTGATCGAGACCATTTCTACAGGCGAGAGCGAGAATGCATCACCTTGCGGAAGTCCCTAGTGACGTGAAGATACGTCTGCCTGTCCGCGAAGATTTGCAAGGAGATGCGGTCCCTGCTGGGTCCAGCGTCCACGGGATGACGACCCTATGGTCCCATCACAACCTGGTCAGAGAGAAGGATGCCTTTACGTACAATGCAAAAAATAAATCCATAGGTGCTAAAATAGATTATCAAATATAAGAGCCTGTATAAGCGTTTGGTCACACAATGAAAACAACACAATGCTGAATGTATGGAATCTTTGAACTAATTATCCTTTTTGTATTTTTTTGTATTTCGGGGATGAGTACAGCAGCAGATCCCCAATCTCTCATCCCTTTTCCATCTTCTCTCACACGAGGCCATTTCATCGAACATCTTGTGAACGATCCTGGCGACTACGAGCATGAGGCGCGTCGCGGAGGGGAGAGACAGCGCTAGGCGCTTCGGGCGAGGAGAGGGAGTGCGGGGCGCTATGCGGTGGCTGCTCGGGCACCGGCGAGCGCGAGGTGAGAAGCTGCATGGCGGGGAGAGGCGATGCGAGGCACAACGTGGCTGCGGCTCGAGCTCTGGCAAGCACGAGGCGCGTCGCCGTGGGGAGAGGTGGCGCAAGGCGCTTCGGGCGGGGAGAGGAAGCGCGAGGCGTGGCGCGCCGCCGTCGCTGGCCGCGCCCGCTTGCATCGACCTCTGCCCCAGCGGCAGCTGGATCTGGGCACCGGGACCCGTCACGCCGCTGCTGGTCGTGCCCGCTCGCGGCAGCCTCCACGCCTTGTGGCAGCCGGATCCAGGGCGCCCCGGCTGGCGGATCTCTAAACACGGCGGCGAGTATTAACACCTATCGGAGATCGGCTCTAACACGTACCTGCAGGGGATCCGCGTCGGCGAGTTCCTCCCTTCCTCCCTCCTCCCGCGCCTCTTCCACCTGTCACCGGCTGCGCCGGGGGCGTGAGGGCGGCGAAGGAGCGGGTGGTGCTGGACGGCGGAGGGTACGGGCGAAGGAGCGGGTGGTGCTGGGCTGCGTTGGCAAGGAAGGAGGGCTGCCAGTGCGTGATTGACGGGCGGGGAGAAGGAGCACGGGGAGGAGAGGGATCGCAGGAGGAGAGGGCGGACGGACGACCCCAATAAAAGTCGCACAAAAAAAACTACCTTCTCTTTAGCCTTATTAGTTGTAGAGATAAGTGTACACAAGTGTGATGAATAATTTCGTAAATGAAAATAAAGCATCATCATTATTATTACAAAGTTCATGAGATGTGTTTTAACTCAATAGATATTTAAGACATGTTTGGATGTCGTCCTCGTCTGGATGTGCCCGCCACACATGCACATCTCACCCTAGACGATCGAAATTAAAAGTGATGCCTAGCTCCGAAGCTACTTGGGAGGGCAACAGCGGCCCTCAATTTAAGGATGTTTTCTACCTGTTGATATAAAAACATATTCTCACACTCTAAATGCAAGAATTTTTCATCTTTATAGCCATATAATCATAGTGAAATGCTAGGAAAACGTTTTATTTATTTCTCAAAAGAATCATTGCCGCGTTTATCTAGGTGGGATGTAATATGTGTGTACTCCTATAAGCGTTTTATCGTGAACTTTTCCTAGAGTAACAATTAGCATTTCCCTTTCATTAAACGTCAGCGTAGAAAAGGACTCATAATTTTCTCTTTTTTATTTACTCACAAGCTTAGTTGGGGTTAGGGCACCGGGCCTACTCACGTGTTGATTATTCCCTTGAGCCTGCTCCATATGGTGGTAATCATTATCTCCTCCCGCCCCCCGCCACAAAAATCACGCCGTTCGTGGACCGCCCGCGGCCCCCGCCCCCGCCGCGCCCGCGCTCTCCTGCCCTGACCTGCCCTGCCCTGGGATATTTGCGTGAGCCGACGCCACGTCACCCAACCAGATGGCGACGTCACTGTCACCGCGGGGCCCGCAGCGAGTGTGTTGCTCCCGCTTTTCGCTTCGCACCAGTGCCGACAGATACCCGTTCTCGCACCGTACAGACGTCGGGTGGGACCGGCATACCAATCCAAGGATGGGGCCCAATGTCAGTGACGATCTGCGATCGACGGGTCAATGGCCGGGGTGCAAAGTCTTGGCAGTATAATATCCGGCTCATTCCCCCTTCCACCACATCGAACTGCGTGCGCGGTCGGTCGCGCTCCCCGTTCCCTTTGTTCGCGATCTCGGCCGCTGGCCCTCGGCCCGTCTCCGATTCCGGCGTCCGAACCAGGTGAGCAATCTCTCCCGGTTTCCCCCGTCCCTCTCACCTGGTTATTCGCGCGCTGCCGAACCGTAGAGGGGGCGGAATCTGACGCGAATTTCACTGGATTCGGTGCAGATTTGCTCGGGCCTTCGTGCCAGCGATGAAGGAGAAGCGTGGGCTCGAGGACGCCGGCGGCCGGCGCTGGCGCCGGCGATGGGCGGCCTGACGCCAAGAGGGCGCGGCCTCCGGCTCTGGCCAGGTGAGGAATTCTCAGGAATTCCACTTCGTGCGTGTGTGTTTAGCTTTGTGGTGTGCTTCTGTTTGACAAGCTGTGGAAATTCGTTGCATGAATGGGGAGCACTAGCGGGAGCTCTATGACACAGTATTATATGCAATCGAAATTTTGGTTCTGGAATACTCTAACGCTGATCTATTATGGTAGTGAGTACCTGTGGAAAATGGAAATGGTCCCGTGTGTTTGACCCCCTTGTTTTGGGTGAGCTGAACTCGAGCTGAAATCATCTTCAGTAGCTACCGGGACTGGTCTGTGCAAGTGCTAACAGCAACGTTTAAGCTAGTTTGGTGCAGGCAGTTGGAGAATTGGTTGCAACGATGGCAAACTGGTTTGCTGGATAGTGGAATTTGGAAGAAACATTGATCTTGGTGTGTGTTAAGATTTTTTACGTCGTTGGCGCGACTCGTGAAAGCATGTACCTTAGCATGGAGTATTCATAGTGCTACCTAATCCAAAAATGGAAAGTATTTGTACTGTTACCATTGACCTAACGGCATCATTGTTAGTTGTACATGAGTAATAACGCTTTGGCCGTTAGGTTTTCGTCAAATTAGGTAATGCCCCCATGTTTATTTTAATAGATGAAGTAACCGTTGTCGAGTGTGCGTTACTAGGTAAGCAAAGGAATCAAGCCAAGCTTGGTTGGTTATGGGTGTAGTTCAGTGGTTCCATGCTCGGCCCACTTAAGTTCGAGCCCTATTCAATGCGGATTTGGGTGCCTGTTCCTTCTTAATGCAAATTCACTTTATTTCTCAAAGTTTGGTCTACCATTCTAGGAAGTATGTAAAGATTTCAAGTGAAATTAGAGCATGGTAGCCTATGCAAACATACAGTGTTGGTGGATATGAGTCTAGATGGAGTCAGGGATGCATGGATTGTTGTAATACAATAAGTAGGAATAGAGTTATCTTTCTAATAACCAGTGTTATAATACAGTTGCATATACTACCTGTATTCTATTTGCAAAGGCAAGTTGAAGTCTGAACTTGTACCAAACTTCTCACGTTGTCCGAGAGTTGCCAAACACCATGTTAATAGTTTTAGTGGATACCTATGTTGTTTCGATTTGAGTTACAGACTTCAGATTGCCACACAATCAGATTAATAAAATATAATTGTTGCACCTTTTCTTCCGACAGCACAACAACCTGAATTTCATCACCTCACATCAACGAAGTTATAGCTAGTTAAGAGATCAAACTATGCAGCTAGCAACTAAACGAGAAAAACGCCAACGCACCTTAGCACACAGGGCTTAACACGTGCAGCGTGCTGAGCCCTGAAACGTTCAAAACACGTTCGAACTATACTAAAGCGCCAAAAACAGCTCCGACACTAATGGAGCATGACATGAAAATGCTACAGACACGTTACATGTCTCCTCAGAGAAGGACCACAGCTCGCAGGCATTACTGATCGTGCTTGGCCACCCCTTTAAATAGCGATTGCTTCATGCACTTCCAACCTTCCTTCCATATTTGTTGCACTTGTATGGATATAGATTTTCTGTTGCTGACTGAACTGTCTCTCTTACTTGCTTGGTGTTTTATTTTAACTTACTAGTAACAGAATAATTAGTGACCTATCACATTCTACTTGTTGTAAACAGTCTCCCTATGTACCATGCAGTGTTATTGTTGAAGCGCTAAAGATGGATAGTCTGCAGAGGCTCTGCTCGTCATTGGAACCAATTCTTCGTAGAGTAGTAAGAACATTATGCAAAAATATTCATGAAGCACAAATGCATCCATTCTTTATTTGGCTCTGACTTTGTTCTTCATTTACTTGATAGGTCAGTGAAGAAGTGGAGCGCGCACTTGTCAGACTTGGCCCTGCAACAATCGGTGGAAGGTACGCTGCTCCACATAGGCTAAATGCATATTGCCTTTAGTTCTTCCATTGTTCCTTCTGCATTAATACCATCTTAGCAGTGTGTAATCCTGTCACCTTCAAATTATGGAGAATTATATGCTTTAGCTTTGTTTCTATATTCTAGATGTAAATTCACAAGACATTCTTTTTCTTAGTCAATTGAACACTGTAAGTAGTGACTGGACGTTAGTTGCTTCATCAATGACCTATTCATGGAGCCTATTTAAGAATAAAGGATTTTTCCTTCACTTGCCAATTGCCATCATGGGTAGTTTGCAATCCAAATAAGGAAGCATGTTGATGCGAATGATTTTTTTCCTCCCCTTTTAAATATAACAGGTCTTCCCCGAAGCAAATTGAAGGTCCAGATGGAAGAACTCTGCAACTCCAATTCCGGACAAGGCTATCACTTCCCCTTTTTACCGGAGGAAAAGTTGAAGGGGAGCAGGGAGCTGCAATTCATGTTGTTTTGTTTGATGCTGGCACTGGCTGTGTTGTATCCTCTGGACCAGAGTCGTCTGCCAAACTTGACATTGTTGTTCTAGAAGGTGATTTCAACAATGAAGATGAGGAGGGCTGGACAGGGGAAGAGTTTGACAGTCATGTTGTGAAGGAGCGTGAGGGAAAGCGGCCTATTTTAACAGGTGATCTACAAGTCACACTAAAAGAAGGTGTGGGGACAATTGGGGAGCTCACGTTCACTGATAACTCCAGCTGGATAAGGAGTAGGAAATTCAGGCTTGGCTTGAAGATTGCCTCAGGATTTTGTGAGGATGTTCGCATTCGTGAGGCAAAAACAGAAGCCTTTATGGTTAAGGACCATAGAGGAGAATGTAAGTTCCAAAAATTTATCTGTGTATTTCCACTTGACATTATCTAAACTATTTCAACTTCATTTATTCTAGTGTACAAGAAGCACTATCCACCTACACTGAAAGATGAGGTCTGGAGGTTGGAAAAAATAGGGAAGGATGGGTCATTCCATAAGAGGCTGAACAAATCTGGAATATCTACAGTTGAGGATTTCCTTAGGCTTGTGGTTCGGGACCCACAGAAATTACGGAGTGTAAGTTCATGTGTGGGTTGTTATTAACTTACTCTTATTATATTTCATGTGTTTCGGTTTCTGATTATAAATGCTATTCTGTGATAGATACTTGGAAGTGGTATGTCCAATAAAATGTGGGAAACCCTTGTGGAACATGCAAAGACTTGTGTCTTAAGTGGAAAATATTACATATACTATTCTGATGAGAGCAGAAGTATTGGTGCAATTTTCAACAACATCTATGCATTCTGTGGGTTGATTTCAGGCGAGCAGTTCTATTCATCTGAGAGTCTTGATGATAGCCAAAAGGTCAGTATTGTTACCAACTTACATATATTCAGGATATTGAGTGACATTACATATGTTTAAGTTGTTTTCCAAGATAGAACTGCATTGCATACAGATGCTATGCGAGACAATGCTTCTTTCTTTTTTTTCAAAAAAAAAAAAAGGGAAAAAATGTGCAAGTTGGGTACAAGAATTGTTAAGCTAGGGGAGCTTAGAAATCTTAATAAATTGCAGTTCAAACATGATGTTATGTTACATTGATCTACAATCTAGATATTTCTTTACATTCCATTCTACACAAGGATGAAGAGGCTGAAAATGTGTTTTTAAGTGTTCATTGTCCAGAACTTCCATATCACCTGCATGGAAGGTATCATCAAATCTTTGAGAAGTTCATGAATTATGACCACTTCACTAAATGTGTCAGAACTCTTATGACCTTCTATAGATGCAGGCATGCTGCTGTTCTTGAAAAGTATGAGCTTGTAGTAATTGTCTACTCAATTCAATTAGCTCTCTTTTCAATGCTTAGATGGTTCTTTTTTCAATAATAAAACGCCACTGACTAGAACTTCATTGTTCTTTATAGCTGTTTGCTGATGCGTTGGTAAAGAAAGCATATGATAACTGGGTGTATGTCATTGAATATGATGGCAAAGGTCTTTTGAACCCTAAACCAAAGAAAAAGGCTGCATCTACTGTTCATGCTGGGACACATGCTCCTGTGGGTGGTCTGACTTCATATCAACAACACCTCTCTTCAATGAGCATGGCAGGGTCATCGCCATCAGGTGAGCAGCATCTGAGGCTCAAATAAAATTACCAGAGTTATATTTTCTTGGTTGTTTCAACTTGTAGCTTATGTTAAGTGGAAACCCTAATTGTTGTTTTAAGTATATCGATATGGATATTTAGTTTGATACAAGTCTCTAAGATATGTAAATATGTTACTTCATTATAGTGAGCCTTTGGGATTTGAATGCGGTGCTTCTATAATTTGTTTCAGGCGGAACTGATTCTGTAGGGTATGGTGTTGACCAATCAGCAACACATCCATCTCAGCTCCAGAGTTCATCTGCCAATGTCGAGGCGCCATATGATGACACATTTTCGTTCCTACCACCTAACATGCTGACAGGGTCTGCAAATGATGCCATGGGTCTGGAGCTGGGCCAGTTGCAACAAGTAATTTCTCAAGGCCAGGCAATTCAGCCAGCAAACATGGGATATGGTGATTGGCCCAGAAACCGTGACAGTCAGTATCCTGATGACTTCACCGAAGACATTCGCCTCAAGAGCCACCAGATGCTTGAGAGCGAGGACATGCAGCAGCTGCTGAGGGTCTTCAGTATGGGTGGAGCTTCTGGCAATTTGCAAGACGACACGTTCAACTTCCAGTCCTACGTGCCCTCTCCCTTACCGAACCTTGGGTTCGGAACTGAGCGTAGCCATTCGTCTGGCAAAGCTGTTGTTGGTTGGCTCAAGATCAAGGCAGCAATGAGGTGGGGAATTTTTGTCAGGAAGAAAGCTGCCGAGAGAAGGGCGCAGCTGGTTGAGCTGGAAGATTAACATCGTGGCTTTACAGTGTTCAAGGTTGTGTTGTAAATTACTAGTAGTTATCTGCCCCCCATACCGTCCTGTTACCGTTGGAACAAAGTTTCTGAAATGTACAACGAGTAGTTCTGCTATCTTGTACAAAATTCTCCTTGGTTCCTTGTGTTAGTTGTGTAACATAGCTCTGCTAAGTTTAACACATGACTATGCTTGTGTACCCTTTTTTTTTTTCCTAGCTCTTCTGGTGCAGAATACCGTGAAAGTGCGAATTATTCCAAAGATTGAAGTGTGTATGTTGATGCATTGCTTTTTGAAGTCTCTTTTGCAGAACTCCTTTGGTAACTTTCAGGAATTTTATACGAGACCACATCTTTGCTTTGGAGTATCAGCATAGTAATTACTTGATAACTCATTTTGCCTTGTTCTACCGGCAATCTTTGCAGCCCTTGCCCCCTGTGTGTCATTAGAATCTGTTGAAGGTAAAGCTCCTGCCATCTCTTTCAAAAAAAAAAAAAAAAGATAAGATAAGAAGAAAAAAAAGAGAAAGGAATCTGTTGGGTTCAGAGGACAATGCCCTCTTCTAGTGAAAGGGAAACCAGGTCCGGAACACTTGGATTGGTAGACCTGTCATGAGATGAAGTCAAACCATTCACCGTTAGCAGCACGCATCTGCTTGTGATCTTTCGCAATTAATTTCAAACAGTGATCTTTTTTATGTATGGGCAGGAATAGTGAACTTAGCTGACGACTAAACTACGACGGCATCCAGATTTTTCAGGTTTAGTTTTTTGTAATTTCATTCATTTATCTGATCATCCATTTGGATCCACAATTTTTTTTGCATGTATCTTATTTGCACAAACTAGGAACATAACCAGAGACTCTAATCCCTGATTGCCAAAGATGGACATGGACCACCTAATTCCTTTTAAAAAAATGGACCACCTGGAAAAGCCAGCTGGCTGCGTACTGATCAAGTGTCATCGCAAAATTTCGGCAGATCAATATATCCAAGAGATGGACTCGTCGAATCGACTAATTTAAGATTGTATTTTTCGGTTAGCCGCTGCAAAGGAAACACTTTGCACGTGCTGGTCGAAGTCGAACTGATTTTCTTTTCGTTTTGATGTCAGTTCAAACATCAGTTCGATTTAAATACATTGGAGGGAGGAACTGAGGATAGTCACCCGTCGCATTCCAGGCGGTTGAGGGTTTGATGCGCACATTAATAAAATTGTTTATGTTTATAAGGCTTAAAAAGTTGAACATGTGGCCGCGGCGAGTCTGTTCGTCCCGTTCTGTGGTTAATTAATGTGAAGACCTGTATGACATGCTTCCCTACAGAATTCCGACGGTTCCATTCACTCTGTTCGGCTACGGCTGGCTGGCTGATTGTTCTGAGAGAAAAACACTGCTAAGTAGCTGGCTGGTGCTGCCTGGACTAGCCAGCCGAACAGAGCCATTGCCTTCCACGACATGCGACACCCCCAATGGGCATGGCCAACAACCCTTTCTCGATAGACATGGCCAATAATGCGTATATTCATGAACAAGAAAAATAGGTTTATTAAACAACAAAAATGTCGAGCAAATTTAAGGCATTTGGAAAATATGTTTTATATTCTTTCTGCAAAAATAAAGACAACTGGAAAGATATTCATTTATATGTAGGCTAATTGTCATGATTTTATATATGTTTGCAATGAAAGTTATGTTTTTTTCCTTCTGGTTTATCTTTTTTTCAGAAAAAAATGTCTTTTCTTCTGATTTGATCATATAATATAATATGAATAAATACCCCCTCCGCCCTAAGTTATAGTTTATTCTAATTTTGTCGTCCTAAGTAAAACTTTTCTAGTTTTGATCAAGTGTTTATAAAAAATATTCACTCTGTTATCTTGAGCCAGGTTCAAGTTATTTTCAGCCATAGAACAGTATTTTCCTCTCACAACAATTCAACCGTAAAATTTGGCCCAGCCGAATTTCAGCTGAACAGAGTGATTAACATTTACAATCAATGCTATGTTGTCAAAATGTATGTCATGATGAAGAATCTGATAAAACTAGTTTGATTTTTTGTGTGTATTTTTGTACAAACTCAGCTGAAGTTAAAGATGTTTGACTTGTTTGGAATGGCGGGAGTATTTTTTTTTATAAAAAAAAACACATTGTAGTATTGTATTTGATGTAAAAAGTCCACCTGCACATGTAACCGTCTAGCTGTTAAGAAGAAGTACTGAAGTAGTAGTAGTGTTGTTGGACAAATACGCCATTTTGGTATTTCGGAGCGCGTATAGTAGTTGTTAGGTCGAGGAGGTTCTCCAGTTACAGTTATGACGACCCATTAGTGAGGTCAAACTCAAACCAGTACCACCATGAACTATCTATCTGTGTCACCAGTTGGCGAGACAAATAGTACTAGCTGTTGCTCGTGTATACGGAGTACGTACACTAGTTGGATTGGGTCCCGCTGAATGGCAACTCCAACGCCGGGGAAGCTGGACACACACGTTACACGCCCTACCGGTGCTGGTGCCCACGTCTATAAGATGCGAGTGCCGAGAGCCTGGTGTTGTGCCGAGGACGAAAACACAGGAGGAAGCTGAAGCTCGATCGCGCACACAGGCAGAGGAGGAGAGGATTATATTAGAGGTGCGCCGATCGCTCGAGGAGTGATATGGCAGCGGGGCCGCCGCCGGCGGCGTCGGTGAGGGCGGAGCGGCTCCTGCGGGCGGCGTGCGCGGCGATGGCGGCGGCGGGGGCGCTGCTGCTGGGTTTCAGCGCGCAGACCAAGACCGTGCTCTTCATCCACAAGAAGGCCGTCCCCAAGGACGTACAGGCCCTCTGGTACGTATGCAAACGCACGCACCCGCGCAGCGCCTCCATCTCCATCTCCGTCTCCTGTGCTCACGATCGCCGGAACCGCCTGCTGCCAGGGTGCTGATCGTGGCGGCGGCCGCCGCGGCGGCGTACCACGCCGCGCAGCTCGCCCGGTGCCTCTGCATGGACCGCCTCGCCGCCGTCGGCGGCGGCGGAGCTGGATGCCGGAGTGTCGGGCGAGCGGTCGCGTGCGCCAACTTCCTCCTCGACAAGGTACGTGTCACGTCTCGAGTCTCGACGCGACGCGCGCACGCTTTTGGTCTTGGCTGTTGTTGGCTCTCGATTTTGCCGGGCACCGGAGCAGATCGCCCTGCGCTGGTGCTCCAACCGTTTCCATTTAAACCCATCGCTCTCCTAGTCTCCTAGTGGCCGGCTGCTGCTTGCTCCATCAGAGTCCCTGGCAGGCAGCTTGGCAAACATCGCGTGCGTGCGTGGCTGTCGTGCTCGATGCTCGTGCACGCGCTGATGGCCCTGCAACCTGCAACCTGCAACCTGCTGGTGATCAGACGACGTACCAGATCGTAGGAGACGGGACCAGACAGGAGCACACCATAACACCAACACCAGCTTCGTCTTTGACTTTTAGCTGTCCGAACAAAGACAGAGATAGCAACCTCAAGTCCCCAACCAACTCCTACTTGTAGTTATGCCTTCTACTAATAGTTCTTACGCTGATAGTTACAGTACTTACTACATTTACCAAAAAAATTGACTTTTCACTGAGACGGGGTTGGCAAAATGAGGAATTAATGTTTGCTGGTAGTAAGTGGTAACATAAATTTGGTTTGCAGGGATGCGCGTACATGGTGTTCGCGACGGCGGTGGCGGCGCTGCAGGCGTGCTTCGTGGGGCTGCTCGGCGTGGACGCGCTGCAGTGGAGCAAGCTCTGCAACATCTACACGCGCTTCTGCGAGCAGGCCGCCGCCGGCATGGTCTGCAGCCTGCTGGCCGCCGCGGGCATGGCCGCCCTCTCCGAGTTCTCGGCGCGGGACCTCTTCCGCCGCCCCTGCTCCCCGGCGGCCGCCGCCGCTAGGCAGTTGCAGCGCGTGCAGGTGCAGCAGCTCTAGGAGAAACTGGTTTTTCCCATACGAAAGCTCCATCGATCCAGCTTGTGTGTAGTGTGCACACCCGCTGATTTGTGACGGCACGAGAAGCAGCTAAGCAAGCTAGATATAGTGTAAACATGTTGCCGGCGCCTATCATTTTGGAGTATTATATCAGATTTGCTGGCAGGGCTACTGTTTACCAATAACTAGTAGTAGTAACCGTAAACGTAGCACCAGTGTCGATTAAGGGTGTGCTTGGTTTGGAAGAAAAAGGGGACAAGACAGGGCCATTATTCTGTTCGTGTTTAGAGTGATCTAGCGAGGATCGGAGCGTCGTTGTATCCTCTTGCCCTGGAACTGAGCAACACGCATGGTCCATGGAGGAGGTCCTCGATCTTGGACTCTGCTGACGACGAGTTATTTGGGCTGGGATACGGTAGTAGAGCTCTGGCTCCAGCGTTCTTGGCCAACAAGAGCCACCATGCTTTATAATCTTTACAGACCGTTCTGGGTCATCAAGATAGCCTCGTGTTTGTATATAGGCAGGCATATATGGCTGCGTATATGTTGCTTATATATGTAGTATGCTTTCAAAGTTGAAACATGTAACACATCAGAGAATGGCACCCATCCCTACTGAATCATCAAAAGACCAAAAACTACATTAGTCAAATTATTTTCCAATCATCATCGCACATCACAGTGGGTTGCAAACTCGCTGTTGGGTGATAGCTGGGCCACATATGCTCGATGACGGTACACTCCATGGCAGCAGCGGCATAGGCCCTCGGAAGTTTGACGGGATAGCTCCGCGCTGTGAGCATGTAGCGCAGAGATACACACTCATCCATTCGGAGATCGCTCCCTCCTCAGCCCTCACCGGATTATATAGCTACCTCACCCACGCCGAGGTGCGTAGGCTCAAACACAAATTGTCGCTCAAGCTTAGTGATCCTATCCAACAGAAACAACATGAGCGCTTAGAGACGTTCAGCTTTCAACGGCAAGTAGGCCCGAGAACCCTGCAGGATGAGCGCCTGAATTTTGGCAATGTGCTCATTGAGTTGCGCCTCATCAACTTCATGGCACCACACATCAAAATCAACCATAATAAATAATATCGTCAACTTCACCGATCCTCAGGGTGTGTTTAGTTGGAGAAAAAGTTTGAGTTGGTACTGTAGCGCTTTCGTTTGTATTTGACAACTTTTATCAAACCATAGACAAACTAGACTCAACAGATTCATCTCGACTTGTACATACAACGTCTAAAGATTCGATAAGATTCGATGTGACGGGAATTCTTGGAAAAAATTTGGAGAAGTTTGGGAACCAAACGGCCTCTTCACACTGCCAAATTTTCCTGACAAGTTCACCGTGAAAACTGCTGCATGTAAAGATGGCATTGGGCAACCCAATCGCACCCAAATTCAGTCTCCAAATCGTACCCCTCTCAGCACAAACCAAACAACAGCACCGAGTTCAGTCCAATCGGACCTGGAACATTCGGCATAGAAGATTGATTTTTTGGAATTAGAACCTTATTTTCTATTTGAACTTTTGGTCATATTTTAGATGTGTTTCTTCTTTATGCTAAGTTTACTACCCTTGCTAAATATTCATAGGAAGAAGAGGAAACACTAAAGAGCGTTACTACCCTTGCTTAATCTTCATAGAAAAGAGAGAGAGTATTGAAATTAGAGTTAGAGAATAGGGAACCGGCCTTATTTAAAAAGAGTGGTTAGAAGGCAATCTTTCTCACTAGCCCTTTTTGTTCTACAATTGCATAGACGTCCTTGGACTTCTTAGGCCTTGGGGGGATAAGCGTTGCCGCCCTTCCCCTAACAGTAGCCCCTCTTACAATACAAACGTACATAGACTTAATGTATGGTTATTTTTCTAATTATGCACACCGTGATTTGAATGACATTTGAGGGTTCTAATAAGCACTCGATGAATATTTGAGAGAAATTGTTAGGCACATTAGTTTTACTAGTAGTATGTCTGTGCTAATGTTATGGGTTCATTCAGACATACAAATTAAAATAGCCAAAATATCAGTTGACTAAACTTAAATTTCATCAAAGGACAAAAAAGAATACTGATGCCTAGCTACATGAAAAATATTTCACAAACAAGTAACCTCTAAAACTTAGTAGCCAACTTTTTATTCTAATTGTTTCCTTGTTCACAGTTACATTGCAACTTCACTAACTACAATACAACAAAATATATGCCAATAAATATACATTGTATGACCCTAGAAATGTTTTTGATAAAACTGATCAGAAGTTTCTTGAACAAATGATGGCAGACATCCTATACCCTATAGCCATGAGCTTGTGGAGCATCCATTTGATATGTCGTGCTTAACTTGCGCTCTTGAGTTGGATCTACCTCAACCATTGGGATGTAGCAATTAGTAGAAATCTCTTGTGATCCTCAACCATAGTCTTCCAAATATCTGTATTCTGTAATGAAATTAGCGCATTTGCAAATAGATGCTGCTCTTATATTTGAAAAAAAAAGAGGAAAATATCCTCGTCTCGGAAGCACCAAAAGGATCAATTTTCTTCAAATGAGACCTCTGTTTACATCTTTCATTGCCAAAAGAACAAAAAATAGACAAACATGCAAAAGTACCATAATAATTAACAAGCAGCAACAAAGTTGATGAATCAAGGAGGGCATGTTGTCAATCAATAGATAAAAATGCCGAAATTGTGAAATTCTCTTTAATAGATCTGATTACAGATTCGGTTTATTTATGTTTGTCAAATGCTCAGTTCATGACAAGCTCCATTAGATTTGTGCTGAAGGATCAACCTTTTCAATTAGAATGATCATACATCGATTTTTTATAAATAAAGACAGGGAAATTTGAATGAAAATTTGAGAGTATAAAATTCATGAAGTTACCTTAAACTAGAGAATTATACTTTATAATAGTAAGGTGAGTAATTTAGAAGCAAAACTAGAGATTTATTTAATGTCATTTTTTATAATGGTAGATTTGGGCATTATTTAGAAAATAGATAGAATCGATATTATACTTTACTTAATTAAGTGATCGCTGTATCCTTATGGTTTTTTAGAAATATTTTAGGATTTTTTCCCTAGTGCATCTTGTTGGCCCTTCAATTAGTAATAAGAATATGGCTACAATGGCTTATCTGATTATCCAGTCGTTTAACTTGCAGACCGGCATTAGATTAGCATCCAACTACTAACATGGTATTGCTGTCTTAAGCTGTTCTATAAAGGATTGAGCTACAATAACTTGTGACAAACATCGAGGTATCTAAAACATGGCACTCCATTACTGTATTGTCGTAATCAGCCTTGTTCTTTGGGTCAAAAACCATATAGATACATCTATATATATCGTTTATGAACATTACACAAACAGGGCCAACAAACAAACAAACTAAAACCTCTTTTGGCAACATGTTTCCGCAGGATTACGTGCCCCCTTCTGTTGCCGTTTCATGAATAATGTTACCGCTCTTACATTTTTCTTTTTCGCAGCAGTGTGACCGTCTGAAAAGCCGGATACGGCCTCAGTGAACACCGGCGGCGAGCCTGGCTCTCAAGTCCTTCCTTAGGATCTTTCCGGACGGGTTCTTGGGGATGGATTCGGTGAAGAAAACCTTGTGGATCTTCTTGTAGAAAACCACCTGCATGCAGCATTATATTTATATATGAGATGTTCAGTAAACGAGGCCCAGAGAATTTCTTAGTACTGATTGTTCCTGAAGAAATGCAGATAATGTATTGTTTGGTTCAGTGGAGTGGAGTGGATACATAAGAAACATGGTATTGCTTGTAGCCTTTTACCTCCTTGGCGACAAACTGCTTGATCTCATCCTCGGTGACTTGAGAGCCTTCAGTCCGCACGATGAAGGCGACCGGGATTTCACCAGCAAGATCATCCTTAATCCTGAGGGAAGAGACGGAGAACATTTTCAGAATTCATTCAGTCCAAGGAACTGGCAGCGCAGAACCGCAGAGTCACGTGGCGGTTCCATTCCATGTGAAGGTATCGATGAGCGATCGAGCAACTTACGACACGACGGCGGCGTCCTTGACCTCCGGGTGCGTGATGAGGAGCGCCTCGATCTCCGCCGGCGCCACCTGGAACCCCTTGTACTTGATGATCTCCTTGAGCCTGTCGACGATGAAGATCTCGTCGTCGTCGTCGACGTACCCGATGTCGCCGGTGTGCAGCCAGCCGTCCTTGTCGATGGTGTTCTTCGTGGACTCTGGGTCGTTCAGGTAACCTGCATAGTGGATCGGGGGGCATCAAGTTAGTTTGACACAACCAGAACCTAGTAGTATCTTGCAGCTCTGACTGACTGGTAAAACAAAATTCAGTAATAATGGCAGAAATTGTCAGGCAATTTATTAATTTTAAACAGAGAGAAAACATGGTTTCGCCGAAAAGATCCTGTGCGGCTAGCTGCCATCAAAGATAGAGTTGGATTTGGTCAGGTTTGTCCAGAAATACTTACTCTTCAACCATAAGATTGACAAAAAAAGAAAGGGGCAAATGATTGACTCGTGAATTGTGACGCGCCGATTTCTTTTCCTTCCTTCCCCAAATTGTTTGCTGTCTCGGCCACGCGATGGCTCACCAAACATTTGCTCGTGTTTCAGTTTCAGGCTTTGACGTCCTTGTTTCTCTGATTGCTACTTGCTAGGTCGTCAGATCGAACTAGAGAACGACGGGGCATGACTCTGCAGCGGACGCGACATGATGCCGTCCGTCCGTCCTCGCACTCCCACCCACGCCAGGTAGGACAAACCAATCATGCGTTCGTATTAGGTACTAGTACACCAAAGATCTAACCCACTACCGCTCGGAAGTCAAGCAGAGAAGCAACCTCCTCTGCACCTGTCCTGTCCTCGGCTAGTGTCTAGTGGTCACCGACGCGGTGATGCCGTCGGTTCATGCGGTTTTGTGGCCGTGGAAGCAGTCAAGCACAGGTCAGGCCATGGCAATTGCCTGCCAATTGGCAATCAGGCGAGGCAAGCATATGGTATGGGGGCGGTGGTTCAAGTGGACAGGCAGGACAGGGTGCTCTGCATGGAATGCCGCCGGCTGCCGCTCTGGATCAAAGTGGAGGCCAGCACGACAGCAGCGTTGGCCATTAGGCATTTGGTTGGTGTTGGTTCCTGCTCGACTGTTCCACTTCCACCAAAGCACTGGCGATGGACGTGAACGTTGTTGATGACCCGCCATGACCATGAGCTAGCGTCCATCTTTCTTCTTCTTCAGTCTTCACCAAACCTTTGACTTCCCTGCTGGCACTAGGACTCCCTATCAACGGCGCGTCCAAATTTCTTCTTCTATTATATCTAATTTTTAATCTAAAAAAAAAAGAGATGCCAACAGGACTTGCTAGCTAGCTAGCTGCACCCTCAATCATGCGCGCGGCGTGGTGATCACATGGTCCCCTTTTTTTTCGCAAATAAAAAAAAAAACAGAGAGAGAGAAGGGCACTTGCGACTTGGACGCCGCGGCCGTTCCATGATGACCTATGTCGACGACGCGTTGTTCCCGGCAGCTCTCCCGCCGCCGGCCGAGTCGCTGCTGGCCATGTCCGACTACCACGCGCGGCCGCGGCTTCTAATAAAGCAGAAAAAACGCGAAACGTGTGGTGTACTACAGGGATGAAATACCTTATCCAACTAATATAACCATAATGGAGATTGGACCGGATCACCACGAAGAAAGGTAGCAAATCCGTTTTACAAAAAAGCCTCTCCAGCTACCAAATTGGAGCGAACGAAAACGACCGATTGCAGACCATATGTCAATGGCACGACGGTCGGTCCCTCTTACGACGATGACGAAAACGACGTAGATCTTTTTCTTCCCCTTCAGAATATCGAGAGGACGGACGGTGGTGGGGTGTTCAAAGCAAGCAGCAGGGGGGCAGGCACATCTTGAATGGCAGCTAGCATGTGTCACGTGGTAACGTGGAACTAGTCGAACAGGCCGGTTTTTGTTGCACATCACCAAGCTGTGCTCACCGCTTTTCCTCCCCAAACAAGGGACTCGTGCTCCTCCAATGGTGAAGCGAAGCCACGAGGGCCCACGCGGCGGTGTCACCGCATGGGGCCCACGTGACAGTGCCACGGCCGTGGCCTTAGGCGACAGGTCAGCGTCAGGGGCCATGACGAATGGCGATGGCCTGCTAGGTCCTTGTAGACACTAACGACGTGCGAAAGTGAAGCTTGGAAGGATGGATGGATACGCATAACAGGACGAGTATACGAGAGCTACAAACCTACGACTACGAGTACAAGGACGTGCAAGACGTACCTTTCATGATCTGCTGGCCGCGGATGCAGATCTCGCCGGGCAGGTTCCGGCCGAGGGCGGCGCCGGAGTCGGGGTCGACGATCTTGAGCTCGGCGTTGCGCACGACGGTGCCGCACGACCCAGACTTGACCGGGAACGGCTCCTTGGCGAACGCCAGGCACATGGCCAGCACGGGCCCCGCCTCCGTCATCCCGTACCCCTGGCCGAGCACGGCGTTGGGGATCTTGGCCATGAACGCGTCCTGGAGGTCCTTCCCCATGGGCGCGGCGCCGGACATGACGAAGCGGATGGAGGCGAGGTCGTCGGCGCCCACGCGGGGGCTCTTGGCGATCTCCACCACGATGGGCGGCACGAAGGGCGCGATGGTCACCGCGTGCCGCCGCACCAGGTCCACCAACGCGCCCAGGTCGAACTTGCGCATGATCACGATGGTGGACCCCGCGCGCAGCCCCGCCAGCAGCACCGAGTTGAGCGAGTAGATGTGGAACAGCGGCAGCAGGCACAGCACCACGTCGTCCTTCCTGAAGTACAGGTTCGGGTTCTCGCCATCCACCTGAATACAATAGCTCAACATTAGTTAATTTGCTTGTATATGAACAAACAGTATATGTTTTTGGCGCGAGAATGGGAAGAACAGAGATCGTCTCGGCACGAATCTCGACGACGCCATTGTCCGGTTCATGTCAATTCGTTCGGTGGAGACCGGGGACAGTGGAGGGGGACATGAGGTGGACCTGCCGCCGCATCCGGACAAACTGAGGCGACCTACCAGTGCCGGGCGTAGAGAAGAGAACGCCATTGTTTATGAGCGGGAATGAACGAATGTTCCTCGGCACAGGTAAGGCCTGATGTCACCGTGGCCGCGGGCGACGGCCGGCGACCAAGCCGGCAGCGGCAGCGAGAGAGAAAGAGTAGTAGTAGTAGTAGTAGCAACTAGCAAAGAGGTGTGGTGGCACGGCAACGGCATGGTTGGTGGTTACCTGCTGCGCGACGCTGGTGATGAGGCTGCGGTGGGTGAGCATGACGCCCTTGGGGAGCCCGGTGGTGCCGGAGGAGTAAGGCAGCGCGACGACGTCGTCGGGGTGGATGTCGGCGTCGGCGTCGTGCTCCAGCTCGTCGGCGGCGAGGAGGTCGGCGAACTCGGCGCAGCCGTCGAAGCGGCCGTCGACGGTGACGACGGGGATCCCTTTCCCCGCCGCGAACTCGCGCACCTTCTCCACGGCGCAGGCCTCGGTGACGATGAGCCTGGCGCCCGCCGCCTCCGCCTGGCGGTGGATCTCGTGCGGGGTGTAGAACGGGTTGGCCGTGGTTGTGGCGGCGCCCAGCATGGCGGCGCCGAGGAAGGTGAAGGCGAACTCGGGGCAGTTGCGGAGCAGGCTCATCACCACGTCGCCCTTCCCCACGCCCATGCCGCGCAGGCCCGACGCGGCGCGCCGGCACAGCGACTCCACCTCCGCGTACGTGTACGACGCGCCCGTCTGCCCGTCGATCAGGCACGCGCGCCCCGCCACCTCGCTCATCTTCCCGAAGCAGTAGGTGTGCAGCGGCATGGTGTTGTCGATCTCGATGTCGGGGAGCTTCGACCGGAACACCACCTCCTCCTGCTTCTCCTCCGCCGCCGCCGCCGGCGCCGGCACCGCCGCGTCCATGGAACCCATATCTGGCTTGTCGATCGGGGGGCAGGTAGTATTATAGGAACGAAGCACAGGAGCGAGACGACGATGGCTGCTGCGGTGTGCGACCTCGCCGGGGCTCTGTCTGATCTCCTGGAGAGCAGAGGACCGGCAGGTGACGGGTTATATACGAGCAGGGGAGGGCAGGGAGTTGGGGAGTTGGTGAGGGGGGCCTGGAGGGGAGGACGAGTGGGGGCTAGCTGGAAGTGGTGGAGGTGGGGTACGAGAGCTACGGTTTGGGGTTGGTGAGTGTCGCTGAGAGAGCGGCTGCCGGCTGGGTTGTTTGGGGTTGTGGTTCGTTGACTGGGACGTGGGGGGGCCACGTCAACGTCGTTTACCAACCCCAATAGCGCTAGCAGCGGCTGTGTGGTGGCCATTTTACGGAATCCTCCTCTCCCCATCGAGCTGAGCTGAGGTGCCATGCCATGGCACATGGCAGCCTGCCACCCCGCTGCGGTTGGTGACGGTGTTCTGGAGTGTCTGAATGTATCCAGGACCAGGACAAGGGTTGGAAAAGCATCCTGCATTTCCAGAGCCTGAGGCTGTCTCCAACACTGAAACCCATAGCCAAAATGAAAATGAGTAGTGTACAGTGCATTTGCCTATAAGAAAACGCCTTCAACAGCTGATGCAAACCGCCTAGACATTTTGGGTAGCGCCACGAACGGGACGCAGAAAGTGCCCTTCCAGACGGAGGATACAAACTCTAGGAGCCGATAGTGGTGGGCCCCACCGTCTTCTGCTCCCTTGCTGACCGCGCCGCCGCCGCAAAGTATGCTCCCCTGCTCGGAGGACCGGGACCTCGCCGCGGCCGCGGTCGAACTCCGCGGTGCGTGCGAGGCGAGGAGAGGGGCGCGTCGGGCCCGCGGCGAGGAGCGAGGCGGAGGCGGCGTCGGTGAGGAGGGGGCGAGGCGGGTCGCAGCAGGCACGTCGAGGTGCGTCCGTGGCGAGTCCACGCCGCCGGTTAGGGACGAGCTCGCCGCCGGTTGGGGAGGAGCACGCCGCCGGGGAGGGGAGGGGATGAGCTCGCGCGCTACCAGGTGGAGGAGCTCGCGCACTGCCGATGCGGGGAGCTCGCGCGCAGCCGAGGGAGCGAGGAGGAGGTGGAGGCCACGCCGGCCGAATCCAGCCAGGCCCCCAGACGATGGTCGCCGGCGCCGTGGCGCGCGCGTGCTACTCTCCCGGCGCCGACGAGCTGCGCCGGCGAGCTGCGTCGCCTAGATCCAGCGAAGGGAGGAGGAGGCCGCGCGCTCGACGACGAGCTCACGGAGAAGGAGGACATCCGACGGCGCTGAGGGAGAGAGAAGAGAGAGAGGGCTCTCGGAGGGGCTGATGGGTGGGTGGCCTTCCGTACTTTTTGCGGCAGCTATTCCGTGGGGAGCTAATGATGCTGTTATCTACCGTCTACTGTGTGTGTTCTCTCTGGTCTCTGCACTGCAGATATACGCGCTAGGTAATTAAAAAAGTAAAAATTTTATATTTAAATTAGAAAAACTAAGGTCTCCTTTGGAACACCTAGGATTTTTGTGCAGGGTTTGCCGGGTAAAAAAATTTTCACATGCAATTCGATAAAACTAGTTACCAATTCGATAAACAGTTATAAAATTCACAACATAATCCGTTATGCAGACATTCAATGACACAATAAATTTTAAAATTTAACGAATTAGTGTATGACTAGTTCAAATACAACATTTATAGTTGAAATTATACGCATAAAAGAGACTTAAAGTATTTTTAGTTATCGCTTTCTAAAGGATATAAATGTCTCAGTTATATCATCTTCATCCACCTCTAAAAAATATCCTGCTTAATAAATAATTTGCATGTAAGTTTTTTTATCTATAAAATTAGACGATTCAAACATGGCGCGTCAAGGAAACAACAAATATAGTGATCTCAATAGCTTTGTCTACGACTCCAGGGCTCAGTGAAACCGCAGCGACCAGCGACAAAGAAGTGCACGGCGCACCCACGCATGGCAGCAAGGGAAACCAACTAGGAGACAAGCCTTGACTTGTGTCATGCGGCCATTTGGGCTATGTTATGTTTCCAAGAGCTAAAACGTTAGCCAATACTTCTCAATCTAATCTTCATATTCCTTTTTTAAGTATATACCATAACTAAACACTTGAGCCCTAGGTATACCGGGGACCACCTGGAATACCCCCTAGGCCCGCTTTATGTTTTGGAATGATAGTTTTTTTTTTGTTTCTGTGTCTTTTCTAGAAATATATTAGTTCTTCTAAAATTCTTATGTTCAAGAGTCCTAAAAGGACTTGTTACGAAATAAGGCTATCTGCATGACATTTGGGTGATTTTTGGGCAACTAGCACACGAATTTTGCAGAACATCACATAATACATAATAGGTAACATCATATAACATAATAGAACATCATAGCGTCTATTTTAGTAGTTGGGTATTATTCGTGTGTTTTTTTAAACTAGTACTCAAATTTATAGAACATCACTTGCGCACTATATGAACATCATGAAAAACATCGTAGAACATCACTGACCGAGTGTCATAAAACATTGCATGGATCTACTTTTAATATGAACGCTGCACCATTCCCAGGCCAGGTAGCGTGGCCACGTTGTGCGCTGGTCTTGGCCGTCCGATCGGGCGGTTCCTGACCATTTTGCAAAAAAGCCCTCGAACTATAGCGAAATTAACCCGCAGTCCATCCTCCTCTCACAGATTTTTTTTTGCAAAGAAGCCCTTCAAGTTTTGCGAAATAAACCCGCCGTCCCCGGCCATTGTATGTGCCGGCCTGCCACCACGCGGGCCGAGCTGGGCCAGATTCGGCCCAAATGGCCTCCTTTTTGTTTCTCTTATTAAATCCCATTACATGCTGATTTTGTTTATTTCATATAAAAATAATTATAGCTCCTAAAATCATGAAAATTTTTATGTAGACTCTTCATCATATACTCTATGTAGAAAAAATATTAAACTTGAAAAATAAATAATTTTGAAATGATTCAAAATAGCCTCTTTTAATTAACAAAGACACATTCCATAATTTCTACACATCAAAATATTGAACCGAAAATTACAAAATTTGTTCCTGTGGCTACTTTACGATGTTATGGGATGTTTTCAAACACTAAAAATTTTTGAAACAAATTTGAAACATTTCAACAAATTATTATCCAGCGCTCAATAAATAAATAAATTAAAAAAAGGATTCGTGCTGGATCTTTACAGGACTCGTAAATATACAACAAAATGAAAAATCCGCGGATAACATATACCCTCATCCACAGATGATAATTTAAAAAAAAAACACGAAAAAAACTAACACATTGCACAAAGAACGATTCAGCTACCACTACTCAGTACTGACGTGCTTAACTACAAATCAAAAATAAATATCTAATAGTGGCCATACATGCCTTCAACGATGGCCATAAGCGGCAACGCCGCGAAAATTTCTAGTACTATATGAACATCACATGTATACTATAGTGACGTCAGAAAAATTCGTGTATTAGATGGATACAAAACACATGGGTGTTGTTGTTTAGCATTCCTCTTTGAAATTGACCAAGCTCTTATTATGATCTTAATGGCTTAAGTCCTTTTAGATTCACCGCAAAATGCAAAAAATTCTGTCAGATCAATTTTACGACATATGCATGGAGCATTAAATATAGATAAAAACTGAAACTATTTTGACAGCTTCACAGAATGTTACAAGATGAATCTTTTGAAACTACTTGGGTCATGATTAGACATTTATTACAAAAATTAGAACGCTGTTATGATATCTCATTTTGCAAAATGGGTGTAACTCAACACCCCCTTAATCTTTGGTTGCGGAAATTCGGTCATCTCCTGAAAGCAAAGAAAGACAAACGGCCCTTTGCCAGAGAAGCGGCGAGTCAAACAAAACCTCGACGGCATTGATTCCAGCAACTATGGCCCCGTCTCCCAATCCGGTTCAGACCGTCCCCAAGCGCGTTCACCTACCACTGAGACTCGGAGAGGCGGAGAGCCGGAGAGGGAGTCAGGTAGAGTCGTCCGGGTCAGCTCCGGTTGGTGGGAGCCCGACTCCAAGGTGACGCCACGCTGACGCGACGGATCGGATCGCCCCCGCCGCCCTGCGCATTGCGACTTGCGAGCGGAGCGGGATGGTGGGTCGGTACGTGAGTGGCTTTTCTATCCATCTGCAGGCGCGCCCGAGTACGGGAAATGCTGGAGCGGGTGGGCGGTGGGGGATATGGGGAGTGTTGGTGGAAAGCTGGTCCAGCTCCAACCCGAACGGAACCGTCCAAGTCCAACAAAGTTGTGCGTACACGTGCTGCGTGTCCAAGTCCAAAACCAGCCGGGCGACGCAGCAGCACCGCACGGTGGGTTGTTGGGTGGGCCCGCGGTCCGTCCAGCACAAGCCCTCAACTACTGTACAGCCGGTCTTCGTGCGGCTGGTGCGTGCAACACTGAACACGTACAGCCTGACCACCGTTCGTTCACATGGAGCACGTTGGCGGGAGGACCGCGCGCTCTGTCGGCACGTGCTGCCACTGATTACTACAGTACTCCTCTACTAGTAACTATAGTCTGGAGCACACGTTGCAACGACGGATCTAAAGCTCGCAGGGCAGGGCAAGTGTAGTGTAGTGTATATTATGACGATGACCAGGAGCCTGCATGTGATCGGACGATCGAATGATTTACCTTTTTTTTTTACCAATCAACGTTTATTTTCAACCACGAAACAGTATTTTTCTCTCACGACAAATCAGCACGAACGAAGTCAACGCTTATTTTTCAGTCGGCTGATTGTTCGGTGATGCTAGTGTACATGGCCGTACATGTAAAACATACTCTTGTACAAACTTGTTGACCCCTCCCTTAATTTTAAACGCGGAAAATTTTTCTGTTTCCTATAATTTTTTTAGCAAAAATGAACTGTTTTTTTTTTAGTAAAATAGGACGTACTTATATCCTAAAGCTTAAGCCACCTGATCGAAAAACCTTAGCGACTGACTGCCGACGCAAGGCCAGGCCAGGAGATCGAGCTAGCGTTTTCCTGGCTGTCGTCGACGCCACCGGATCGGAACCGGCGCCGCCTGCTACTGCTAGGCCTAGGCTGGAAGTGGACGATGCCTAACTCACCTAACACATTGGAGCAGCAGCGGATTTAATTTAATTATATGGGCTAAACACACTTGACCATTTCAAAGTTTCTTTAATTAATATAATCGGATAATCCTTATGTACTATGTACGTACACACCCTGATCGGCCCGTGTACTCGATCGTGCGCTTCCACTGATCGAGTTTTAAACTGTTAGACTGACGACCGTCCCGACGGACCAATATCCGGACGAGGCCTGAGAGCTACGCTTTGTACGAGCACCGTGGCGTGTTGTGCGTGCATCACATGCTTGATTCATAAGCCGAGCCTTCCCTGATCCTTTTCTTGTATAATAATACTGTATGGAATAATAATGCTTTGAACTGTAGCTAGACCGTGGCAGATACACAACTGATGAGTGGCTGCATTTCGAAATATCTTGTTTGCTGATGAGTGATGACAGCGCTAGAAAACAAGAAGACTGCAGTACCCCCTCCATACCCAAATAATAATACTCCCTCCATTCCGAACAACAATCCCAGTCATCCAAACCTTCAAAATAAAGACGCTTGGATACTACCAAGTCAATTTTGCCTGGATTCAAACCAAACAGGCCGTTTACAAGCCCTTCAACTCCACTGAAACCATCGCCACATCCGGACATGCATTCGTCGTCCTCTGGGGCCTCAAATTCTCAATAGGTAGTTGTCGTGTGCAAATTATATCATTGACGATATGACAACACAAGGCGCTGCCGATAACTGTCGGTGCTAGTTTTAGTCGGGACTAACACCAGCTAGTAAATATGTGTTTTACGGTTGAGGCTATGGATGGTGTGCAAAGGGAAACATAGAGATTATACTGGTTCAGGCCAAGCAAGCCCTACGTCCAGTGAAGAGGAGAGACGTGTTGCCTTGCACCGGGGTGCTTGTAGTAGGGGGTTACAAGGTAGGCGAGAGAGGGAAGTGCTCCCAAGCCTCTTGTGAGTGTTTAAGTGTATGCAAGTCGTTCGCTATTGATGTGTATGTATCGGTGAGAACTTAGGAATTTCCCGGGGTCCTCCTAAAGCTTGGCCTCTGCTCTCCCTTTTATAGTCGCAAGGGAGGAGCAAGGGCAGCGCTTACAATGCTACGTATGTTACAGCGAGGAGTTGCTGTTCCTCGTTTGACTATGGTCAGCTTCGGTCTTTTCTCCGCGTCTCTGGGGTATGGCGGTAGTGGTTCGCACGATCTTGATGAGTTTCAAGATGGGAACAGTCGTCGGATTAGGGCATGTTCGTCTGCTACGGTCTTTTTCTCCGCGTCTCCAGGGTATGGCCGTAATGGTTCGCACGATCTTGATGAGTTCTAAGATGGCAACAGTCATCGGACTACGGCGTGCCGTAGGGTCACACCTGACGGTTGTCCTTCCACACGATGTGACAAGAGGGTGAGTCGTCTCGGGGCGTTATCTCCCGAGTCTCGGGACTCCTGAAGGCGTGATGGGATGGAGCAGGGTGATATCTCCCCATGGTCATATTTTCGGCCTTAGAACAGTACTTTCCGAGGGTTAGGTGGGCCCGGATGGAAGGCGTGCTCGTCCTTTCGAGTGGACAGTGCAGTAGGCGCCTTTCCCGTTCTTGCGCAAGCCCGTCGTCAGGCGCTCGGACTGTCGCAGTCAGATTTGATAGACCCCGGCGGAAAAACGGGGCGGCGCACCGTAGATCATACCGTGGAGAGGACGGCTATAGTGGGCCTATCAAATCTACTGCCAAGGAAATCCTGACAGGTGGTATGGCCGTCAGGGGCGTGGGAAGCACAGTTGCGTCGAGAATCTCGCCTGATGGGACAGTGCCTGTAAAGTGGTCAGGGAGGTCTCTTGTGGTCCAAGATTGCTCTGCTGACATCACCGGTGCCTTGGATGCCCTTGTGAGATTGCGCTCGAGGGGGATGGGGAAGCTCGGGCGAATCGGAGAATGGGCGCCGAGGGCGCCGCTCTCCCGAGCTCTCCTGGGGAGGCTCGGGTGAATTGGAGATTTGGCGCCGAGGGTGCCGCTCTCCCTGAGCTCTCCGGGGAGGCTCGGGCGAATCGGAGAATTGCCTGTTATTGGTGCAATGACGTCATGGGCCTCTGTAGACGCGGCCTTCGTTGGCTTCGGGCGCGGCCTTCGTGGACTTCCACTGGCCTTATTTGGGCCGGGCTGTGTTGGGAATGATCGTTTTTGCGTTGAAGTTGGGTATCCCAAACTTTGGTACCCGACAGTAGCCCCCGAGCCTGTGGCGGAGTGAAGACACTCCTCCACAGGTTCACGCTGGTTCTTCCTGTCAAAAAAGATAAAGTATGGGTTGTTTTTTTCGGGGGGTGCGCGCGAGCGCACCCATCGGGTGTAGCCCCCGAGGCTTTGGAGGGATGGTATATCCCTTCAAAGGCTTAGAATTGTGTTTATTAGTTCTCGGATGTTTTTCAATTTATTCAGGAGGGTTATTTTCTTGGAAGCGGAGCCCCCGAGTCTCTCATCGTGTTGGGAGGTCATTCGGTGGTCTTTTCAAGACGCAGGGCAAGTTCCCGAGCTTCCGTTTCGCATCGGAGATCGGTCGGGTCCTTCCCTGTCTTTTTTAATTCGGCCTTCACGCTCTTTTTTCGGGAAGAGGAAGGTTTAGTCCTGCTCGACTTTCCCGCTGGGGCACGAGTCGCCATTTCCGGTGAGCTACAAACGGGTTGGTCCAAGTGGAGGTCCGTGCCCCATTCGTTAAGGGTCGGCTAGTGGCCTGAGCACACTCCAATTATTTCCCGAGGGTCAGTTTGTGGATGTCGGGTCCCTTCGATGGGTCCCGAGGGCATGATGCCTCCCACGGAGGGATTCCACGTAACCGACTCGCTACTGGGACTTGGACACAGCGTGGGATGTCCCTTGTGACGTTTCGGGCGTCGGGATACTGGCCGTTTTCGTGACCCTCCATTAGCTGTCCCTAACTCGGTTTCCCTGGGGCGACTGTTCGAGCCACGGAGGGCCAGTCTTCGATCCCCTGATAACGTAACGGGCGGCCGAGCCCGGGGTTCCTTCGTTGGGAAGGAGAAAATATAGGCGGAATCGGCGCGCGCGGATGTAATGATTCGGCTCACCTTTTTAGGCGCGACACCTGACAGACGCGACGGTTCGGCTCAGTCGAGGCGGTTTGCGTGCGCGGCGATGGCGGCGGCGTGGGGATCGTGGCGGCCCTGCGCAGTTAATGCGGCGGATTCTCCGCATCCCCCCACGATCCGCCGGCGGAGTTTATAAGAAAAACTTACGGTTTTTTCTTTCTACCCTAGCCATTCGCTCGCTCGACCGTCGCTTTCTTACCTTCGTCGCCTGCTCTTTCGCCTTCGTTGCCTGCTTCGAGGGAGATTGTTGCTGCGGCCGTCGTTCTTCACATAGCCCTTTCCCCCTTCTCTTGCCATAGATTCCTCCTCCGCTGCTGTCGACGCCGCCGCCGATGTCGCTGCCACCGAAGCCGCCGCGACCGACGCCGTCGCCACCGATGCTGCCGCGGCCGCCGCCGGCGTCTTCAGGCTGGAGCCGTGGCCGAGGAGCACTGTGATGGAGGCGTAGCTGGAGCGCCTCGTCTCCCTGGGACTGCTGCGTCCTCGTACCGACGCGCAGCACCCGGAGTGGGTCGTGCCGCCGCGCGACCACGAGGAGCCGAACCCCGGCGAGGGGTACATGGTGAGCTTCGTTGCTTACCACGAGCGCGGGCTCGGCTCACCGCCGAGCCGCTTCTGCCGGGCCATCCTCTTCGAGAACGGGCTGGAGCTTCACAACCTCACCCCGAATTCCATCACGCAGACGTCGATTTTCGCCGCCCTGTGTGAAGGATACTTTGGGGTGCCCCCGCACTGGAACCTGTGGGGCCGCATTTCCCACGTCGGCTGGTACACCAAGTGGGTCGGCGCGAGGAAGCCGCGGGAGATCCAGCGCGCGGGGGGATGCGGCCTCGTGATCCGCTCTTCGTTGTACATCCCCTGTAAGGCCCCCTCCTCCAACAAGGGGTGGCACAGCGGCTGGTTCTACCTCCGCAACGACGGGGGTCTCTTCCCCAAGTTCACGGGAAGGGCACTCATAGCCCCCCTTCCCCAATGGGAGTGGGGTGCCCGTCGAAGGAGTCAAAGCACCTGGACGTGTACTTCAACGCGCTCAAGGAGTTGAACAGGAGGGGCCTTACAGGGGCCGCCGTGGCGGGGAACTTCCACATGCGGACGGTGCTACCTCTGATGGAGCGCCGCCTGGCGCTTCATCAGATGGTGACCGGGTCGCAGCGGGAAGGCACGACGATGCTGCCCCGTGACCTTGGCGAGACGGAGGTCATGCGCCGCGTCGGCTACATGGTGGGGGGTTATTCCACCTGGGAGGAGGTGAACCGGGTGCCTATGCGTCTCTGCGCGGGCTTCCCGGCGTTGGTAAGTGTTGTTCATTCGATGGGGCCGCTGGCTTCCCCATCTTTCTCCTGACCTTTCTTCGTTCTTCGTAGGGCCTCTCGAGGACCGAGAAGGCTTCCCTTCCGCCCGTCCCGGAGGATAAAGAGCGGCGAACCCAGAACCGCCTCCGGGCCACGGAGGAGAAGGCGAGGAAGGACAAGGTGACCGCCCGAAAGCAGAAGAGGGCGCGGAAGGTGGAGGAGTCCTCCCAGCGCCGCCGTCGCCTGAGGGAGGCCGGGGAGCCTGAGGTGGATACCCCCACCGACGATGACGGCGACGACGACGATGAAGAAGAAGATGACTTTTCCATTTTTGATCTGATGGAGTCTGACAGGCCGCTTGCGGCCACACAGCCTGCGGTGGGTGCTGACAAGCCTGGAAAGGCTCCGCTGTCAGCGTCCGCCGGCGGAAGTGCCGGGGTTCGTGATCCGAACCCTCGGGAAAACCTGCCGGAGGCCGCGTCCAAGGAGGGGTGAGGTTGATGGTGGTATCTGTTTCCCCACCGCCATGTGTCCTGGCACTTTCCCCAGGGGATGGCGGTGAGGATGCCCCGTGGTCTCCCACGAGACTGTCCTGGCGCTCGAGGCGCTGGACTGGAGTGTCCGACAGCTCGTGCAATAATGCATGAACTGCACGAACGTGGGCGTCCATGGCGGTCTGGAGCCCAAGGAGGGACGACGGCGCCGTTCCCCTCCCCCGGTGAGGGCAGAGAGAAAGATCGGCTGGCGTCGCGTTTCCGCTCTCGCCCGTCCTTCGGGCAGTAAGCGGATACGTGACTGCTGGTGTCGGAGATCCTGGGACAGCGACCGGTGCAGTATTGGCTTCCCCCGTTGGGGGTGCCTGGTTGGCCGCATCTCCCGCGGCGAGAGGCTGGTTGGCGCTGCTGCGCCTCCTCTTCCTGATCCGCCGAGAGCGGCGTGCAACGTTTCACCCGTCCTCTGAGGCGGGTGGAAGCGTTGCAGGGGTCCCTTCTCCGGCCGCCTGCGGGGCCGGAGTTAGGACGACAACGACGCGGGGCCCGATCGGACGTAGGTTCATCTCGAGCCCTTGGCCGGTGGCCACGAACTCGAGAGTCCCGAACCGGAGTACCGCGCCAGCGGGAAGCGTGGTGGAGCTGACTGCCATCCGAAACCTACGTCAACGCGCAAAAGGCCCCTACCTGGCGCGCCAACTGTCGGTGCTAGTTTTAGTCGGGACTAACACCGGCTAGTAAATATGTGTTTTGCGGTTGAGACTACGGATGGTGTGCAAAAGGAAACACAGAGATTATACTGGTTCAGGCCAAGCAAGCCCTACGTCCAGTGGAGAGGAGAGACGTGTTGTCTTGCACCGGGGTGCTTGTAGTAGGGGGTTACAAGCTAGGCGAGAGAGGAAAGTGCTCCCAGGTCTCTTGTGAGTGTTTAAGTGTATGCAAGTCGTTCGCTATTGATGTGTATGTATCGGTGAGAACTTAGGATTTCCCGGGGTCCTCCTAAAGCTGGCCTCTTCTCTCCCTTTTATAGTCGCAAGGGAGGGGCAAGGGCAGCGCTTACAATGCTACGTATGTTACAGCGAGGAGTTGCTGTTCCTCGTTTGACTATGGTCAGCTTCGGTCTTTTCTCCGCGTCTCCGGGGTATGGCGGTAGTGGTTCGCACGATCTTGGTGAGTTCCAAGGCAGGAACAGTCGTCGGATTAGGGCATGTCGTCAGCTACGGTCTTTTCTCCGCGTCTCCGGGGTATGGCCGTAGTTGTTCGCACGATCTTGGTGAGTTCCAAGACGGTAACAGTCGTCGGATTACGGCGTGCCGTAGGGTCACACCTGACGGCTGTCCTTCCGCACGATGTGACAAGATGGTGAGTCGTCTCGGGGCGTTGTCTCCCGAGGCTCGGGACTCCTGAAGGCGTGATGGGATAGAGCAGGGTGATATCTCCCCATGGTCATATTTTCGGCCTTAGAACAGTACTTTCCGAGGGTTAGGTGGGCCCGGATGGAAGGCGTGCTCGTCCTTTCGAGTGGACAGTGCAGTAGGCGCCTTTTCCGTTCTTGCGCAGCCCGTCGTCAGGCGCTTGGACTGTCGCAGTCGGATTTGATAGACCCCGGCGGAAAACGGGACGGCGCACCGTAGATCATACCGTGGAGAGGACGGCCGTAGTGGGCCTATCAAATCCGCTGCCAGAGAAATCCTGACAGGTGGTATGACCGTCAGGGGCATGCGAAGTACAGTTGCGTCGAGAATCTCGCTTGACGGGACAGTGCCTGTAAAGTGGTCAGGGAGGTCTCTTGTGGTTCAAGATTGCTCTGCTGACATCACCGGTGCCTTGGATGCCCTTGTGAGATTGCGCTCGAGGGGGATGGGGAAGCTCGGGCGAATCGGAGAATGGGCGCCGAGGGCGCCACTCTCCTGAGCTCTCCTGGGGAGGCTCGGGCGAATCGGAGATTTGGCGCCGAGGGTGCCGCTCTCCCGAGCTCTCCGGGGAGGCTCGGGTGAATCGGAGAATTAGCTGTCATTGGTGCAATGACGTCATGGGCCTCCGTAGACGCAGCCTTCGTTGGCTTCGGGGCGGCCTTCGTGGACTTCCACTGGCCTTACTTGGGCCGGGCTGCGTTGGGAATGATCATTTTTGCGTTGAAGTTGGGTACCCCAAACTTTGGTACCCGACAAACCTGTATCATCCAGGAGTTGCTATCAGTGTAATATACAGTAGTAAATTACAGTATACAACAGGGGTGCTGATATAGCTTTCCAATTGTGCCAAAGGCACCTGTCATTTCTTGAGCAAACTTCACGGAGGCCTAAGAGCTACGGTTACCATAAATCTAGCGTGGTGTGCTGTGGTAGTGTCGCGTTGTGTTTGTACGGCATGATAGCATACATATCGAGAGCGCTTTGTTTCTACACAGGCCAACCAACCTTGACACTGGATAGCACCTCTCTCTTACAGCATGTGGCGTGTGCAAAAGAACAACAGCGCTTGAGCATATTGTATCGGACGAAAGTGACTGTGAAAATGTGTCTGTGATAGTCGATTGATCGTGACTGCATTCAATTCGTCCCTTGCAAGTTCCAAGCAACATTCTTGGTGAATGAAACAAAAATCGTAGGAATATAGTACTCCCAATCATGGTATTAGATCATCTATACGAGAGTTTTTCTTAAATAAGAATCATTTTCTACTCCCTTTGTCCGACAATATATAGAGGTTGTTGGAGCATTCAAAATTTCTATTGAAAGGAATGACGTTTTAGCTTATAGGCCCATCCACCGTGTCACTGATGTCCACTATATGGTGGGAGGAGGCTTATCACTAGTGTGGAGAGTTATACTTCTTGGCCAGAGCGCAACTCTCAAGCTCCATCTGCAGGACGTCGCCGTCAGAGACAATGATTCCATTTAAGAGTATTTAGGTTTTTTTCTTTCATATTGGTATCTGGGATAAACTCTGCAACAACTATAATCAAGACAGAGGGAGTATATCTTTTCATCCTGAAACAATTTATCTGTATATATAGTGTGTGCTATTTGAAGAGACAACCTCACTTTCTTACTAACAAGAAACAACTATCTTTGAGCATTAGAGGCACCTAACTACGTGTTTTTCTCGAATAAGGGAACAATAATGACAGAATTATTTTCATAATTTATAAACGTATTTTTCAAAAAAATGCAAAAATATACTCCACTGGTCAATTGGGATAAATTGTCTTATTCATGATTTTTTTTTTTTAGAATCGATTAGTAAAAACAAAAAAATGGAATAAATAAGGCCCATAAAGACATAAAGTTGCTAGAGTCCAGGCCCAAAAGGCCCAAGAACTACTTTTCCAGTGGCAGACTGGCGGTTGTTCATCCCTGATCTCCGGGAGTCCGGTCGCTAAACCCCGCTTGTGCTTTCCCGAACCCTAATCCTGACCGCCGCGCCAGCGACTCCCGTCGTCCTCGCGGCCTTCTCTCCCTCTGCTCGAACCGCCCCGACGAGGGACGACTACAGCTGCTGTACTCTCCAATGGCGGTAAGCTCTGCCGACTTCCACCGGATATCTCAGTGTCCCTTTCTAGGCGAACTGGATCTGTTCGCTGTTCTTGTCAGTCATCGTGTGATTTTGCGTCCTCGACTCTTCTTTTTTCACGTTGCCTATCTGTCAAGCGCCTGTTATCGACTTCGATTTCAAGCGGCGGCAAGTCTATGCTTCACCCCACAGTCGGGAGGCTGGGCAGCGCGGCCAACTCCCCCGTCGAGAGGTCGTCTGTAGACCTGTAGCTGGGAGGGCCACACTTGAGACAGCTAGGTTGAATTCCAGCAAGATATAGGTACTAGCCAGGTGAGGTGTATGATTTCGGGATATTTGATGCTATAAGCTTGTGCAACTGTGAAGAGGGGAGATTGTGGAAGAGTAATTTCGAAGGCGCATCAGTGTATAAATATCGAGGTTACAAGGGGAAGTTAATTTTCACCTTGATCTTGTAGTGAACCCATGCTTGTACTGTTTTGTGTGTGTGTGGGTGTGGGGTGGGGGGGGTTGGGGTTGAGTACCAGATTTTATATCAGTGTAGCCAAAACCAGAGTTGAGGAAACATGACTACCTCTTCTGTGGCTTTTTATGGATGACACTGAAAGGTGCATTAATATTTGCCTGCATATACAGCCGATTACTATTTTGCATTCCAGTTATAAAAGTGGTTGTGATCTCAACATCATGTGAAAAGCATCAACTTGTAATGAGCTAACCAGAGCGTAAGCTGTTAAGCCTGATTCCCAGTCTTGTTAATATGTTGAATTGCTAAAGCAGGATAAAATTAATTTACAGTGATATACTTGACTAGATAAATAGATATTCACATTTGTTGTAAAATATGGCAGTGTCTCACTGTCTGCTTCCAAGGTGACTTAGATTATGAGATTTAAAATGTTGACCTGTCTATACATATTTGCTGTGATGCTTAATATGTGCTGTATTATTGGTCTAGTTTTAGCTAAATGTTGAGCCATTGGGTGCTTCATGTCATGCATGCCATATTTTGTTGATATTCTTTACGCACCATATTGTTGTAAATGCCTTCCTTTCCAATTGACTGCAGAAAACTATCATCTGGTTTACCAAGAGACTTCAGTAATAATGAACTACGGAAATCCAAAGAATGAAATGAGTCTTGCTATGTATGTTTGTAAGCCATAATAAAGTATGCCCTTATGGTACTTGAACTCACTAATCAGCTCCCATTTTGTGCAGACTGTTCCAGTTAACCCAAAGCCGTTCCTGAACAACCTGACAGGGAAGCCTGTAATTGTCAAACTCAAGTGGGGTATGGAGTACAAAGGTAATCTATCTCTATTTCCTTTTTGTATTCAGTTTGAACTGGAACGTTTTATTTTCCAGGTACTTGCCCTGCTCTTAATCGAACTGAAAAACTTTTATTATACATTCCCAGGTTACCTTGCTTCTGTGGACTCCTATATGAATCTCCAGGTACTAATTTGGCAGTTTGGCTGTTGTATAATTAGAGTGGCCGTCTATTGAATACTTTTTCAATGAATAGCGAATCATTTATTGCGTACTGAATCACATACAATATTCATTGCTGCTTTTTTTTTTCTACTGTATGCAGCTTGCCAACACTGAGGAGTACATTGATGGGCAATTCTCTGGAAACCTGGGAGAGATTTTGATCAGGTAATGTTTCTTGTTCCCTTCTTTCGAGCGTATGTCAAGTAGCACTGTTTTGTAATAAACCTAGATATAAAACTGGGAAAAGTTTGCATACATCCTGTCATCCTGCTGCCCTGCTCCAACTACTTATACCGAGAAAGTAAATTATAGTGTTGAACTGTTGATCAAGTTACATGTGAAGGAAAGGCTAGGGCTTTGTCATAACTTAAATTGGTGTGAAATATTTAGAAATGGTCTTGGGATAATCATATGATCAAACTAAACCCTGTTGCATTGCATAATCATTTGGCCCTTGTATGATTCAATTTATGTTTGTACCTCATTATACAGGTGCAACAACGTTCTGTATCTCCGAGGCGTTCCAGAGGATGCAGAGATAGAGGATGCAGAGTGAGAAGATGTGATCCATGTTAGATTGATAAATGTAATATGATTCGGACATGTATGTTCGAATATCCCAGTGACTAGATCTACCGGATCCTAGCTTTGATTTTTTGAGTGATTGAAACATTATGGCAGTAGGGTTAGAGGGTCAAACTGCTTTCAGTTAGACTATGCCATCATTCTGCTGAATGTGAGTATCATGTACACTACTACAACAATTCGCCCCGCCTCACTGTCTACTCTACTAGTATCATGGATTATCTGAATGTGAACTTGTCATATCAGTGCAAAGCGATCGGCTTTGTTAGAAATTGCAATTCTATCATATCAAATGAAATTGCATTGTTGCAGATTATAGCAAACTGAATACACAGGCACGATGAAAAGATGAGATGGCTGCCATACCCGGGCTACCTACTACTACCTACAAATGCAAATTCAGGCCTGTAATTATACCGAGCGCCATAGCTACTCCAGTACACCAGCTCGCCGCAACGCGTCCAGCGGCCGATGGAACCTTGGCTGCCATGCCTTGCACTCTAGGAATCGGAATGACTCCGGTCTCACCTGGAGCCGGCGGTGGAGTATTTGTGAGGTTTGGCGTCGGCATCGGCCTGATCGGGGACGGAACCAGCGGGCCGGAACCAATGGGTTCCTGGTGGGGTCCAGGCGCAGCCACCGGCGCCTGCCACGGCGCAGCCGCCGGCACCTGTCCCGGCGGCGCTGCCATGTGCCTCGCCCTTGGTGGTGGAAACGGCTGCGGGAGTCTGACGCCCGGTGGGACGACGAAGCTGCTCACCTGCAGCACGGCCAGGCTGTAGGGCTGCGCGGCGACCACCCTCTCGACGGTGGCGTTCCGGAGCCCCGCGGGCGCGGCGGAGGTGATCGTGGCGCGCCCGTCGTTCCCGGTGCCGACGCGGAGGAAGCCGGTGCCCCGCGGGACGGCGCGCATGGTCTGCAGCAGCGTGGTGACCACGGAGCCCTGGCCCCCGCGCGCACGCTTCAGCGTGCCCAGCCTGGGCTCGTCGATGTAGTCGAGCACGGCGTGGAGCGCGAGGAGGTCCGCCAGGAACGAGCGCGGGATCTTGGCGACGCCGCCGAACGCCGCGTCGACGGCGGTGTTGTTGGGCGCGAGCACGGTCACCTTGTCGCGGCCGTTGATGGCGAGCGCGACGTTGGTCTCGGTGAGCATGCCGCTGAAGGCGCTGAACTCCGGGAAGCCGGCGAGGATCTTGGTGATGTCGATGGTGCCCGCGCCCTCCCCGAAGCCGGCGCCGAGGCCCAGCCTCGGCGCCGGGAGGAGGAGGAGGAGGACGGCGAGGAGGAAGGGCGCCATGCGAGTGGGAGAGCAGAGCACGCGGATGCGATCGAGCGCGGTGAGGGGGGCGAAGGCTGGTGGCCGAGTGCTCGGCATATATAGAGTGAATGGGGGGAGTGAAGCTTGTTGAGGTGGCGGGAAGGGAGTGAGAAGAGGCGTTTGGACAGTTGGGTGTCTGACCAGTAGCAGTGACCAGTTCATGCGGCGGACAAGGATCAGCTGAGATCGTAATCTGTGGCTGATGTCTTTTTTTGTGGGCTGTCGCATGAGTGCATGACCGCATTAGAACACTTCCATTTGTTGATTCTTGAGGCATGTTCGCTGCGTTCCGTATAGTAACCTTTCTTCAGGCAATAGTACCTTGTTTGATTACTCTTTATTTTAGAATGCTGCGAATTTTTCATAGGAACCGAGGTGTGTTATGTTAAAACTGTTGTACTACCCGTCAAAAAAAAAAAAAACTGTTGTACTAGTATCTACACGTTCCTGACCGGACCGGACTGGTAGTAGGTTGTTAGTATTCCACCTGGACTTTTGGAGCCAAACAGGAATTTACGTGTTCGCTCCCTGAAGGCGTAATATATGCACCAATGACGGGTGGGATGTTCTGTACGCTTTTCAGAATTAGGAAAGCAGCCCACGTGTAACCGCCTCGGGGATCGTCGCAGAGTCGCGGTTGCTCGTCTGGAGAATTCAAAATTTTCCCCACTTCGGCTCCGCAACCGCAACCAGCACTCCCCCATCGTCGCCGCGCCTCCACTCGCCGATGAAAGCCTCCGCAGCCGCGGGCGATCCCTCGCCGCCGCCGCCGCCCCGTAGGTGGCTCTCCAGCCTCGTCTCCGGTGCCGGCCGCCTCCTCGCCGCCGTTCTCGACCCGGAATCCTCCGCCTCCGACACCACGTCCTCCTCCCCAGAGTCGTCGCAGTCGCCACCGCGTCGCGATCAGGCCACTGCCGGTACTCTCTCTCTCTCTCCGATTCGAAACTCGAAGCACGGAGTTAATGCTCTGCGTAGTTTCGTGCTCGCCGGTTTTCAGCGACGCGCCGGCGTCTGCATTGCGTTGCGATAGTAAATTTCTGTGTACGCGAGCATGACATTAACCCATCATGGATTGGCCAAGGCGATGGTGCGGCTGCAGTCGTTATCCTGTAACATAGCATAGTTTGGGGGAAATGGTCGCTTCATTTGATCAACTAGTGATCGTGTAGTAACTAGTGATCCAGTGGAGTTATTTAGCGTACAATAGAGAGGGTCCGGTGCGAAATCTCGAATGGAAATTCGGAACTTCTAGGTTCTCTGTACGGAGTGTTTGCTAGTGATCGAGGGCCTTTGCATGATGTTAACTATGTGTTACGTGCTCGGGATTCGTTTCCAAAACATTAATGCCAAGTGTGTGGCTTGATTGTTTGTTTGTTTGTTTTTCATGATCTAAACAAGTGAAAAGTGGGTATGCTGGTAATCGTCAATCCATTTGATTGTTCTAAATTATAAGTGTCCATATACTCTATAGATGCCTGTTAGTAATACCCCTGCCACCACGATACTTTGATTCAATGCTGTTCTACTTATTCATGACCTTGATTTCTGAATGGCTTAATAGTTCTCCTGATTTGTATTTTTCTTATCGAACAGATCATGGTCTTGGGAAGTGCTTTCCTTCTGACAGTCACCAGCTAAATTTGGTGCGGCCATTCTCTGCACATCCGCAAACTTTTTTACGTTATGATGATAGTATTTAAATCAAGGTAGCATTGGAAATTGATTTGGTTAGATTGAGATCTGTATCATCAAGCTGCTGCTTTCCTGTGGTTCTAGAGTGGCAAGGAGATTGTTTTGAAAGATTCTGGTGAAGGGTCACTTGCAATTGTCTCAGAGATAGACCCAAAGGATGCTGTAAAGCAGTTGCTTATGCAGGAAACTTACTCATGGTATTATGCCTCGTATAGTCATTTTATCTTATGATGATGTACAACCTTTTCTTTTCATCTGATGTTGCAATTTGTATGTTCAAACATTTGAGTTCCATTTCATTGAGTATTAGTACTCTTAGTCAGTTTCTATACAGTCCTGCATTTCATAACTGTATTTAGCAAAGAACTGACAAGTATGCGGCAGCAAAATTCAATACCGCATTACAGAAAAATAAGCATAAATCATTGACTCAAAGATCTGAATCTTGCCCTTGCACTAATCGAAAATGAGCCCTTGGTAGTGGTCGTTTAAGGAAACATGCTGAATGTGACACCAAAATTTGATAATGTTCTCCCACACAAAGATCTGAAACTTGTCCTACTGGTTATTTGTAGAGCCAGTTGCTAAATAAACTGGAATATAAAGATTGACTTCTGCACTATATTTCTAATGCTAGGTCTGAGTGTGATGCATTAATAAAGATAATTCAAGAGCGAGTTGTGGACTCAGACGATGAACCTGCGGTTATTCTTCCAATTGCTTGGCAGGCTGATACACAGCAACATCCTGTTGCATACTCTTCAAATCCGAACACCGCTGTCCCTGCAGTTTCTAATCCTGGTTGTTGTCCAGTGTTTGACAATATTGTTGAGAAGGAACGGCTAAAGAAAAGTTCAGCTGTTGTTGAAGGTCCTTGCACCAATAGTCATGACCAAATTCAGCATGTGAGTCTTCTTGTTTGCGTTTGTTTTCCTTTGGTCGGTCGACGGCTAGTTTTTCTTCTTCCTTTTCGACTGGTTGCTTGTCCTGGCAACCCTTGTTCTTCCTTTGAGTTGCTTTGTTCGGTTTGGTGTTGTCTACTTCCTCTTAATGAAATACGTGCTTAATTGGCACGTTCGCTAAAAAAAGGTCTTCTTATCTTGAGAATAATTCACCCTGTGAGTATGTTGGATTTCATTAACTACGTGTTTCCATTATCAATGCATAGAAGTACATTGTATTTCTCTAATAAATTTTATGTTGCATGTTGCAAAATATGCCATATTGTTTTTTTTGGAGTATGACTAGTTTGTTGCTTTCTTAGTATAATCATGTTTTATTGTAATAAATTTGACAATAGCTGTAGGTTTTGCAATTGTGAGAACCTTCTAGTCATTTTTTTGAGGAAGTGCAATGTGTATTTCACTAAACTATATAATTGACAATTGGCTGTTGAAGTAAACAATGTGGATAGAGACAATCAGCAGACACCTCGATTTTAGGATCTTGTTTGATTACTTCCTTCTACGTGTTTCTGGAATTATGCAAACAGTTCCGTCTAGTTAAGGACCTTCTAATGATCTACAATTGGCAAGCTCAAGTAAAATGTTTAGTTTTTTTGTTGATGTCATGGATTAAACATTTTAGGTAGATTAAACACTGCTGGATCTCATCTTATTTTGAGTTAATTCGTACTGTGAACTCTGCAATTATGCAAACATGATGTCGTAATCATTACTGTAGCCAGTGAAAAGAAGTTACTCTAACAGAGGGGATACTATTGAAGAGTCTCGAAGAATCAGGCCAAAGCGAAACAGATCAATTTCCCTTAGGAATAAGGGAGGTATCAATGTTCGAGAAATTACTAATTAAGTGACATTAGAGATGCTCTTCTTTGATCAGCTTCAAATTGACTTTTCTGTTTCTTGTGACAATTGCAGCTTCATCCAAAGAGGCTACCTCCAATGCTACTATTCCAGAAGATGTCAGGACGCTATTGAAAGATGTTCCCCTTCTTGGGACTAATAACCTGACATTTTCTGACTTGGAGGGTGTGTTCGATGATGAGCCCTCTGCCGTAGCTACTGCTACTGCAGCTCAACACTTCACTTCAACCAAATGTGGTTCTGGCATGTCATATCCATATTCTTATCCGGTACTTAAACTACACAATACAACCACTTGCTATGCATATCTTTCTGAGATCAAATATGATCAATGATTAATATAATACCATCATTTGTTTCAGAATCAGCTAGAGATGTCTCGTGTCAAGGCAGAACTTTTGGATGAACCTGTCCCTCTTCAGACTGACATAACTCATCTGGTCCAAAAAAATGACAGTATGTTTCCATACCCCAACCACAAAAATTCCTCAAGTTTTTATGTGAGGATGAGCCTCGAGGTGCTGCTAATTACCTTTGTCTCATCTAATATTGTTTGGTTATCTGCAGCGCTCACAGTGCACAATGGCTCTGGTTCTGTCTCGAACAAAACTGTGTTTAAAGGTGACATTGAGGCTGCACCGAGGTATCTTCTATTACAGTTTTTGTATTTTCAAATGGCTAACCTTCTCTGGTCGTGGTTTCTTTTTTTGTGCTTTTGTCTTGTGTCCTTTTTACCTGATATTATACTTAATCGATATATGTATTCGCTTAACATTCTGTAAGTATCTAACAATTCTGAAATGCATGATATTTTGTCTGCTTTTAGTAGCCATGGGCCTATGAATAATAATCACATTCATGTTCCCCCCCACCCAAATGAAGTGTGAACTGTAGTCAATAGTAAACGATCAAGTACATTATGTTCTAAAAGAATTATGATCCAGAGCAAAACTAATACCATCCGTTTCAGCTCATCAATGGGCTTGCAGACAGAAAAGAGCTCCAGAAATTGCAGCAGGAGATTCAACTTGCCGAAAAGCATTCCGACGAAGAGAAGGTCACCTGCCAGCAGAAATCGTCCCCTAAACAATGGGAATGGGAAAACCGTGAGATCATGGAATAGGCCGCCACAGCAAAGGAATCCGGCGACGGGACAGGAATCGGACGTGGGCCGTGTTCAGGCGAAGAGGACGGTTGGAAGGCCGAGGACAGAATGGAGGTGAAGCGATTCCAAAATCCCTATGCCCATTCTCTGTTTACTCTAGGGACTATAAGAACAATAATAACCCGTGGTATGCATTCTCACCTGTAAGGCGATCGATACACGTAGACTACAATTGTAAAAGGGAACTCGAGGTTACAGCTAACATTAGGTAATTCTTGATGTAATATGTATTTGGCTCCATAAACGAAAACCAAAATGTTGTGCGGAGTGAAGCAGCATTTAGTTGGGAGACAAGGTGAAATGAGACCGACCTGTCTTTGGTTGGTGAGACGAGACAGCTTCATTTTTTGTTTGGTTAGAAAAAGATGGGAAGAACTTGATTTCTATTTGGTTTAGACGGGATCAGCTAATGATAGGTGGGATCCATTGTTCAATTTTTAAAATTTTCCTTTTCTTACCCCCTCCTTATCTCTCCCAACCAGCAATCACGAGTCCAGCTCCTTTGGTGACCTCGGCCGCACGGCGGCGGGGAGGTGCTCGCTGGCGCGGCAGCTTGGTGGAGCAACTCTGGTAAGCCATGCTTCTTCTTCGATTCCAGTAAGCCCTCACTCGTCTTCTTTCTCATTTCTCTCGCGCTTGTGTGCGTGCGCCGCTCATCCCACCGAGGACACCCCCATCTGCTTGATTGTTTGGACGAGGCGCGCACGCATCTTAGGTGAATATTGGCTCCTGCGACGTCTTTGCTCCCGCGGACGTTGGAACCAAACAACCTTGATCCCGTTCATCCTGCCTCTGGCCATCCTCACATCCAAAGCAACAAGGGACCTCACTTATGCCATCGACACACTTTATTTTGTCTCTTCCATTCACTTTACGAGATAACTATAACTCTTTCTATTTTAACTCTCCCTATTCTCCATACTGCAATCCTTATATAGATCGAGCATGACACATGTATTGTCAAACAGTGATTCGTTTGGTTATTATAATAGGCAAGCAAGTTAAATATCTAGGTGGTGTTTAATTAGGATGACTTTATTGGCGCAAAAAGTGGTTCCCTAAGCCCAACACACCAGCGAAGCCGGAAACGACCCTTGAAGGCAGTAGAGCTCTTGCAGATCCAGCTAGCTTTGAACCCGGTCTGAGAGTGTCAGTAACACCCAAGCGTATCAGTCAATTTGACCTGCAATTGACAAGGAAACAATAGTAATCAGTAATCACAGGGCAAAACTAACCGGTGTGTCCAGGTAGTTCCAATTATGTGGCTCTAAGAGCCGATTCAATCGGAGATCGTCTAGAAAGCCGATTCCGTCATGTTATGAACCGATAGTATAATAATGAAGTAAAACGGCTGTCAGGATACTCATGTGAAGATAATAACGTGCTAACCGATCTAATTCAGTTAATGTGCATAAAAGAAAATAGATCATGTGTATAGATCTAATCTGTACATCAAACAAGCAGAGATCGGCTAAAACTGGTCTAGAAGGCCGGCGGCTTTAGCAAACCCTTTTCGCTAAGTTCACCAAGTCTGCTTTCACCTGATCTAACGGCCAGCGGGCTTCGACAAACCCAGCAAACAAAGCTAGATCGTTTGATATCCAAATAAGTCTATATACACGATCTACTCGTGAGAGCATAACTGAATCGGCTCCATGAAGCACGAACGAATGCTAGCGTAGCCATAAACAGACTTCGAATTAAAGCAAGTCTAATCTAGTGAAAACTTGTTTAGGTTAAACCTATTCCACCGGATGACGCTCAGTTTAACTTAAACAAGGACACAAAAATAAGACTTACGATAGCCTCAGAACCACTCATGTCTCAACTAGAACCGAACGCACAACATGTAACGAACAAGATTGATAGGGAATTAGCCGATGTAAGCATGAAACCGATCATCATGGTAAAATAGGCATAAGAAAGCATAAACGACGATTAGATTCAAGTAAATCTAAGGCCAAATCTATCAATCTTGATCGGGCAGAGAGATGTTATATTGATAAATAAACAATAAACAACAAATAACATCTTGATAACTTAATGAATCTAACTAAATTGCCATATTTAGCTAGAGCTGATAACTAATCCATGCGTGCAAACTATCTCAATCCATAGCCTGTCTACCGGATGACATTAACTAATAGACTAATCAAGCAAGCAAACACGAATCGATAACTAATTCGCGCGTGAAAACCGTCCTAATCTGCATCTCGTCCACCGGATGACGGTTAACACAGATTAATCGGGTAAACCAACGTGAACCATCCTTGACTCACTATGCTTCCCACGTCCACCGGATGACGCCAAAGAAACAGAGCTTAGCAAGGACTCTGGTCCGCCATGCTTCCACGTCCACCGGATGACGCTAAAAAAACATAGTTTAATAGGGGGTTGATGATACTTACAAGCAAGCATGCGTCCACCGGATGACACCCAGCCTGGATGAAGTAACTCGCCGGACTCGACTGACTCTAAGGTTTGTTGGCCGGAGCCGAAAGTTGTGTTGTATTGATGTTGTTGTGTGTTTTACAATGGCTGAGGGCTTATATTTATACCCTGAGCGTAGATAGAGTCCTAGTCGAATTACAACTCATCAATAGATAAGGAAACTAACAAACTATCCTATATCTAAGGTAACTTGGAGTCCCACCTTCCCTTTCATAACGGACTCCGATCGTGATCGCATCTTGGCGGCGCGGACTCTGTATGACGTCACCAATACCAACGCTGCACGCCTCCTGTCACCTTCGCCCGATAACCGATTCACCGTGCAATCGGCTATTTTCCTTCCTTCCGATGGACGGAATCTGTTTCCGAGATCGGCTATCTTCCTCCGGTATCGGCTATCTTCCTCTGGCATCGACTATCGGCTCCCAGCCCAAAATTTGGTGTTAACACATGCCCCCTAATTTTGGAATAAATTGGTTTATTTCGAAATTAGCGCTTGAGCCTTCAAATAGCCAAACCACAGCTTCCCTCTCGGCACTTCAAACTTTTGCACCAAAACGAAACCCTAAACCGTCGCAACTTCCGCCACGGGCTTCAATCCGCCGCCGTCAGCTTCGATTCGTCGCCGTCAAATCACCCCCGAGCTAATGGCGACTCCTTCTGAGGTCCCTGAGGTATCAATTTCATCGATCCGCCCCCTGATTTGTGAATCTCTCTTGAACCTCACTGAGTACGAGTTTCAAATCCAGGTGCTGAGGAATGATATTCTGATTCCACTGAAGGACATCCTCGATACCTACTATCTGGGCCCGATGGGTGATCCAATCCCTAAAGACTTCATCATTCAAGAAACCAACCAGTTCCCATTCCGAAGCTCCATGATGGGCGCCTCTTCTTGGGCCAAATCTTTCAGAAACTGGCCAAGCGCACCTGCTGGGTGGAGGAACTGGTTCCGCCGCGTCGCGGCGAAGAAGCGCGCGGACTGGGAGATGCGCCATCTGAGCCAATGTCTTGACCTATCATTATCAGAGATGGCAAGGAATGAGCCGCTCCTGATTGCTGCCAGTCATTTTTGGTCTAACTCCTTGAATGCTTTCGTGTTCGGAGACGGTCCAAAAACCATTACCCTGGGCGATATCCATATGCTCACCGGGCTTCAGATTACTGGATCATATGATTTCTGGGATCTCCGCTCCAGTGGCAAGAAGGACCCGTACTTCCCGAAGCTGGACACATATAACGGGTGGAGTGGCTATATTCAACACCACCAGAAAAACTCCTCTTCTGTCAGCGAGAAAGAACACGTCGCATTCTTGACCATGTGGCTTGAGAGGTTCGTGTTCTGTGGTGCCACTGCCGGGCCAGCATATCCTTATCGAGTCTTAGCAGAAAAACTGGCTCAAGGGCACTCTATCCCCCTGGGCAAACTCTTGTTGGGTGCAGCATACAGGCTTATGAGCCGGGTGTTTAGTTCCTTGATTATAGGTGAAGAAGCGCAATGCATAACAGGCCCTTGGTGGCTAGTACAGTTATGGCTCAACCTGTATCTGCATAAGCTGGTAAGGACACAACTCCAGGGCCTTAACTTTCCATCCACCGAGTATTCAGAAAAGGAGGACCCAAAAACCAGAGGCTGTCAAAGTTTTGGTGAAGCTGCCTCTGCCATAACCATCCCAACCTCAAAGGGCAATATGCTGGAAACATTATATAGGGGCTTGGGACCAAATGTTACTACCTAGTTCCCCTACGAAGATGAAGATGAATTTCCAGCGCCCTCCAACTTCAAATTCAACAATGGGTGTTCTGATGACGAGGCTATCAGCATCTTGAACGCAATCATCAAACCCTGTGCCTTGCCAGCAGACTTCAAGCACCTTCGGAGCGCAAGCGGCAAGGCAACTGGCTATCCTTCTTATGAATTCTATCACCTAAACATAGCAGCAAGACAGCTAGGTTTCGGCCAATTGCCCCCTCGGCTCCCTTTTTTGAATACCTTGAAACCCAGGGAGAACATTACAGAGCACCTTCAGGCTGGCAGAATTTTTCAATTCGGAGCAAACTTGCCCACATTCTCGCCGAAGCCGTGGAATCAAATCTGCATTGCTCATCAGAGTTTTGACGATTGGTGGCAACAATGGCACGCTCACTTGTTCTGCCAAACTGTCCACGGCAAATGCAGAGCCCTGGACCCAAACTTCCAATCTCCCCGAGCAGTAAGTGTTCTCAGCCGATTCCAATAAAAATGGCTTTATTCAAACATGTTACTTAACAGATATTTCTCGCAGGACCCATCATCCAATCCACCAGAGCGAGTGGAATATTATCCTCCTTGTCCGACAGCGAGGCTAGGCTTCCGAGCACCGACGCTGAGACAACTAATGGTAGGCCCTGCTGTACTGACCTCCCCTTCTGCTTCAAAACGGCCAGCTGCATCTCAGCTTCAAAAGCAAGCTCCCAAGAAACGCCGTTCGATAAGAAAAGTTCAGGTACCCAGTAGCATCTTCCTTTACTGCAGTACGCCCCGACTCTTAAATCAGCTTTCTATCAGGTGAATCCCCAACCAACTCAAGGTACCTTGGGAGAGAAACAGGTCGAAGAACCACCAGAATCTACCGGCCATGAGGAATCAGCTGCTCAAGAAGAAGGGATCCAGGAAGGAGCCAAAACTCAGGTACTACTCATTGGGCTTTTCTTTCTTAAATGTTCTGATTGACCAAATCTTCTTTTCAAAAATACAGCCGAACAGCCGTTCTGAAGAAGTCTGGGCAAACCTTGAAGAAGAGGAGTTGCCCCCTGAGAGGAATCCAGGTAACTCCTATTCGGCTGTTAGCAATTATCCTTGCTTCTATACTGCTCTTACTTCTGGTTTGCAGAAACCCAACTACCCGAGGCAGTGACAACCGAGGATCCGCATGCCGCAAAAGACACAACTGCCTTAGTCGAACAAACAGCATCGGCATCAACCCTACAACCTTCAGGCCTCATTCAGGTATCCCATCTCTGCCAGAAAACAATTAATCTATATTGTACCTTTTCTGATGAGAGAATGTATGTACTGTAGGCACCGAAGCCTTTGTCTCCTGGCTATTCATTCGACATAGAAGAGTTCTGTGATAGAGACGAACTGGCCTCCTCCTCCGAGAGACTTTCAGAGCCAGATTTCAACAATCGGCTAAGTGCACTGCTACCCCATCTAGAGGGTGATCTAGTTGCTCTGGCCTCGAATCCCGGATTGATCGATCAAATAATGGAACTTGTCCAGCAGCAACCCAATCTGTCAGCCTTGAATTTCCTGCAAAGACTTGATGATCTTAAAGTTACAGCATCAGGGATTATCACTGCTCACAAGAACCTGGCAGAGCTTGAACAGCTAAGGAGCAACAAATTGATCAACAGACAAGAGGCCACCGGATTAGCCGATCGAGCCAGGTTGCTTAAATCCTCCATCAGCACGGCCGAAATAGAACTGGAGACATTGAAAACAAGACGAGACCAGCTGAGAAAAGAATTGGAAGCAGTTGAGTCAGCTATCAGTGAGCGCGAAATCACCATCTCCACCAGCACGATCGAGCTCTCCCAGAAAAAGAAGGAAATCAGCAGCTTGGTCGTTGCAGGCAGGAAGACATGCCAACGCCTAAACCTGTTGCAGTTTACTGAAAACCGAGATCAACAATTGCTGCAGGCTGGCCACGCGCTCCGTGCCGAATTAGTAGAACTGATTCGGTCCTTATTATCTGTAACAACCCGGGTTTTTGGACAACCAAAAAATACGAACTTTTTTAAAAAATTTTCTTGCAATATGTGTGAAGCATGTGGTTCCTCAATTTAATCGCGGCTAACATGTTAACAACCGTTGCATGCATATAGAGTTGCTTGTAGAATTTTGTTGGAGTTCTTCATTCGGTCTAGGGTTTTATTTCGGAGAGCACAGACCCATAGCAACTCCTCTCGAATTATATCAAATGACCCTTCGAATCCATAAATCGAATCATGAGCCATAGACGGAGAAATCCTCTTTTTCCCTCTCTTCCATTTTCCGAAACTATCCCAATTTATTTTCCCCGCATGTTTCTTTGAAGCAAATATCCCATAGGAAAACTCATTTTCTCTCAAACTCAAATCCAATTCACAAAAGGAGAAAACCTTCCCTTCACTGTGGACCGAAATCCACCCCATCTGGCCCATCTCTTTTCCCTTTTACCCGCCAAGCACACCACAGCCCCACTGCATGCGCGGCCCAGCACGCCCTCACAGCCCAACCAACAGCCCTCTCCCTCCTCTCCTCTTTGAGCCCAGCATGGCCCAAACCAGCGCCGCCCCTGGCCATAAGAGCGCAAAGCCGCACGGGCCTTCACGAGCGCGGCCCACTCGGCCTGCTTGGCCCAGCTCGTGGCCCAGCAGCACGCACCCCTGTGAACCCTAGCTAGGGCACTCGCCCACGCGCCAGGAGCCACCGCCGCCGCTCGCTCTCGCGTGAACACGACGCGAGCACGCGCCCTGACGCCACCTGCTCCTGCTCTCAGATGGATGCCGCGCGTCCTGACCACGCCACGGACGTCGAGGATCGCCTGCAGCTCCTTGGAAGCCCTAGCCGCGCCGTACTATAAAAAAATCGGAGCCGGGTCCTGTTCCTCTTCCCCAGGCCGCCGCCATCCTTCTCTCTGCGGTCGCCACCGCCTTCTGCTTGCAGACGCCGCGACTACTCCATAGCCGCCGTGCCCATGTGCAGCTAACCACATCGAGCTCCACGGCCCCGAGACCTGCAGCCAGCTGTCGGGTCCGCTCTGCACCTCGTCCCGTCCCGGCCTTCCCTGCTCTCTCCAGCGCGTCGCGGCCATGGCCGCGCTCACCTCGCCAAGGCCATGACCGCGGCCTCACTGCGCCACCAACCTCGCCGCGTCACGATCTCACCAGCGCCCGCACGGAGCACCTCCATCACGTCGTCCCCGAGCCCGACTGTGCCTCGACCACGACGGCGGCGCGTCGTCCTCGCGTATGCCACTGCCGCGTCGACCCCGCCACGCCGAGCTAGGAGCACGCCGTCACCCTTCCCGTCAAGCCGCGGCCTCGCCTTCGTCCTCGCCGTGCGCATGACCTCGACACCTGCCGGCTTCGGGCTCGTCAACCGCAGCCGGTCACCAGCCAAGCTTTGCTCCCACGCTCTGCCACCGTCGCCGACCATCTCGTCTTTGAGCTGGTGCACGCCATACCGACGCCGTGGGCACTTCCCAAGCCGCTCTCCTCGCTGCGGCCACTGGGCACGTCGCAGCCTGAGCGCCAGCTGCCGAGCCCCTGAAACTCCTTCCGCCTCTTTGCTGCGCACATGCCGCAGCTATGACACCAACTGCAAGCCACAGCCCTCCCCCTTCTGACGGTGAGCCCCTGTGCCAAGCTCCCCCGGATTTTCCCCTTTGCACATCGCTGTCCTGCTGAACCCGGCCATCGTGCCGTGAATCATATCCTTGCAGGGAGCCGGCCACACACCACCATGTCCCGGTCACCTCTTCGTCAAGCCGCGTCCACACCGAACCCGCCGTCGCTTGGCGCACCGCTCTTCGTCACGACAAGCGAATCCGCCACCAAGCCGAACCGTTGGAGCCCATCTACGCCACCGAACCTCGCCCTCACCATGAAGCAACTCTATCGGCAACGAGCTCGACCCGCGTCAAGCGATCTGCCGTCCGCAAGCCCTCGGTGAGCCACGACCTTCTTCCCCATGGTGAGCACCGCCACCTCGCTAGCCCCGCCATTTGAGCCATGGCGTCCCGCACTAAGGGACGCGTAGGCTGAGCCTCTCCTGGCTCAGGAACACTCGCACACACGACACGAGGCCCTTTTAGCCAAATCGAACCACCGGCGTTCCAAGAACGCCGGCGTGGCCGAGGACTACCCAAACCACCACCATGATCCCGTTCCGGATTTACCTTGTGCCTTTGGACTTCGAGACCACCGCCACTCTACTCATGTCACCAAAGGACGCGATGGACACCGATCGAGAAAGGAGAAGATCTCTGGAAGTCCTGCCTGGTCGCCCCGACGTGCACCGATGCCCCGTACAAGCTTCACCTTAGCTACCGTGCACACCGTTGGAACCCGGCCAAGCTCTGCCACCTCCCCGCCACTTGATGCCACCTCCAGCCAGTCTCTGGCCAGCCACAGCCCCATCCGGCCAGCCACGACCAACCCGCAGGAGGCCACGACTAGCTGCGACCAGCCAAAGCAAGCCATAGCAGGCCAGAAGGTACCAGCAGTTGGCCCAGTGGAGCCAGAACGTGTAGAAGCAAGCCTCGCTACTTTTTCTTTGACACTGGCCCTGTCCGACCATGTGCCATAGCCCCGTTGCCACCTCGTGAGGCCCCATAGATAATGTTGGACGGTTGGAAAGCCAAAGTGATATACGACGCTGGACTATTGGACCCCTGCTCTTACTCCGTGTACATCTATCCATCATATTGTATCCTATCCTTACGATATGTCTATATCTGTTGTACCCTATCCTTATGTTCTATCTGTTGTATCCTGTCCTCACGATCTGTCTGTATCTAAATATGTAATACAGGATCCATCTATCATAATGCTATGGAATTGTGCTACTCCACTGTCTTGTTGAGTCGTGTTGTTGGATCTTATTGTTGGTTGTTCGTCTGTGCGCCGTGCCTTCGAGCCGGCTGTGGGATCGTACTTCATTCGGACGTTGCGATCGCGGGATCCGTCCTGCCATGACCGTAACACTGAGTGTAACCTGACCTCACGCCGTCTCTCGTTGACTTTTCGTGCACAGACCCTCGTATGCTCGTACCCTGCGCGACCGTCACATTCCTCTGATTCTTGCGGTGACAACAGCATCGTTATGGATCCGAGTAATGACTTAGTGCCAGTGCACCTAGGTCGTGGTACCCTACGTGTGGTTTGCGCACTTGCTTCTTTCACCTGTCGCTCTCTTCTAACGCCCCGTCTATTCCGTGGCGTGTGCGTTGGAAAGAGTAGACCACTACTGTTTTATGCTTCTCGCTCTCTGTTCGTTTAGCCCGCTTTGTTCGATCCTGTCTTACTCACAGTGACTGGATCAAAGACCGGACTGACTCCTTTTGTTAGCGAAGCTATGGTCTATATTAAGATCTCAGACCTATGTAGGTCGACTCGGTCGACCGCTTAAAGCCATCTTCACTGAAGGTGTGACTGGGAATATGATATAGATGTGCCTAGCTAACTTTTCTCTCTCTTTCTCTCTTTTGATTCTTGGTGTTTAAACGCTTGTATGATTATACCCGTTTGAATCACAGCCTTGGTACCCTACATTTGGATTAAACACTCGCACTATTTTGTGCAACATTTATTGTTGGAAATTCCTTGTTCTTTCCTGCTAATTGGCCGTCCTCCGATCCCCGTCTTCCCCGTGGCGGACAGATCGGAAGATCGTGTGCCGTGGTGTTTGCTATGGATAAGCTTTGGCCTAAACCATTTATTATAAAGCCATATTGGCTTGGCTGTGACTTATGCTTGTGCTTAGCAAACCACCACTCCTGTTTCTTTGGCCTGATGAAATCGGACATACGCCGAGAGGGCTAAGCCGTGTACCTTTTATTATTTCTTTGCTGTTAATGGGTCTCCCCGCGTCCCGTCATCTTTTGGTGAATTGGGTGTTTTATTGCCTTGTATTGCTTCGCGGAGTAGCCATTCCGGAATAGCAACGATCGGATCGAGGCCATCAGAGGAGGAGAGCATGGACGACGATAGGAACCATGGGATGGAGATCCTAGGGGGAGGTGACCCCGCTGTTCGACTACACAAACTGGAGAACACTCATACCACTACTTCCTCGACAACGCAGGTGTCATGGCAGCACCTCCTTTTAGAGAATCCTATTAGACATTGCAAATCTAGAACTGCTAGTGCTTTATATTTACTCCTTTGCTAGTATATGATGCATGTTACTACCTAAGCCATTACTACCCCGCTTGCGACCACTCTACTATACCACCCGGCTTTGCGCTCACGCTCTTTTATACATATTTCTATCTACCTGTTTGCTTGCATGTTACATCACTATATTTATCTATTAACTCCACTCGCATTATATCTATGATGTGATGCTAGTGGTGAACCCCTGGGAATGGTTTGGCTTGGGATGCCGGACTGGTGGTATGTGAGCGTGCTACGTGTGTCTTGGGTGTGTGGTGAGGGTCGAGTCGACCAAGTGGGATACACGACGAGCTGTGTAAGCAAGTCTTGCCGGGAGTTGCATCTGGGCATTCCCACGAGAGATACCTGTGGCGGGTAATGACTTATGAGGTGGTTCCGGGATGTGCATTGAAGTCCCGTGAATGGAGGTGCCGTGGTGGCACGGGGAGAGTATCCCCTAGGAGAAGATGCCTGCTTGGTCAAAACCTAGGAAGGACTAGCCCAGGTTCATGGGAATCCCTTACTGCTCACTCGCTTCTGATGGGCGGGAGACGGCTGGACTACTTGGTAGGGCGGTGCCACTACTGCTAGGTTGTAAGGTGATAGGGTGGGCGGTGGCCGATGCAGGAAGTTCCTGCACCATTCTAGATGCGCTGTACCACTGATTGGACCCGGTACTGCGTCTCCCAGTCTCAGCGTTTCGGCGTAGGGCCGAAGTTACCCAGGGCTGAGTGGTAGGGTGGCATCGACCTAGGCAAGCAAGCACCCGAAATTCTGCCTAGATGATTGTACAGCATCGATGATGGCTAATCTTGTGAGTGGTAAAACCTCTGCAGAGTGTTATGGTTGATCGATCGATACATATGCCGATTCATCGGCTATGGACCTTTCCTGTGAAGCTCTGTCTAGTGTAGAGAGCGATATTCTTTTCTTCCCTTGGTTGATGATTGTCCGGCAGTGTGCCCGATGCGGCAGTGTGCCGTTGAGGCAGGACCCGAGGGGGAGTTGGGCCTGTCGACTGAGCGTGAGGTGTGTGTGTGAGGTGGTGTATGGGTGGGATAATGGAAATGGGATGGACTGATGGATGGTGTGATATGGGTTAAAACTTGACAAACTATTATGATATTATTACTTGATACTACCTTGCATGCGCTTAGGATGCAAACCACAGCCAAATATTAGGATCGCCAGATCCTTTGTTTCTCTTTTCCACTAAAGCTCATCGGTGCTGACCATGGCCTGCACATATCTGGCGGTGTGCAGATTACCTGACTAACAGAGATATTGAGATAAGAAGCATTAGAAGGTCTCGTGCCTACGCTCAAGTTTGGTTCAGGATATGATGACTATGCTGCGCCAAGAATAACTCTGATGGTACCCGTGAAGGAGGAGCCTTCACTCGATGACATATTCCGCCAATTCTGATGACGACTAGATATGCTTCTGCTAGATTAACCCTGTAATAGGTGTCCCCTCAGTTGATGTAATACTTTGTAAGTAATCTCGATGTATGACTTTTATATCAATTGATATATGATAATGCGATAAGATCAATCTTTGGTTTTATCACATTATATCTCATTCTGTGGATTTTCCCATCGTGGAAAATCAAGGATGTTTCATTATCTTTGTAATATGATGGGTGTACTGCTTTGCATGTTTTTTTCTATTTGCAACTCTGTCTTCGTGCTGTTCACCCTGAATTTGACAATTTAGCCTGATCTGCCTTAGATTTTACACCTTAATACTGGCTTTGTCTTGTTTCGAACTGACTTTGTTCAGCCTGATATATTTCTGCATGCGAATCGGCTTTCGGACCTGCTTTGTACCTTAGAATCAATTACTTAGCCTGACCCGTTCTGCATACGAATCGGCTTTCGGGTGTGCCTCTTAGCATCGGCTTTGTTCGGCTTTCCTTTAGAATTAACCCCTCAGCCAGATTCATCACGAATCGGCTTGTGGGTATTCACAATAGGATCGGCTAAACAGCCTGACCCAAAAAAAACCGATCGACGTGCGACCATTGATGGCGGCGCTTCGTCTCGCCGATTTAGCAACTGTTCCGGATTCAAGAAACGCGGATTAACTGCAACCTAAAATCCGCCGTGCCGTCTCACTTCCCAAAGAAACCGCCTTGGTGCCCGTGTTGTCTTATAAATAGTTGGCAGGCTTGAGGCAATATCACATGACATCGTATCCGTCTCGCCGACCAACTCTCCCGGCCGCCTCCTTGTATCCACTTCGCTTCTGCTCTCTCAATCCTTGTTCACGACCATGGCCGGCGATGGAGACCGTGGGAAGCGCCCGGTGTCTGAGCCCGCCGACGGCGATGATATGGAACGGAGCATCCGCCGCATCTGGGCCAGCGTCGCCCGAATCGAGCAGACATTAGGGTAAGTTCAACCGTCAGTCTACCATCTCCTCGCTGTTTCTATCTGATTTGATCCGTTTCTGCAGTCACCAGCCATCTTTCGTCAGCGGCATTGCTGGCTCCTTAGCCGGTCTGAACACCCCTGCCCCTGGCGCTGATCCTCCTCGGGCAGCCCCGACGGATGGTGACGCCGTTCCTGCAACTGGGACGGCCGCCCCGGAAACCCCCCGCCGCTGGTGACGCCGCCGGGCCCTCTGCTCCTGTAAGGGCTCCAATCAGGCGTATGATGCAAGTCAGCGGACGGGGAATCCATAGCAGGTATCTTATTCTCCCTTTTCACCGATCTTTAAATCTGGCTAAGTCTGGGTGCCTGATCTGATGGTCCCTTTCAGCCAACGTCCCCCGCTCCATCTTCCTTCCGGTGCACCGATCGGCACCAGTTCCTCGGTGCGTCGCACGACGCCACAACCGAACCTTCCTCACGCTCCGACTCGCAGCACCACCTCCGGAGCGGGAATCGAACTCGGGGTCATCTTCGAGTTCCCGCGACTCCTACACCGCCGCCGACGGCCGCTACTTCCATCATGAGATGGTGCGGTACCGTAATCTCTACTTTGAGGCCACCAAAGAGGCCGGTCGGCTGGATAAGGAGAACGAGGACCAGGCCGTCGCGCTCGTTGCCGCCAGCATCGATTTGGCGGAGGCGCGGGCCAACCTCGCGGAGTCGTAGGCCGCCGTGGCAGGTAATCTCTCACTTTCTCCAACTATGTGCACGGCGCGTTTCCAACACTGACCTTCCTTGTTTATGCAGCCCTGACGGCGCAGCTGCACGAACTGCGCGTGGCTGCGGCGAACGTCACCGACGTCCTCCGCGCGCGGGGGCAAACGCAGGTGGAACAGCTTGCGGACGTGCACCACCGTGTCCGCCAGTTGGCGATGAGCGGCGTCCGTCACGGTGCCGCGGGAGCTCTGGCCGCCGCCCAGATCAACTCCGGCATCGTGCTGGAGAACGTCGAACCGGGGATCCGGGCAGGCCAAGACATGGAGGAGTTCGGCACGCTGATGGCCGCTTTCGCCCCTCATGCCGACGGTCTCTCCGTGTCCGTCGACGCCGAGGACGTGATCCGGGACGGCGTCAATAATCCAAACTAGATTGTATTAGGCATTCTGATGTATATGATACTTCTGAACTCATTATGCCCGAAACAATTCAATTTGCAAGACTGTATATTTTGCTTTTATTATTTTATTTTTTTTGTTCTAAAGGCGATGCTTATCGCATCGGCTGTTACACCCCATCGAGGGTATTTCATTTTTGTGCTAGGGGTGACTCGTTACTACGATGTCGGCCATTTTTGTCCTGAAGGCGACCCGCTTGCACGGCATCGGCTGTTAGAGTCAGATTCACATGAATCGGCTATTATCCACAACTGGGATGCTAGGGTAGTATTTCTTCAGATGCTTCCCGTTGATGGCCCTGGCGAGTCTCTGTCCTTCCAAGTCTTCAAGGATGTAAGCATTACCCGGAGCGCATTCCACCACACGATACCGGCCTTCCCAGTTTGGCGACCATTTACCGAATCGGCTATCTTTTGTACCAATAGGCAGAATGACTTTCCGTACTAGCTCTGATTCGGTGAAGCTCTTGCTTCTTACCTTAGTGTTGTAATACTTGGCCACCCGTACCTTGTTCTTTTCAATGTATTCCAAAGCCCTAAGCTGATGACAGTGCAAATCTTCTAAACTGTCCATCATAATGTCTTTGTATTCACCGGCTGTAAGCTTGTTTTGCAACGTGACACGCCGTGTCTCAGACTGAATCTCTCATGGGAAGATGGCAGCGTGTCCATAGACTAGCTCATAAGGTGAAGCCTTGATCGATCCATGCTGTGCCATGCGATATGCCCATAGTGCCTCGCTCAAATGCAAATACTATTTTCTGGGGTTCTGCTCAATCTTTTTCTTGATGACCTTGATCAAAATTTTATTGGAGGCTTCTGCTTGGCCGTTGGCTTGGACATAATACGGCGATGAATTATAAATCTTGATGCCCATGTCGTCGGCAAAGGTCGTAAACTCCTCTGAAGTGAACATTGTCCCCTGATCGGTTGTGATCGTCTGAGGTATGCCAAACCTGTAAATAATGTGCTCCTTTACAAATTCGATCACGTCAGCTGAAGTGGCGTTCCTCAAAGGAATGGCTTCTACCCACTTGGTGAAGTAATCAGTCACCACCAAGATCCATTTGTGACCCTTGCTCGATGGTGGGTAGATTTGGCCGATTAGGTCAATACCCCATCCTCTAAACGGCCATGGTTTAATTATAGGATTCATAGCAGAGGCTGGAGACTTTTGTATATTTCCAAACTTTTGGCATTCTTGACACCCTTTATAATATTTGAAACAATCTTCCAGCATCGTAGGCCAATAGTAACCAGTCCTCCTGATGATCCACTTCATCTTGTGAGCTGATTGATGTGCACCACAGACTCCATCGTGTACTTCGCTCATCAGCTTCACTGATTCCTCTGTCCCCAGGCATTTGAGCAGCATTCCTTCAACAGTCTTGTAATACAACTGACCATCCAGCAACACATACTAGGTGGCTTTGTACCTTAGCTTTTTGTTGACCCGTTGTGAAGGATTTGCCAGGTAACCTGCTATCTCGCCCCTCCAGTCATCAGCTGATTGCTCGCTATTACAAATCTCCTGCATCGGTCGATAACCCGACGCGTTCTGCGCCAGCCGATTAGCTTCCTGGTTCTGGGCCCTGAGGATGTGACAGAGAGATACCGTCATAAACTTCTTGATGAGAGCCTGGCACTGATCATAGTAGCCTCTGAGTATCTCATCTTTACATTCATACAAGCCGAGCAATTGGTTGATGACTAGTTGTGAATCGCCAAATACTTCAACTGCATCGGCTTTTGCTTCATGCAGAAGCTGAAAACCTTTCCACACGGCTTTATATTCAGCCTGATTGTTTGTGACAATCGGCCCGATCTGGAAAGCATACTCAAAACGCACACCCCGCGGTGAGATGAGCACTACTCCGGCGCCACCACCTTGCTTGCACGAAGAGCCGTCAAAGAACATAGTCCATGGCGCTATATCCGTTACATTAGCCGATCCTCCGTGATGTTGCGTGATGAAATCGGCTATCGCCTGGCTTTTGACTGCCTTAGCCGATTCGAACCTCAAGTCAAACTCTGAGAGCGCCAGGATCCATTTGCCAATCCGACCATTTAAAATAGGCATCGAAAGCATGTGCTTGATGACATCCTCCTTGGACACCATCACACACTCCGAGGCAAGCAAGTAGTGCCTCAACTTGGTGCATGAGTAGAATAGGCACAAGCACAACTTCTCGGTCGGTGTGTATCTTGTCTCAGGGTCAAGGAGCCGCCTGTTCAGGTAGAAAACTGCTCTCTCTTTCCCTTCAAACTCTTGAGAAAGGGCCGATCCAATGGTATGGCTTTCGGCCGTCACGTACAACTTAAAAGGCCTCCCTGTCCGTGGCGGTACTAAGACAGGGGGAGTCTTCATGTATTCTCTAATTTCGTCAAAAGCCTTCTGTTGCACGTCATCCCATTTGAACTCTTGATCATTCTTAAGCTTCAACAATGGTGAGAACGGCAGCACCTTCTCTGATAAGTTGGCGATGAACCTTCTGATAAAGTTAATCTTACCAAGCAAAGACTGCAATTTCTTCTTATTGGTTGGAGGTACAAGTTCATCGATTGCCTTCTTACTCTTGTTACCGATCTCTATCCCTTTGCGGTGGACCATGAATCCCAGAAATTCGCCAGCCGACACGCCGAACACACACTTGTTAGGATTCATCTTCAAACCATGTCTCCTTGTGCACTCCAGAGTGGCCCTCAAATTGGCCAGGTGATCTTTATTGCTCTTGGATTCCACCACCACGTCATCTATATAGATTTTAATGATTTTGCCGATCAACTTGTGAAATATATAATTCATAGCTCTCTGATAGGTTGCACCGGCATTCTTCAAACCAAACGTCATGACCACCCATTCAAACAAACCAAGCACACCAGGGCACCTGAAAGCAGTTTTCGGGATGTCTTCATCAGCCATAAAAATTTGATTATAACCAGCATTGCCATCCATGAAGCTAATAACCTGGTGCCCAGCAGCCGAGTCTACCAACATATCGACTATTGGCATAGGGTAGCCATCCATCGGTGTAGCTCTATTTAAATCCCTGAAGTCAATACAGACTCGCAATTTACCATTTTTCTTATACACGGGGACGATGTTCGATATCCACTCGGCATACCGGCAAGCTCGAATGAACTTGGCTTCTAACAGCCTCGTGATTTCGGCCTTAATGTCGGGTAGAGCGTCCTCTCTAAAATGACGTGGAGGCTGCTTGTGTGGCCGAAACCCTGGCTTGATAGGTAGCCTGTGCTCAACAATAGATTTATCCAATCCATGCATCTCGTAATATTCCCAGGCGAAGTAATCTTTGTACTCCTTCAGCAGTTGAATCAGCTCCTGCCTGAACTCCGGGTCTAAATTGGCGGCAATAAACGTCGGCCTTGGCCTGTCGCCGGGTCCAACATCCACTTCTTCGAGCTTGTCGGCCGACGTGAATCCTTGCCCCAACTTACCCTCTGTGCCGTCGATCGGATTCTCCATTTAATAAAAAGACTCAGAGCCGATTGCCCTGATCGGCTGTTGACTCTCATCGCTGACCTTGATGGAGCCTCCTTCCCAAGCCTTGCCAGAGAAACAATCATGATCCCCAGCTTCCCAGTATGTGGCACCGCCGTCGCCACGCTGACCGAGTCATCGGCCGGGACCACTTCGACCTCATCGCCATGCCACTGAATGAGGCATTGATGCATGGTGGATGGCACGCAGCAGTTGGCATGAATCCAGTCGTGTCCGAGCAGCAAGCTGTAGGCACCTTTACTGTCGATCACGAAAAAGGTAGTAAGCAGTGTCTTCTTCCCCACTGTCAGCTCGACGTTGATTGCCCCCCGAGTGTTGGAAGAATTGCCCCCGAAATCCTTAAGCATTAGGTCAGTTTCTATTATATCATCGGGACCCTTGCCTAGCTTGCAGAATGTAGTGTAGGGCATGAGATTGACAGTGGCGCCGCCATCCACCAGCATCTTCGTCATGGGCATGCCGTCGACATAACCTTTGAGAAAGAGGGCCTTCAGATGTCGATTCTTGGCCGGCTTATCAAAAGTAGCTTGCTGTGCGAGCACTAACTTGGCCACTCCTTCTTCTGATCCCGAATCGTCTGAGTCGGAATCGGTATCGTACTTCCTGGTTCTGAACTCTGCAGGCAGCACAAACACCATCTATACATCGGCTACAGCCTTTCCATTATTTTGTGAAGGCTTTTCGCGCCACACCTGTTTGGCACGCCCCTCAGCCTGGAGCTCCCTGTTCCTGAGCCGCTGCACCCGGCACCTTTGGCTTCTAGTTAGATCCCCCGGCACCACTGGTTCTCTTGCCAAACCGGCTGTCGGCGTTCAACTACCGCCTCATCAAGCCGATCGCGCAGGTCCCTTTTTTCACGCCGATCCCGCGGGCTATGGGGACTCCCCAGCCTCTGGTGCACGGACAGGCGGTTGACCTAGGACTGCCTGTACTCTCGGTACTGATCGCTGCATTCTGGACAGTTGCGCAGCGTCGGCAATCTCAAGCCTTCGTTCCAGCAGTGTCGGAAGAATGGGCAATGCCAGTGATCCTCCTCACCTTCCCGGTGGCGAGCCATTTCTTCGTGATAGCGCGCCTCTTCTTCCTCGCGGAGCCATCTGCGGTACTCCTCTTCTTCGCGCTGCAGCCGCCTCTGATGATCTTTCTCTTTCTGTTGCAGCCACTTATTCAGAAGGTGCTGGTGCGTGGGCCTCCTGCTCTTGGTGGCGCTGGACTCTCCCTGCTCTAGCTGCCTCTGATTCTGCTCCCTCCTTCCTTTGATCAGCGCTAGCTCCTCAGCTGTGATTTGTGCATCGGTATCAACTGAGGAGTTCTTCTTGGCCCGTTCGGAGGTTAACACCTTTACTTTGGTCAGAGGATTTGCGATCTGGACCATATTCTGCCCCTTCGGGAATGGAAATTTGTCGATCTTCATCTTCCCCTTGGGAGGGGCCTCAAATTTCTACAGGCCGCGCTGTGGGGGTATAAGCCCGTATACCCACATAGTCATACTTGGCCCAAGTCTATCGAACAGGCCTGAACTACCAAGGACACGTCGCCCATACGATCTCCAGGAGATCGCGTATAATCTGCCAAGTCCTTGGCGGGCAAGAAAATAGCTTTCGTAGGATCTAGCCGATTGGTTTCCTAGATCGACTAGGATTGTAATATGTTATGTATGGCAAGATCAACTTGTAACCCTGCCCCCCGGGCTATATAAGGCGGGCAGGGGGGTCTACTCGATTCATCTAATCCACTAGCAATACAACACAGCAACGTACAGGATGTAAGGTATTACGTCTCGTGGCGGCCTGAACCTGTCTAAATCTCTGTTCCGCATGAATTGTGCTCCCTCGTTCGTCTCAGGCGCACCCTCACGGTCTCATCTACTACCGCGGGCATACCCCTCGGTAGACTATCGCCGGTATTCCGTCGACAGTTGGCGCGCCAGGTATGGGGTGTGCCACCTGATTCCATGGCGAACAAGGTGATTTTTTCAAGCTCCATCGAGCTCCCGACGCCGGGCCAGATCTTCACGGTGGGATCCATCACCTGGATCGTCGGCGCGAACGGCGAAGGGGTGATTCTGGACGCTACGTTCGAAAAAACATCGACAAAGACGACCTGATCGGGTCTATAGATCGGGTCACCAAGAAGCTGTCAGAGGGACTCCAAATCCTGGAATCCGTGTCATCCACAACGCACCGCCCTTCTTCGCCGTCCCCCGACACAACACTATTCATCACCGTCACACCTCTCGAACGCATCGTCGAGGAGCGACCTCGAGCGGATCGTCCTCCGAACGGCTACTTGCCGCTCGGGCTACAAAACGCAGCTTCCAGCTTCGTTCAAACGCTGCGTCAACACGCCGGCACTAGCTCCTTCATCACCCCCGATAACGTCCGCCCCGACAATGATGATCAAGAGGATGGCCTTCCCGCCGATCTGCCCCCCATCAAGCAATTTTTTGGGGGACCGGTTCTTGCCATTAGCAACGACAGCGACCCGCCACCCAATGAGTCCGAAGAAGCCCGAGCAGCCTGCGAGGCAAGGAACGCGGATCGCAGATGACGCCGTGAGCAGCAAGCTGAAGCGAGGAGGACTGCGGTGAAGAATCTGGAGCCCGAATTTTGCATGCTCGGGCAGTACGAGGTCTGCACGACTCCAAGCGCCAATGTCGCCGTCGCGATCGCCGAGGCCAGGAGGCTACCCCAGACTCCAGAGCTCAGGCGGCTCACCACTCTTCTCCAAGCAACTCAGGTCCAGATCAACGAAGGAAGACAAGCGCCATCTCATAGCACGGCATCGGCGACAGAGCTCATCGGCGAAGATGGTGAGATGTCTTGCGGTGGTCGGAGACCTCATCGGCGAGACGGCGACCAAGAGGTGAACCAATCCGACCTCCGCGCAAAGCTAAAGACCAAAGACCTACGCGGCCGCATCGAGAACAGGAGAGAAGCTAGAAACTCAGCAGAGGCCGAGCGACGAAGAGAGTATGATCAGACGCACGGCTTCCCCAACGACAAGACCGCCCCGGAACTGCCATTCACGCCGGCACTCCGAGCAGTCGTCTGGCCTCCTAACTTCAAAGTTGTCAGCGCCAAGACTTACGACGGAAGAGCCGATCCCAACAAATGGCTCAACGTCTATGAGATCATCGTACAAGCCGCCGGTGGAAACAGGGATGTGATGGCCAACTACCTCCCGGTCATGCTCAGCGCCTCCGCCAACAACTGGCTTCATAGTTTGAGGCTGAACTCCATCGACACTTGGGATCAGTTGAAAGAGCAGTTCGTCAATAACTACCGCGCCACCTGCAAGCAACCGGGCACGAAGTATGATCTTGAAAGACTTCGGCAAGGCTCTCGAGACTCCCTGCGAGACTACATCCGGCACTTCTCGAAAATCAGAAACGACATCCCCGACATCACAGATGTAGAAGCCATCTCTGCGTTTATGCGTGGCCTGAGGCCCGACGAGGAACTGCGGAAGAAATTATACCGCACCAGCCCGACCACCATTGCCGAGATGCTACGCATCGCCAACAAATATGCCGATGGAAACGACGCAGCTCATCACTCCATTCATAGTCGCCTTCGCTTCCCCGACCAGTCGCGGAACCAAGAAGAGGGCCACCGAACTGATCGGCACCACGGTGATCGAGCTCCTCGGAGAGACTACCGCCGCGATGACCGCGACCATCGACGACGCTCAGAACACCGCCGCTACGACGAACCCGAGAGCTCCAGGGCTGGAGAGAGGCGCCGCCACTACCAAGTTTACAACACCCGACCAGCCCCAAAGCGCAATTACGAGGAGGCCTACTCCAAGCTCCTCGACGCCCAGTGCCCCGTCCACAAGCACCACAAGCACACCATGAGGGAGTGCGAGGGTTTCTCCAGGAAGTTCCAAGCAGAAGAGAAGAAGAAGGCTCGCATAGAGTCTGAAAGGGACCGGCGCGACGACACCGACAAGCCTCCAGGCTTCACTGACGCACACCGAACCGTTTCCACCATCATCGGTGGACGCGCCGCCATCGAGTCAAAGAGGGAGCAGAAACTCGTCAATAGACGTGTCAACTCCGTTGCCAATTCCGATAGCGCGATCGCAGATCCAAGGCTTCCTCCTTGGTCCCACCAAGACATCACCTTCAGCAGGGCCTACCAATGGACCCAGATTCCGTACTTGGGTCGCTTTCCATTGATCATTGATCCGGTCATACGCACGACACGTTTCCGGAAGGTGCTCATCGACGGTGGTAGCGGCCTCAACATCCTGTTCTCCGGAGCTGCCAAGGAACTCGGGCTAAAAGAAGAAGACTTGCAACCCACATCAGCTCCCTTCTGGGGTATCGTCCCGGGACAGCCGTCATATCCTCGAGGGCAGATAAGCCTCCCGGTTCAGTTCGGGCACCCACAGTGCTTCCGCATCGAGCACATCGACTTCTTGGTGGCCGACTTCGACGCCGCTTATCATGCTATCCTCGGCCGACCAGCTCTGGCAAAATTCGGGGCCATCCCCAACTACACCTACCTCGTTATGAAGATGCCAGCGGAGAACGGCGTCCTTTCCATTCGTGCCGATCTCCAAGTTGCATATGCTTGCGAGCGAGAGGCCATTGCCATGGCGGAAGCTGTCGAAGAATCCATACTCATGAACATCTGTGCTGCGGACGCAAAGCAAGTAGCTACAGAAGACCAAGTCATCCCAGAGAAGACCCCATCAAGATCAGCCACCAAGAACAAGGAAATGAAGGAGGTTGTCCTGGTCCCCGGCGAGCCAAACAAGACTACTCGCATCGGGGCCGACCTCAATCCCAAATAGGAAGACGCGCTCGTCAGCTTCCTAAGGGAGCACGTAAGCACTTTCTCATGGAAACCAGCGGATATGCCCGGCGTTCCCAGGAAGTTGATCAAGCACTCCTTGAATGTCTCGAAGACCGCCAAGCCAACCAAGCAGAAACTCCGGCGATTCTCTCTAGACAAGATGGAGGCCATTAGGGTAGAGATAGCCCGGCTCTTAGCTGCAGGCTTCATCAGAGAGGTGTATCACCATGATTGGGTAGCCAATAAGGTGCTTGTAAGAAAAAAGAATAATGAATGGAGAATGTGCGTTGATTACACCGATCTCAACAAACACTGCCCTAAAGGCCCCTTCGGTCTTCCACGAATCGACAAAGTCGTTGACTCAACAGCAGGTTGCGAGCTACTTAGCTTCCTCGACTGCTACTCCGGATACCATCAGATCGCTCTGAAGGAAGAAGACCAAGAGAAGACGTCTTTCATCACCCATTTCGGGGCTTATTGCTACAAGACCATGTCCTTTGGATTGAAGAATGCTGGAGCAACCTACCAACGGGCGATTCAAGCTTGTCTGGACGACCTTATCCCCGACATCGCTGTAGCATACGTTGATGACGTCGTCATCAAGACTCGAACGGCTGAAGACCTCATCTCCAACCTCGAAGCAGTTTTCGAAAAACTGGACAAATTCCAATGGAAGCTTAATCCTGGCAAGTGTATATTCGGCGTCCGATCCGGCAACTTGCTCGGTAACATCGTCAGCAAGCAAGGCATCCTCCCCAACCCGGAAAAAATCAACGCGGTTATGAGGATGAAGCCTCCGACCAATGTCAAAGATGTGCAAAAGCTCACCGGGTGCATGGCAGCCCTTAGCCGTTTCATCTCCAGACTGGGCGAGAAAGGCCTCCCATTTTTCAAGTTACTAAAAGCTGGCGAGAAGTTCACCTAGTCGGAAGAGGCAGATACGGCCTTCAGAGAACTCAAACACTTCTTGACGAGTCCTCCGCTCCTCACAGCTCCAAAAAAGGACGAAACATTGCTGATCTACATTGCCACGACTAATAACGTCGTCAGCACTGCCATCGTCATTGAACGAGAAGAAGACGGTCACACCTACCCGGTCCAGCGACCAGTTTACTTCATCAGTGAAGTCCTCAACGAGTCCAAGACCCGTTACCCAACGGTGCAAAAATTGATATACGCTGTTCTCGTCACCTCAAGAAAGGTCCGTCACTATTTTGAAGGATATTCCATAGCAGTAATCTCTGAATACCCACTGGGTAGCATCCTCCGAAACAAAGACGCCAACGGCCGGATCCTAAAATGGGCAGTAGAGCTGGGAACATACTCCATTGATTTCCGCAGCCGAATAACAGTCAAGTCGCAGGTACTCGCCGATTTCATAGCTGAATGGACAGAGATACAAGAGTCTTCGCATCCGGCACAGGAAGAGTATTGGACAATGTTCTTCGACGGGTCCCTCAGCATCAGCGGCGCTGGGGCCGGAGTACTCCTTATATCGCCCTCCGGTGAGTGCCTCCGTTACGTCTTGCGAATTCACTTCATGGCGTCCAACAACGCGGCCGAATACGAGGCCGCCTTGCATGGTCTCCAGATAGGCTCCGAGCTCGGCATCCGTCGCATCATGGTCTACGGGGACTCGGCCCTGGTCATCAACCAGGTTAACAAAGACTGGGACTGCAACAATGAGAAAATGGACTCCTACGTCGCCGCAATCAGAAAAATCGAAGGGAAATTCCTTGGAATAGAATTCCATCATATCATTTGAAGCGAAAATCAGGCGGCCGACGAATTATCAAAGCTCGGATCATCCCGGCCCGACGTCCCCGCAGGCGTTTTTATCCAGGATCTGTTGAACCCCTCCATACAGACTGATGGCGATACCAGCAGCTCCGCGACCGACCAGATAGTGGCGTATATCCCAACACCTGAAGAGGACTGGAGAACCCAGTTCATTGATTACCTACTGGAAGCAAGGGTCCCCGAAGATAGGACAGAAGCTGAGCGCCAGGTCCGAAGATCCAAAAGCTATGTCCTGGTCGACAGCAAACTCATGCGCAAGAATACCAGGAGCGAAGTCCTACAAAAATGCGTCCCAAGGGAAGAGGGTCTCAGGATCCTTCATGAGGCTCATAGTGGCATGTGCGGCAATCACGCGACTTCACGTACTCTGGTCGGCAAGATTTTCCGAGCAGGTTTCTATTGGCCAACAGCAGTCCAAGACGCCGAGAAGATAGTCAGAGAATGCGAGGCATGCCAATTCTTTGCCAAGCAGACACATGTACCAGCCCAAGAGTTGCAGACCATCCCTGCGTCGTGGCCTTTCGCTACATGGGGACTGGACATGGTTGGTCCATTTAAAACAGCAAGAGGGGGATTTCGCTCCATTTATGTCGCCATCGATAAGTTTTCCAAGTGGATCGAGTACAAGCCGTTAGTCAAGGCTACGGCAACCAAAGGAGCAGAGTTCTTCAAGGACATCTCCTATCGCTTCGGGCTTCCGAACAGCATCATCACCGACCTGGGATCAACATTTACTGGAAGTGATTTTTGGGATTTCTTCGAAGAAAGATGCATATCCGTCAAATATGTGTCCGTGGCTCATCCTAGAGCCAACGGCCAAGTGGAGAGGGCAAACGGTATGCTGCTCGACGCCCTCAAGAGGTGTCTCCACGCAGTCGTGGAGAGAAGCCCAGGCAACTGGATTGACGAATTATCGGCGGTGATCTGGGGACTTCGGACTCAACCTAGCCGGAGCACAGGAGTATCGCCATATTTTATGGTGTATGGCTCAGAGGCGGTACTACCTGCAGATGTAATCTATCGATCTCCAAGGGTTGAGGTTTACGAAGAAGCCCACTCCAACGAGGCCAGAGCAGACGAAGTCGACAAATTAGAGGAAGAGCGCCTGATCTCCTGTCTACGAACAGCTAAATATCTAGAAGGGATCAGGCGATATTACAATCGCAATGTCAACGGCAGAGCTTTTGCAGTCGGCGACCTTGTTCTCCGCCGAAAGTAGAGCAAGGAGGGGATGCATAAACTAACATCTCCCTGGGAGGGGCCATACATCGTCAAGGCAGTTACTCGACCAGGTGCATATAGGCTCTCCGACCTAGACGGCGTCGACGTCCACAATTCCTGGAACATCGAGCACCTGCGACGTTTTTACCCCTGATCTAGGGTTCAAAACAGATATGTGTATTTTCATTCTATTATAAATAAGGGAAATATATTGTTATTCTCGATATTTTTGCCTCCATTACATTTTGTACAGCTAAACGTCTTCAACAATGCGTACGCCCCGCCATTGCTCGGGCAGCGCATCATCGCCTATGCGTAAGTCCCGCCACTGCTCGGGCAGCACGTCTTCGCCTACGCATAAGTCCCGCCACTGCTCGGGCCGCACGTCTTCACCTATGCGTAAGTCCCGCCACTTCCCGGGCTGCACGTCTTCGCCTATGCGTAAGTCCCGCCACTGCTCGGGCTGCACGTCTTCGCCTATGCGTAAGTCCCGCCACTACTCGGGCAGCATGATTTCACCAATGTGTAACCCCCGCACCCGCCGGGCAGCATCTGGTTCGACGCCGCGTAAGCCCTAAAAATGATAGGCCGCTCCTAAAAATGATAGGCCGCCTAACTACGACACTTCATCGACCGCCCCGATATATCGGGTAGCCTTCGCCCACGATAAGCGTAACCCCCGCCTAGCGCGGGCAGCTTCGCCACCACGTAAGCCCCGGGGACGCCTGGGCCATTAAGTCTTCGCTAACTCGTAAGCCCCAAGGACGCTTGGGCAGTTTAGCAGCGTCTCCAAAAGCCCCGGTAAAAGCACGGGCGACACGCAGGGCATGTAGGATTATTCTTCGACCATACAAGATCTCGACCATATTCAGGCATCTCAATTTAAATCCCTTCGGTGGGAAAAAGTTGAACATCAGCGGTCAACATTTTTGCGGCTTCCCTAGCCTCTTCTTCAAGCTAGTCTTCCTGCTCTTCGGTGGTTCCCCGAGCATACCCGGTCTGTACTCGGTCGTTCTTCACTCCCGGGTAGTGCGATCGGACGACTCCAAGCACATGGGCGGCCACATTTTCAGCAGCATCCACGCAGAAGTCTTTAAAGAATCGAAGAGCTTCTCGTCCACGTTGTATGATGTCGAGGGCACCGGGACCTTCAGCAGGCGGTACGGCGGGCGCATACTCAATGATGTCAAGCACAGGCTTAACACCACCAACCAAGGCCTCAAATCTTCCATTGGCAGCCTCAAGGTGACCCGCAAGGTCATCAACCTGAGCATGATGCCTACGTCCCATCTCTGACAAACAAAGCAGGTTCTTTCGGGTGGCCTCTCGCATCAACGTCACCTTAGCTTCCAGCTCAGTGGCTGCACGTCACAAAGAATACAATCAGATCACCAAACCAAGACATTTTACAAATGACGAGACGTCGCACATACTTCGCTTCGTGGATCCATTCAGCAGCTCTTGAAGACCTACATGCCACAAAATTGGCGTTCAGAGAGCAAAAGCGGGACGAATAGCTGTCAAGAAGCACAACATTCCAACATACCTTTGTTTTCTCGCAACAGACGCTTCTCGGATTTCATAAGGTCCGAGCAGTGTAGCTCCAAGGTTTCACGCTCCTCGCACATGCCTGCCACCACCCCCTCTAGGCGACTCACCTCGGTCTGCAGCTGCTTGTTTTTCTCTGCTACATCCCAAAGGCGGTGTAGGGTTTTTCGGCGATCTTCGGCGGTTTCATATATTGTCTGGAAGACCAAAGGAGCAACAGATTATCAAGTCATTATATTGTCTGGATAAAATACGATAGGTGTCACCTGCACACGCGACGAAAGGTTTTCCAGACGTCCGAGAAGTTTTCTCAAGTCCGCGCGAGTATCGCGGATGTCATTCTTCAGTCCATCTATCTCGGCATCAGCAAGATCTTCCTCCGTGGCGACACCATAGGTGTTCCCCACCATCCGATACGTGCGAATCAAAGGCACGGGCCCCATTTGGGCGATTTCTTCCATATCCGCACCTTCTGGGGAAGCGTTTGTGGAGGGCCGAGGACATGGCCCTGTTCGTGCCTCCGAGCTGGTCTCGGTTCCACGATCAGCACTCCCAGGAGGAATAGTGCTACCGTGTCTCGGCGGCGACATCCGAGCTTCATCTTCACAGCTCGGGTCCTCGACATTTGGCCTCGAAAGAGAAGCCGGAGGCGGTGGGGTGGGCATGCATGGCTGTTTGGGAGGAGATGGTGAGCCGTGCGCATCAGCTGTTGAGGGCCTCTCGGGCGACCTCTGGGGTGATTCATGTTCTGAAGTCCAGTCAGCGCGGAAGCCCTCTGCTACACCAGCCTCTGAAGTTGTCATCTTTTCAGCGCCGGGATGCTCAGCGTCTTCATTAGAAGGGTCCCTACATTTCCAAGACAAAATCTCAACACTGTTCGGATCAGAAAGGGAGAAATATGGAGAAAATCCTACTTACATTTTTGAGCGACGACGCTTTCGGCCGAATTTCTTTCTTTGACCGGAAGCTCCAGCGGTAGCGGCAGGAACATCACCCTTATGGAGTTTTGTGCTTGGTTCATCCTGATTCGTGCAAGGGGCGTCGGCGGCGGCTTGGGCACGGTCCTCGGAAATCTTTACCGGAGCTTCAGCAGCTCGGACGCCACTAGAAGATCCAGCCTTTTCTGACACCGGCTGTTTCTCCCGAGCAGTTCTTTGGGCCAGTGTCTCCTCATCTTCTTCGTCAAAAGACTCTCTTTCTTCTTCAGATAGTTCAGTAGAGTCGTCTTCGGCACGTCTTTGGTGATAACTGTGCATCGCGTCAACTCGGCCCGGCCAGTCTGCGGTTGGTACAAAGGAGAAGTACACCTTTCGGTCCTGTCTATTTATCTTCAAGAGATCAAACAGAAGTTATGGTATAAGTACAGTATGAGCGATGGAAGTGCCGGGTCAGTTCGGAACATACCTTTGGCGGGGGATTCTTCAGATTAAAAGCCGCATTTTGGCCACGGTTGCCTATATGAGAGCCTTTTCCAAAATATTCTTCCAAGACTTCTTTAACTTGGGCTTCGGATAAATCTCCGGATGAGCACCTGGTCGGATCTTTCCGATCGGTAAATTTAAAGGCAGGATGAACTCTATCCTTGCAAGGTTGGACGCGACGAAATACAAAATTGGTAGCAACCCCAACTCCATTCAGGGTTAAACCCTTGATGATTTCCAGCAATTCGTTTACTTGTCCTAGCTCCTCTACATGCGGTTTCTCCGTCCAGCTAGTCTGTTTTTCTGGAATCTGATCCACGACGCACCGGACGCTTGGTTCATGATTGGGGATATAGAACCATCTCTTGTTCCAGTCACGCACACTGGTATTCAGAGGAATCTGGAGGTAATGTGCGGACATTCCGTCACGCATTTTCAGATACACTCCACCAGCAACTCGAGAACCTGTGCCGCTTGATTTCACAAGAACGAAGAGATGGCGGAACAGATTGAAGTGCGGGAGAATGCCAAGGTATGCTTCGCAGAAGTGGATAAAGATGGAAATCAAGAGGATAGAATTGGGATTCAAGTGGCATAGGGAAATTTGGTAATAATCAAGTAACTTGCGAAGAAACGGATGGCATGGCAAACCAAATCCGCGGGTAAAATAATCAGAAAATACTACTATTTGTCCAGAATCAGGCATTGGATATGGTTCACCTTGTGATATTCTCCAGCCTCCGGTCGCCTGGTCAGGAAGGAATCCCCAGGCCACGAGCGCATCGAGCTGCGATCTTCCCAATACTGATGGTTGCCATTCGTTCGACATGCGGAATTCCCCCGGTTGTGCCTCCGTCGACTTTTTTGATTCGCGGGTGCCCTTCCTGGTGCCTGCCATAGCAGATCTGGGCGGGGGAGAGGTGGATTTGATGGTTTTTCTGTGGCGGCGGCGGAAGAAAAATGGAACCCTAGACGGCGATGGAGGAATAGGCGGAGACGGATGTGTGTTTTGGGATTTGAATGCGCAAGAAGATAAACCAACTGCTCCCTTTTTCTATTTATTCCTCTGTCAAATGGCACAGGGGTATTTTCGGTTTACAAATCGTTTGTTGCAGAGAAAAGCACCGCTCGGATACTTCGTCGCTTTCGCCAAGTGTTTCCGAGCAGCAAAGCTGCTCGGGGACTCCGTCGCTTTCGTCAAGTGTTTCCGAGCAGCTGTCAAGTGTTTCCGAGCAGATTCGGTCGCTTTCGTCAAGTGTTTCCGAGCAGCAAGACTGCTCGGGGACTCCATCGCTTTCGTCAAGTGTTTCCGAGCAGCAAAGCTGCTCGGGGACTTCGTCGCCTTCGTCAAGTGTTTCCGAGCAGCAAGGTTGCTCGGGAATTTCGCCGCCTTGTCAAGCGTTTCCGAGTAGCAAAGTTGCTCGGGGATTTCGTCATCTTCATCAAGTGTTTTTGAGCACTAAAGCTGCTCGGGGACTTCGTCGACACTTCACAAGATCAACAAGGATAAAGATTTTGACCCTGACACCACGTGACTGTGTCACCTACTATCAGGCTTGGGGACTAAGTGGATACACTTCACCTGCCGGTGAAGGTATTGGTTCTATCCTGGTAAAAGTGGATACACTTCGCTAAAGGTGAACTTTTTTCAATTTTTTCTGAGCCCCTTACATCCGTCTAGTCAAGCAACACTGAAGGTCTGCACCTCTCGACAAATGCAAGGCGTTCGGGGACTAGCTGTGGGGGTATAAGCCCGTATACCCGCATATTCATACTTGGCCCAAGTCTATCGAACAGGCCTGAACTACCAAGGACACGTCGCCCATACGATCTCCAGGAGATCGCGTATAATCCGCCGAGTCCTTGGCGGGCAAGAAAATAGCTTTCCTAAGATCTAGCCGATTGGTTTCCCAGATCGACTAGGATTGTAATCTGTTATGTATGGCAAGATCAACTTGTAACCCTGCCCCCCGGACTATATAAGGCGGGCAGGGGCGTCTACTCGATTCATCTAATCCACTAGCAATACAACACAGCAACGTACAGGACGTAAGGTATTACGCCTCATGGCGGCCTGAACCTGTCTAAATCTTTGTTCCGCACGAATTGTGCTCCCTCGTTCGTCTCAAGCGCACCCTCACCGTCTCATCTACTACCGCGGGCATACCCCTCGGTAGACTATCGCCGGTATTCCGTCGACACGTACCTAATAGCATTCTGGATTGCTGCTTTGAAATTGCGGCAGTTGTTTGTGGAGTGTGAGGTGAGGCCATGGTACTGGCAGAACGGTTTTCCCTGCAAATCTTCAGGAGACGGCTTAACGTAATCAGCCGGGAAGGTAATGTGGCCCGCACTGACTAGCAGGTTGAAGAGCTTGTCCAGCTTGCGTGTGTCAAAGTCGTATTGATCTTCCGCGTTCCAACCCTTCGGCACGGCCATGGGCTTTGTACCCCATTTGAGCTCAACAGCAGCCACTTCTTCATTCTCCCCATCTTCTGAGTCGGAATTACAGACGTAGGCCAACTGCTTGTATTTCGATTCTTTCTTGAAGCTCTGGGCCTGCTGCTCTAATGCGGCCACCCTCTGCATCACCTCGCTGATGCTGTTGAAGTTGGTGCCCACCAGTTTTTCTTGGACGTGTGGGAGCAACCCACTGACCACTATCTTGGCGAGCTGCTTGTTGTTCAGGTTTGAAGAGTAACACATGTTCCTGGTCTCCCTGAACCGCTTGATGAAAGCCGATCCAAGTTCATTCGGCTTTTAGCGCATGTTGGTGAGATCTGTGATGTCTTTCTCCCCAGTGTCAGAGAAGAAGTAACTATGGAACTTGGTCTCCAGATCTTCCCAACCTTGAATCGAGGCAGGCTCCATAGATGCGAACCAGCTAAACGCCGGCCCTGTCAGTGATAGCGGAAAGAGCCGGACCCTGTGAGCTACCTCATATGAAGCTTCGCCGAGCTGGGTCAGGTAACGGCTGATGTGTTCCATGGTGGTGATGTCGTCCTGCCCACTGAACTTAGAGAAGTCGGGCAAGCGATACCTGGGCGGTAATGTCACTCGGTCGTACCACTCAGGGTAAGGACGTCTATACTTGATTCCAGTCCTGGTATTCGACTACAAACCGAACGTATCACGGAGCATGGCACTCATCTGCTCTAGCAGCTGATTGTTGGGCGTCTGGGCATACCCCGGATGCGGCGCTGCCTGAAGGCCTTGATATGTGATCCCCTCATGGTATCCAGGAGTTGGGTTGGCCGTGTCTGCCGCTGGCGTATTTCTAGCCGTCGGGTTCACTGCTGATGAGTTCATCGAGTTCACCGTCTGCCCAGTGGCCTGCATGAAAGCGGCGAGGTCCTCCGGAGTATGATCTTTGTATAATCTGGGGGAAGCTGCTATTTTTTGAGCCGAACCGGCCGTAGTGGCACCCTGCACTGGTGTTTTTGGCTGGCTCGGCTGTTGCGGTGAGGAATTGGAGGTCCCTGCCGCTGCTTTTGGATCTGCATCTTCTGCGGGTATGTTGAAGTAAACTGGGCCCAAAGACTCCCAATCCTGCCGCTTGAGAACGGTCTTCATGATGTTATAGAATGTTTGCAGGAAGGATTTATGGTGATGGCCGACTGCTGAATAGGCGGCCTCCCAGGTCGCTTCTTCCAGCATCTGCTTAAGGTCGGCCTTGCACTCCTCTTCAGATTTATCAGAATGGCCATCCATGATCCACCTTGGGAATGCATTCTTCTTCACTATAGAGCCATCACGCTGCTTGCTGAATGAGAGCAGGCAGGCATCAGCGAATTCTTCAACGATCTTGTTCAGCACGGCCGCGTCCTCCTCGCTGAGATGTTCGACCCTGACCCCGAGGACACCGTCATCCCTGGAGGATCCGTCAGCCGCAGTCTTCCCCTTTGCCATGGTCTTCAGTGAATGTCCCATCAGGCGTGCCAAAAAGTGTGTTGGCGCAAAAAGTGGTTCCCTAAGCCCAACACACCAGCGAAGCCGGAAACGACCCTTGAAGGCAGTAGAGCTCTCGCAGATCCAGCTAGCTTCGAACCCGGTCTGAGAGTGTCAGTAACACCCAAGCGTGGCAGTCAATTTGACCTGCAATTGACAAGGAAACAATAGTAATCAGTAATCACAGGACGGAATTAACCGGTGTGTCCAGGTAGTTCCAATTATGTGGCTCTGAGAGCCGATTCAATCGGAGATCGCCTAGAAAGCCGATTCCGTCATGTTATGAACCGATAGTATAATAATGAAGTAAAACGGCTATCAAGATACTCATGTGAAGATAATAACGTGCTAGCCGATCTAATTCAGTTAATGTGCATAAAAGAAAATAAATCATGTGTATAGATCTAATCTGTACATCAAATAAGCAGAGATCGGCTAAAGCTGGTCTAGAAGGCCGGTGGCTTTAGCAAACCCTCTTCGCTAAGTTCACCAAGTCTGCTTTCACCTGGTCTAACGGCCAGTGGGCTTCGACAAACCCAGCAAGCAAAGCTAGATCGTTTGATATCCAAATAAGTCTATATACACGATCTACTCGTGAGAGCATAACTGAATCGGCTCTTTAGCCGATACAGGGTCCATGAAGCACGAACGAATGCTAGCGTAGCCATAAACAGACTTCGAATTAAAGCAAGTCTAATCTAGTGAAAACTTGTTTAGGTTAAACCTGTTCCACCGGATGACGCTCAGTTTAACTTAAACAAGGACATAAAAATAAGACTTACGATAACCTCAGAACCACTCATGTCTCAACTAGAACCGAACGCACAACATGTAACGAACAAGATTGATAGGGAATTAGCCGATGTAAATATGAAACCGATCATCATGGTAAAATAGGCATAAGAAAGCATAAACGACGATTAGATTCAAGTAAATCTAAGGTCAAATCTATCAATCTTGATCGGGCAGAGAAATGTTATATTGATAAATAAACAATAAACAACAAATAACATCTTGATAACTTAATGAATCTAACTAAATTGTCATATTTAGCTAGAGCTGATAACTAATCCATGCGTGCAAACTATCTCAATCCATAGCCTGTCTACCGGATGACATTAACTAATAGACTAATCAAGCAAGCAAACACGAATCGATAACTAATTCGCGCGTGAAAACCGTCCTAATCTGCATCTCGTCCACCGGATGACGGTTAACACAGATTAATCGGGTAAACTAACGTGAATCATCCTTGACTCACTATGCTTCCCGCGTCCACCGGATGACGCCAAAGAAACAGAGCTTAGCGAGAACCCTGGTCCGCCATGCTTCCACGTCCACCGGATGACGCTAAAAAGACATAGTTTAACAGGGGGTTGACGATACTTACAAGCAAGCTTGCGTCCACTGGATGACACCCAGCCTGGATGAAGTAACTCGCCGGACTCGACCGACTCTAAGGTTTGTTGGCCGGAGCCGAAAGTTGTGTTGTATTGATGTTGTTGTGTGTTTTACAATGGCTGAGGGTTTATATTTATACCCTGAGCGTAGATAGAGTCCTAGTCGAATTACAACTCATCAATAGATAAGGAAACTAACAAACTATCCTATATCTAAGGTAACTTGGAGTCCCACCTTCCCTTTCATAACGGACTCCGATCGTGATCGCATCTTGGCGGCGCGGACTCTGGATGACGTCACCAATACCGACGCTGTACGCCTCTTGTCACCTTCGCCCGATAACCGATTCACCGTGCAATCGGCTATTTTCCTTCCTTCCGCTGGACAGAATCTGTTTCCGAGATCGGCTATCTTCTTCCGGTATCGGCTATCTTCCTCTGGTATCGGCTATCGGCTCCCAGCCCAAAATTTGGTGTTAACAGACTTTTTTTTGCATAAAGAACAAAAACATATCAATAGGTTAATGATGGAATAATACTTTGGGTACCTCCAAAGCTAAAATTGTACATTGTTTATTTTAATAAAAATTCCAGTAGGGGGGGGGGGGGGCCAAAAGCCCTCTTGATTTCTAAAAAAATGCTAAAATTCTAGGACTAGTTCCCTGTTTTAATTTTATGTTTTGTCTTTATAGTATATTCTCCCTCGTCTATTCTCAGTGTGAGAAAAAAAAGAGAACCGCCGTTATGCTCCTCTACTCTCTAGACAGTGGACACCGTGTGAGAATCAAAAAAGAACGAAATGGGAAAAACTGAAACAAAAAAGAGAGAGACACCGTGATGAGAGAGAGAAAAAAAATGAAAGGAATGGAAAAAGCTGAAACAAAAAACAAAAGTGGCCATGCACAATTCTGGCTTCGATGAACTGTTTTTCGTTGCTCAATTTGTCAGAGGCTTCAAGGTGTCCATGAGATAGCTAAATGGAAATCGCAGTACCATTTACCCCAGCTACCACCCAGCTGTATTTTTTTAGAAGAAGCTGTAGTATATGGGCTGGAACTTGGAGTTGATTCGCAACAGACAGCTTGGGCCGGCCCCCTCATCTCCTTCTCTTCTTCTTTACAATAAGCTAAAAAAAAAAAGAATCCGATTTGCCTGTTCGGAGCAGAGTGAAGATCATCGGCTCACATGGCGCAAGGGCCAGCCAAGATCTTCCTCAGATAGTGAAGCTCACGGAGAGTGACGCCTCCAATCTCCAGAACACCATTTTAAGGAAATGCATTTTTTTTTTTTTTTTTTAGCGAATCAAGGATGAGGATCTCAGTCAGGGCAAGATCGTTGGATGAGCTGTTGTTGTGATCATGGAGTGATGACAGACGACGTGTGATAATCAATCCTGTGGTTCCAAGTCTAGGTCACACAATAATAAAGTGTGCGTGCTATTTGACAGCATTGTCAAAATCTGTTAATGAGAAGATGACTGAGCTGTATATGGAGATGTGCACTGTGTATGTGACAAAGTGTGTTACAAAAATTAACGGCTCTGTTCGCTAAACCTTAAAACCACTTATTTTTCAACCTTTCTACAGTATTTTTCTCTCACAAAAAATCAGCATCAGCGTTTATTTTCAGCGGTTTTCAGTTTCAACGAACAGAGCCAACATTTGCCCTTGTTATTTAAAATGAGAATTTATTGTTTCCTCTGAAATTAAACATTTGCCAGGGCTGAGGAGCTTAACCACCAGTTTCATCAGGTGACCATGATTTTGATCTCTCTCTCTCTCTCTTTTTTTTTTACTTCAAGCCTGCCCATGGCTTTTTTTTTTTCACGAACATGCATTATAGCACGTATTTTAGTAAGAAGGAGTAGAAAAGACCCAAACGAATACAAACAACCACAATGCCGTCAACCAAAGATTACCGGCCGACGTGGCAAGGTTCGAAACAGAAGGCAAAGAAAAGAGATTGCCTAAAACAACAAAGAAGCCCACAAGAGGAGCTACGAGAGGCACGCATAGCCGGCCAGGGCAGCCTCCTCCAAAATTTTCAGGCAAAGCTCGTGACCCAAAGAGGTGCCATTGTTCAACGACGTCCTGGCATTGTGCTCCTTCTGCCATTCCAGATGAACCATCAGGTAGGTTAGCATGATCATGGAGTCGAGAGCCACTTCCCGCTGGATACCCTCGACGACGAGGCGGAGCACCGGTGTCTCCGCCACGTGCAGTACCCCGCGTACACACCCACCGGCGGCAGAGGCAGAGGTTGGAGCGGGTACTTGTTGATCGATTCCTGCGACGGGCTCCTGCTGTTTCAGAGAGACGGTGACCGCAAGGACTTCGCCTTGTGCAATCCGGTGACGCAGCAGTGGAGCATGCTGCCTCGTGTCCCCCGCGCCGCCTACACGGTGCCGACCGGGTTCTACGTGCACGGGCCGTCAGGCTATGCCTCGCCGCCGACGACCAAGGAGGATCACACTACGTTTGCTCGCTGGAAGCTGCCCCCCAGGAGCAGAAGGCCTGTCGTCGGCTGGGACAAGCCTGGCCAGTCTCTGCGCGGACCTACCCGTTTGCTACGTCAACCATGGCGGCAAGCATCCCAAGATTCGTTTCCCAAGATTCGATCGTCCGTCCGACCGAATCCGTTCATAGATGTTCAGATATGTCCGTATCCGAGTCCGGATATTCAATATCTGATACCGTATCCGTATCCAAATAGTTAAATCGTATATTTATGATGTCGACATCCAATCGTATCTTATCCGGCATGGCTCACACTATCCGTATTCGAATCCGAATCTAATCAAAAATATGAAAACAAATGTAATATCAGTGATATCCGTTCGTATCCGATCCGTTTTCATCCCTAGCTGCAGGACTACGACGACGACGAGAGCTGGACGCTCCGGCTCCGGGTTGACCTGCCACAACAGTTGCTGGGTTCATGTTGGGCGATGAACACCGGCACCGGCGTGCAAATTCTCCTGGGAAACCTTATGAGATCATGGGTGGCATTATAGGATGTGGCGGGGAAGAGAGTGTTGGAACGAACATAACTTGCTATGTCGGATAACCACTATAGATTTCCAAACGGGCGGCACGGCACTGGCTCGGCCTTGGCACGCCGGAGCAAGGCACGACGCCGGCACGGCACGACGGGGCACAGTGATGAAGCGTGCCGTGCCGTGTCGTGTCATCGTGCTCAGATCTCGGCCCAAGCGCGGCACTACGGCTCCTTGGCTGTGCCGTGCCGTGCCGAAAGGCACGGCGGCCCGCCGCGCCATGGCTGTGCAGAGGAGCTCGTCGCGCCCCATCTCGTCGCCGGCACGACGAACACGCCGTCGTCAAGCTCAAGCCTCTCCTCAGGCACACTGCGCTTCGCGTTGTCGTTGCCGTCGCGTAGCTGTGCCTAGCGCCGCCACCGTCACGGAGCTGCAGGCGCCGCCGCCGTCATGCAAGCCATGCCGGGCGCCGCCGCCGTCGTAGCTCTCTTTAATGAGAGGAAGAGCGGGAGGTGCACGGCGACTGGAGTAGCACGGGAGTTGGACGGACGGGAGGAGATGAGGAGTGACGGACGGGAGGAGACGAGGAGCAGCGATTGCAACGGCGGCCAGGAAAAGGGAAGAGTGAGATGGGATGAGGAATGACTTGCTTTTATACCGAGACTGTAAACTCGACGTTCGGTTATTCCAGAGCAGAACGAACAACCGGCCGGTTATTTGACCGAAATGAAATAACCAGATTCTTCCGAAGCATCCGATCATCCACCTTGCATCAACGGAGTGACGATGTGCTGCGTGACATCTGCACGCGGAGCGGAGGAGCTGAGGCTGGTCGAGTAACAGGTGACAGGTGCAGTTGGTTCTGGTCAATACACATGCATATACTGATGTCCTCCCTTACTTTAGAATTTCAGAACATGTTATTTGATTATCTGTTTTAATTTATTAAAAAATTAATAAATATTATGTATCTTGTTATAATTTATTTTATCATTAGATATATTTTAATAATAATGATTTTATAATTTAAATAAAATATTTAAATAGAACAAGTGGTCAAACGTGATATTTCAAAATAAACAAAATACTCCTTTTAGGACGGAGAAAGTACGTTCGACTAGACATAGCTCGATAGTAAGAGCTTTAGTCACTGGTACAGAAATGACCTTTGTTTCCGGTTGGGAAACCTCTTTAACCCCGGTTTCTCAACCGCGAACAAGCTTCCGGGAGTAAATGTCACTCCTTTTAATCCCGGGTCCAGAACCGGGATTAAAAGTGGATCTTTAGTCCCGGTTTGAAATACAAACCGGGACTAAAAGGTCTGCAGCCCAGACTACGTGTCCTCGGGTCTGTGGAACCTTTTAGTCCCGGTTTGTATGAACAACTGGGACTAAAGCCTTCCTTTTTTTGTTTTTCGTATTTTTTCATATTTGTTTTGTTTTTTAATTATGGTTTCGATTTAAAATTATCTATACACACACATATTACATATATATATATATATATACATATATATATTTTATATATATATATATATATATTATATATATATATATATGTAAAATATATATATGTATATATATATTATATGTGTGTGTATCGGTTTTGACAAAGGGCACAATACGACATAAGACATATATATATATATTACAAACTATATATATATATATATACACATATACATATACATATATACTAGAGAGTTTAACACTTTTTTCACTCCAAATTCCTCTCCAAAAGTTTTCACTCCAACATATATATATATGCCCTTCAGTCATCTTCATCACAACCGTTGCCCGGCTTCCAAGATTCATTAGGGTCATTGTAAAATTCTCCGGAGGAATTCAAAACTTGATCATTAAGAAACCCTGCTATGGTCTCTTGAATTGCCTTGAGCTCGTCTTTTACCAGGACCTTTTTCTTTAAATAATTAGTCTTCAAACAGAGTCAAAGGGAAAGATATTAATATATATGATTATATATATATATGTATATATACATTTGTGTGAGTTAATATGAGATCGATTTAACGTACTTTTAGCTTTTCCCGGTCAGTTCAGACTGAGTACACCCTCATGAACTCGCAGACATAGTATCCACAAGTGTTATTCCTGGGTTATTGCCGCAGAACCCACTTTACAAGACAAAAAAGATTGTCATCCGATCCGGACAATACATATATATAGATACATATATAACATGAATGGCATCTAAGTATATATACTTACCATGTGTGGGATTATAGTCAGTGGTGCTTTGCAATGTTTGAGGTCGTATTTCTCAATGAATCTTTTCCAAACACTGCCAATCAAAATAAAAATATTCAATGATCGATGTGAATATTTTCCAAACACTGCAATTGAAGAAGGTAAGGAGAAATAAATTACCTCTGAATAATATCTATCATATCTTGGATTTGGTCCAGGCTCTTTCTCATAGAATCTAAGATCTCCATGTGGCTTTGTTGAACATCGATGACGATCAATATCCAATGATCGTTAAAGTTGTAGGGGAAGAGTATATGTTTCTTGCCGCGTTGCTTTGCTAAGAACTTCATGAGATTCTTCTCTGTGTCTTCTTTCCATGTTGGGTTGGGTGTAGGGTGTTTGAATACAATATGTGGATCAATGAAACCAACTTTATTAGACCCTCTCTGTTTGCACATTTGCATCTCATAGCTGCATATATATATAGAGAGAGAGTAAGGATATATATAGAGAGAGAAAGATTTGAATTGCAGAAAGAAAGTACACTTACAGACAATAGCAGCTCATTATTGTTTTGTCGAGGGAGTCCATGTGGCATAGTTGGTGTAATTCAGTAAAGTCAACAAACATAATATCATCGCCACAGAACCAATGTTGGTTTCTAATTCGGACAGAAATCCAAGACTCACCTCGTGTACATGCCCCAAGGTACCACTTGTTTAGCAAGTACATTTGCGTACCTAGTTGACTGAGGGTTTTTGGATTCCATAGACTCCGACTATGTTGATATTTCCTCCACTTGTCAACTACTTGCGCTTTCTCCACTTGCTCCCATCCAACCATTTGGGCAAGGTTCATACCAGTTTCCGTCATGAAAGCTTCAAACTCGTTCAAATTGACCTCACCAGGTACCTGGATGCGGTCCATAAATGAGCCATATTGATTCGGTATCTGATCACTAACAATTAGCGGGGGGATTGCTTGCTTGTCTTGTTTGCCGAGTTGCGGAACATCTTTCCCTGCCTTCTTCTATTTGTCAATAGACTTCGTGAGAGAGCGGTCATAGTCCGATAGTGACAGGGGCTGTTTAGCTTCTCTCAACTTCTTCTCGTGCTCCATCCTTTTCTGTCTTAAAGCATCGCGAGGTAGATAGTAGTATGGTTGCGCTTTCTTTTTCTTCATCTCTTCTGTCTCCTTTGTTTTTCTTGTGAAAAAAATCTGCGACTTGTTTTTTCACCGCAATATCTAACTCCTCTTTGGTCTTTTCACCGGGCAGTTTCTGAGGAATGGGTTGCTTTGTTTGCCTGGTGGCTTTCTTCTTTGCGGGCGGGGTTGGTTGCACCACCTGCGGTAGAGGCCTCTTAGTAGATGGCTTGGTAGGTGGGGGAGGTGTTGGAAGTCGTGGCGGCGATGACGGCTTTGCTGTTGGTGGAGGTGATGGTGCCCTGCCTGGTGTAAACACATCTTCGTACTCGCAGCCCAGAGCACTCTGATGGTCTGGGGAACGGATTATTGGACTTGGCCTTTGCTTCTGTTCTTCAGGACGAGGCGGCGGTGGCGCCCCTGAAATAATAATGTATCGCTTGCGCCATACAATGAATGTCTTCTCAGCTTCTCCTAGTGTCTTCTCCCCATCACCTCCTTCAATTTCAAGAGGCACATTACCAAAACCTTTGGTAACTCTATCCACCGAGACGCTAGCATATCCAGGTGGTATTCTTCTCCCATGGATAGTGGGTGTCTTGGTCGGGTCTACCGGGTTTACAATACCGGTAGCAACCATGACTGTGGAGTTCCTTTGTGCAATGTGCAGCTCACACGGTGTAAGTGGATTTGTGATATCATCCACGGGGAAGCGCAACGCTCCGTCATCTTCCTGATTTGGCACCTCAGTAGAAGCACAACTATTTTTTGCAAGATTTTCTGGTTGGCTAACTCCTTCTGATGTATGTCTACTCAATGCTAATTCCAACTGCCTTGCTATTTCCTCTTGCATTCTTGCTTCAAGTTGTTTCTCACGTTCATGAGACTGACGTAGCGCTTCACGTGTCTCGAGAACATATTCTTCTAACTTGCGCATCCGCTCTGCCTCCTCTTCCTTCCTTCTTCGATGGCTTCTGTAGCTATCTTTGTCCTCAGGGAAACCATGTTCCCAAGTCACACCCGGTCCCAAGCCTCTGGTTCAGCCAGGGTGCTCAGCGGTACCAATGGCATATGTCAGTTCGTCCTTCTCTCTATTCGGCCTGAATACCCCTTTCTCTTTAGCGTGCATAATATATTGCAATCTTTCTGCTGCATCTACAAGTTTCTGGCCATGAACTATCTTCTCGGTCTGCAGGTCAAGACTTCCCCATGACCAAAAAACCATTGTTTCGCACGTACAGGCCATGCAGCTGATTCTGGTATGAGCCCCTTGGCTAAAATATCAGCTTCAAATTTTTCCCACTTGGAAATGGCAGAAGGGTAACCACCTGATCCCAAGTGATGGTGGTATTCCTTTTTGCGAGCATTCTCAGTGTTCCTTCTGACCCGTGTCTCACCCTCTTCCGATAACTTGTACTGTACAAATTCATCCCAGTAGGGCCTACACTTTGTGATCGGACCAGTGGCTCGGTCAAAATCTGGCGTCTTGTTCTCCTTCACATATGTCTTGTAGAGACTTTTCTTTCAACTCTGAAACTGTGTGGCCATCTTCTTCATTGCCCAGCGCCTAACTAGCGACTTCAAGTCTTCGCTGTTGAACTCTGGATAATTATCCGTTTCTAGCGTGAAATGTTGAAGAATATAATTCCACACTAGATTCTTGTTAACATCAGAAACAAAGCTGACATCAGGAGCACTAGGCTTTGCCTTCCATTCTCGTGCACTGATCGGGATCCTGTCCCTTACAAGGTATCCACAATGGTTCACGAATTTCTTTGCATGTGGTCCTAATGGTTCGCCCATATCTGTGTTGAACTCTGTGATCACAAAGCGACCCTCTAATGGCTTCTTCGGGCCCCTGACTCCTTTGCTCTTGCCCGTAGATGTCGTCGTTCCAGATGGCTACAAAATTAAGTTAAGAAACAAATATTTAATAAGTATCGGTAACCACGCATATAATGATTTCGTAACCATGTGTTCGCAATAAATAAAGACCTCGCCAGTAGTATTATCTGCAACATTGTCTTGCTGCACATTCCCATCTCCCACTAAGTATTGACTCCCGTCGTCTTCTCCCTCCGGCCAGTGTTGACTGCCAGTGTTGATAATGTCCATCATTTCTTGTTCCATATTGGCTCTATCTCCGGCCATCTAGAGGAGAAAAATTATTAATGTTAATATTGCATGTGGAACAAAAGAGACAGAAAACCTAAACCCTAGCCCTAACACTAATTAAACCGTAGCCCTAAGCCCTTACACTAAACCCTAGCATCTTCTTTATAATACAATTAATAGTATAAGCTAATAACTAAACTAACTAGCTAGAAAAACTAAACTAAAACTAATTTACTAATTAATTACTAATATATTAACCTAAACTAATCTAAAACTAATTTACTAATTAATTAACTAATTAAACTATCTAAACTAAACTAAATTAATTAACTAACTAAAAATAAAACAAACTAACTAAATGAAAAAAACCGCTAGCGTATACCACGGTTGTAAGGCGCGGCGCGCGCGGTGAGCAGAGGAGAGAGGGCCGGCGGCGGATCGCACGTGGGGGCCGGCGTCGAGGCCCGCAGTGGGGTAGGCTACGGTGGCGGCCAGCAACACGGAGGCTGCGTGCGGCGGTCGAGGAGGCGGACGGGCGCGCGGCGGTGGCGGAGGGCGTCGATCCCGCTTGAGGCGGTGGCGGGCCGGGTGTCGAGATCCCGCGCGAGGCGGTGGCGAGCTCGAGCAGGTCAGGGCGGCGCGCGGGCGGGCGTCGCGCCGGCGGGGCACTGGTGGCCGGCGTCGGTTGGAGCGGTCCGAGAGGCGGCGGCGGCGTCGAGGGCGAACGGCGTGAAAAGAAGAAGTCCGATGGGTCGAGGTTGAAGGCGACTTCAATATATAGGTCGGGACTTTTAGTCCTGAGTCTATTCCAAAACCGGGACCAAAAACTTTTAGTCCCGGTTCCAACCAGGAACCGAGACTAAAGCTCATACTTTTAGTCCCGGTTCTTGGTAGGAACCGGGACTAAAAGTTTTAGTCCCGGTTCCTGACTAAATCTCATACTTTTAGTCCCGGTTCTTGGTAGGAACCGGGACTAAAAGTGTGTTTTTTGGCGGGCCTGAAAATTTCGGCCCACCTTTAGTCCCGGTTGCAGCCTACAACCGGGACTAAAAGTGAAATTTTCTGTTCACCTCCCGCCAACTGGATCATTTCTTTTTGTCTTACTTTATAATACTTATAAACCTTACTAATTCAATAGTAAATGTAAATGTTGACAAATTTTTTTTTAAAAAAGGTTCCTGCCTTATTTTACTGCATACTACACAGAAGAAAAATCTTTTACCTGTATTTCTTGATTTCTTTACAAATATTAATAGTAATATACGATAATAATCATTAATTCATTAATGCAAAAATGTAGTGCTCAACAAATATAAATAAAATGGTTGGTATTTGACAGAAAATTTGTTTTCAATTCATTTCAACATAAATTCATGGATCTAATGTCTCACAATTATTACATAATAGCTAAATTCCCTCTAAGCAATCACAGTAGTGAACCTTTTTCAAATATATGTCCCTTGATTATAATCGACGTAGCCATGGGGTGTCTTCATTGTTCAATAGGATGCTTAGGTCTTTGTTGACCATGAAGGGTGGTATTCGATCATTCTTCTCATAATCTTCTGATGTGTCTGTCTTATCTTCAATTCCCATAATGTTTATTTTTCCTGAAAGAACTATATGACGCTTTGGCTCATTGCTAAATGGGTTCTTATCGTTTTTCCCTCTTTTCGGTTTCGAAGACATGTCATTGGCATAGAATACCTGGTTGACATCCTTGGCAAGCACAAATGGTTCGTCTTTGAACCCACTGTTATTGAGGTTCACTATTGTCATTCCATACTGGTTGTCCACTGTTACCCCGCCTCCGGACACCTTTACCCACTGGCACTTGAACAAAGAAACTTTAAAAGTAGGTCCATAGTCTAGTTCCCATATCTCCTCTATGCGGCCATAGTATGTTTGCTTAGTCCCGTTCGGGTCTGTGGCATCTATGTGGATACCACTGTTTTGGTTGGTGCTCCTTTTATCTTGGGCTACTGTGTAGAATGTATTTCCATTTATCTCGTACCCTTTGTATGTGAGGATATGCCATGATGGTTGCCTAGCCAACAAACACAGTTGCTCCGGAATACTCTCATCACCCTAACATTCTTTTCGTAACCAACCACTAATAGATTTCATGTGATGGCGCGAAATCCAAGCTTCAGACTTGCCTGGAAATTGTGATAGTAGGAATTTCTTGTGTCTGTCCATATATGGCTCCACCAAGGTGGAGTTTTGCAGAACTGTGTAGTGTGCTTTATTGAAATAATCGTCATCCTGACCGATATATGTTTTCTTCCCTAGTGTCCCCTTTCCACTTAGCCTCCCCTCATGTCGTGATTCTGGAACACCAATTGGGTCTAGATCAGGAATAAAGTCAACACAGAACTCAATGACCTCCTCAGTTCCGTAGCCCTTCGCGATGCTTCCTTCTGGCCGAGCACGGTTGTGAACGTATTTCTTTAGGACTCCCATAAACCTCTCAAAGGGGAACATGTTGTGTAGGAACACAGGACCTAGAATAATAATCTCCTTGACCAGGTGAACTAGGAGGTGCGTCATGATATTGAAGAAGGATGGAGGGAAAACCAACTCGAAGCTGACAAGACACTGAACCACGTCATTCTGTAGCTTAGCAAGATCTAGAGGATTGATTGCCTTCTGAGAAATTGAGTTGAGGAATGCACATAGCTTCACGGTGGCTAGACGTACATTTGGAGGTAGAATTCCTCTTAATGCAACTGGAAGCAATTGTGTCATGAGCACGTGGCAGTCATGGGACTTTAAGTTTTGGAATTTCTTCTCTGGCACGTTTATTATACCTTTTATATTTGAGGAGTATCCGGATGGTACCTTGATGCTGTCTAGGCATTCAAACAGGCTCTCTTTCTCTTCTTTGCTAAGACTGTAACTAGCAGGTCCTAAGTATTGGCGTCCATCAGCTGTCTTCTCGTTCAAACGCTGCAGGTCCTCTCGTGCTTCAGGTGTGTCCTTGCTCTTCCCGTACACACCCATGAAGCCAAGCAGGTTCACACAAAGATTCTTTGTTAGGTGCATCACGTCAATCGCATTGCAGACCTCTAGGACTTTCCAATATGGTAGCTCCCAAAATATAGACTTCTTCTTCCACATAGATGCATGACCGCTAGCGTCGTTCGGAACGGGTTCACTGCCAGGTCCCTTTCCGAAGACTACTTTCACGTCCTTGACCATATCGAGTACGTCCTCACCGGTGTGGTTGATAGGCTTGGACTTGTGGTCCGCCTTACCTTTAAAATGCTTGCCTTTCTTTCTTACAGGGTGATTCGCAGGCAGGAATCGACGATGCCCAAGGTTGACAACCTTTCTACATTTTTTCAAAAATATACCTTTAATGTCCGTGAAACAGTGCACACATGCATTATATCCCTTGTTCGACTGTTCTGAAAGATTACTTAGAGCAGACCAATCATTGATTGTTACGAACAACAATGCACGGAGGTCAAAGTGCTCTTATTTGTGCTCATCCCAAACACGTATACCTGGTTTATTCCACAAAAGCAGTAGTTCTTCAATTAGTGGCCTCAGGTACACATCGATATCATTGCCAGGCTGCCTTGGTCCTTGGATTAGCACGGGCATCATAATGAACTTTCTCTTCATGCATAACCATGGAGGGAGGTTGTAGATACATAGTGTAACAGGCCAAGTGCTATGACTACTATTCTGCTCCCCGAAAGGATTCATACCATCCGTGCTTAAAGCAAACCTTATGTTTCTTGCGTCCCCTGCAAAATCTGGGAACTCTCGATCGATTGCTCTGCATTGAGACCCATCAGCCGGGTGTCTCAGCATATTGTCTATCTTACGGTCTTCTTTGTGCCACCGCATTAACTTTGCATGCTCTTTGTTTCTGAACAAACGTTTGCGTGGTATTATAGGAGCATACCACATAACCTTGACAGGGATTTTCTTTCTGGTTCTTTCATCCTCAACATCACCAGAGTCATCTCGCCTGATCTTATACCGTGATGCATGGCATACCGGGCAAGAATCCAACTTCTTGTACTCCTCGCCACGGTAGAGGATGCAATCATTAGGACATGCATGTATCTTTGTGATTTCCAATCCCAGAGGGCAGACAACCTGTTTGGCTTCATAGGTAGTGGCTGGTAATTCGTTATCCTTTGGAAGCATCTTCTTTATTTTTGTAAGCAACTCCCCAAATCCCTTGTCGGATAAACCATTCTTTACCTTCCATTGCAAAACTCTAGTGTGCTACCCTATTTTTTCTGTCCTGCATCACAAGTTGGGTATAGCAACTTCTTGTGATCCTCTAGCATACGCTCGAACTTGATCTTCTCCTTTTCACTTTCGCATTCTCTCTTTGCATCGCAAATAGCCTGAGCAAGATCATCAACGGGATCATCTTGTGCTGGTACCTCTTCTTCAGCTTCCTCCATTGGAATATCATTGTCATAGTTAGCAATAGTGTCACCATCGTCCCATTGTTCTTCTTCGTCTTCTTCCATTATAACGCCTCTTTCTCCGTGTTTGGTCCAGCAGATGTAGTTTGGCATGAAACCCGACTTGAACAAGTGAGAATGAAGAATCCTTGAGCAAGAATATTTCTTCAAATTCTTACATACAGCACATGGGCAGCACATGAATCCATCCCGCTTGTTTGACTCGGCCACATTTAAGAAAACATGCACGCCCTCAATGAAATCTTTGGAGCGACGATCAGTGTTGTACATCCAATGCCGACTCATCTACATTACAAGACAAACGAACATATATCACAATACTAGACATTAATTAATTTATGGAAGCCTCGCTGCAATGTAGACAGTCATAACTAGCACTAAACTAATTAAACCTAAAATACACTTCAACAGCCTAAGCATATCACGACCGATCTCAACTAAAACAGACAAATCATTCGTCTGTTCAACATCAATGGTCTTCGTTCGCGGGCTCAGTACCTCATCAGCTAGCTCATCACCCACCGCAGCCGCCTCTGCAAGAGTTCCAAACACGTGTTTGGCATACTCTTCTTCCCAGTACCACTCTAGACATCCACTGCCATCCCACTAAAATTAAGACAAAAATACATAAGTTTAGTAAAAAAATACATAATTTATTATATATAATCATCAAATGCGATGGAGTAACTCACATTATGATCCGGACACTTGTAGAAGATGTGTCCCTTGTTGGGACCCTCCTTCTTCACTCGAAACTCAAGCACATTATTTTTCTTGCACTCGCCGCACTCAATGAGAGGGAGGTCTGGTCTCAACCTCTTTTGAACCCGATGATAGGCCGACGATCCGAAAGCATTCGTCATCTACTCTTTACTCTCTAGACTCAAATTTGTACAGCACTTAAATTCCTAATAATGTATTTTAACAAGTGAAACAAAAAATAAAACTCCTAAAATTAAAATCACAAATATATACATACAACATTTGAGTAACAAATGTGAGCTATGCATACTATAAATCTTCCTTCAACCAAATATACAAACCATCAAGTGATTTTGAGCTTGAAATATAAATTATTAGAGAAATATCAAGTGATTTTGAGCTTGAAATATAAATTATTAGAGAAATATCAAGTGATTTTGACCTTGAAATACAAATTATTGGAGAAATAACCATAGAAATATCCTAGTGATTGAACAAGAGAGAATAAAGATAGGTAACCTTTGCAACCGTAGAATTGAAAAAGTTGGAGGAGTAACTTAGCCAGAAGCTCCACACTTGAGCTGAGAAGAAGCAAGAACATGCACGAGCAGAGCAAGAACAGCATGAATGGCTCGGGGCCTTGGGCTCGGGGGGAAGAAAAAGTTTAAATTGGAAGGGAGGAACATTAGTCCCGGTTTAGGCTACAAACCCGGGCTAAAAGTTAAGGTTTAGTCCCGGTTCTGCCCATAAACCGTGGTTAAACTTTTAGTCCCGGTTGATGATCAAAACCGGGACTAAAGATAGACTTTTAGTCCCGGTTTTGATCACTAACCGGGACTAAAAGCTCCCTAGCCGTTGCGAGCCGTTGGGAAGGAGGATTTAGTACCGGCTGCTATATTTAGCCGGGATTAAAGGTTGTTTTCTTCCCGGGCGTAAAAAATTCCGGTACTAAAGCCAAAATCGGTAGTGGATCAAAAGTCTGCTCTCTACTAGTGAGTTCCCCTCTCGCACACTCAGACACGGGCACCACCAGTAGCGACCATAGACTAAAACAATACTCCCTTTATCCTAAAAATACATGTCGTTTTCACTTTCCGAAAAAAGTTTGACTAAATATATTTTAAAAATATTGATATATATGGTGCATAATTAGTGTCATTGAAAAGATATTTAAATCTAGTTTTTTTAACAAATTTATTTAGTGATAAAAAGATTATACGTATTTTATACAAATCGAGTCAAACTTCTGACACGAAAACCAAAAACGTCACCTAATTTAGGACAGAGCTTTACAAAACCATCACTCTCTGCAAACAAAAGGTGTTTAGATCCCTTTCAACTTTCAATCAAACTGATCACATAATTTTTAGACACATGCATATGGAGCATTAAATGTAGATAAAAAATAGAACTAATTTGATATCTTAGTAAAATATTGTCTCACAATCATTTGAGCCTACTTAGGATATGATTAAATATTTATTAAAAAATAAAATGCTGCTATAGTGTTTCTAAATTTCAACTGAGTGTAACTAAACACCCATATAATCCATATCATATCTGGTCTGTCTAGCAGCAAACATCCTGACACTGACACAACCACTCACACATAGACACACACGCGCACACAAACACACACGCACGCGCGCACACACTTCCAGACACACGCGTACACACACAGAACACACACATCCAGACGAACACGCAAGGAGAGGCACACGCGGACACAGAACATACACACATCCAGACACACCGTCACAGCCGACATGTCGCAGAATGAATGTGCAACCAGTATCGGACGCTCCAAACAACAGCACAAGATAACCGACGGCCAGAAAAACGGTTGAAACAGAATCACAAAATAAACGGGCAACATATAGCCTTTCTCAAACATAGATCAGCCGTGTTGCAACTCAATCCAACGGTAAAAATTACTACAAATCAATCCAACGATCAAGAATAATCGGGTCACCATCGTGCCAGCCCAATAATCGTGCCATACCCGTGCCAGCACTACGGGCTAGATATGCGGCCCAAGCACGGCCTTAGATTGTGCCCGTGCCGGCACTGGCACTACAGATGTCGTGCCCGTACCGTGCTAGTGTCGTGCTTTTTCGGACCGAGCCCGTGCTGGCCCATCGTGCCTTGTCCATTTGGAAATCTATAATAACCACATCCCCTCAGCGTGCTTGTTTTCAAGGATACTCTGGAGCGACACCCTTCTATCTTCACCAACGAGTCCACTCCTCCTTTCTTCTCTAGAAAAAGGAAAGTCCATGCCTAATTGATCAAGTACTACTATAAGAAAGGATAGTATCACCATGTAGGACCATTTTTACTTTTGATTTATTATATACTGCTACATTTAGGCATTTATATATATGTATATAGAGACACAGATTTCATAAGGAATGTTTAAACGATATCACTTGCATTTCAGTGGGACGAATATATCACATAATAATAACCAAATCATGACAAACTAATGACTACTGATTCAATCCGACAGATCACATATTACAACCAAATCAGACAAAGTTTAGGAGTGATTTCAGTAAAAAAACAAAAAAACAGCCATAATGGGTTTCATTGCAGAACCCAACCAGAGGAGGAATATGGAGAGTAGTGGTACTCTCGAGGGAAACATCGGACGACAGCGTCGTGAGCTGACCATCTCCCATTGTCTGAGCACGGTGCCTCCAAGTTGTTCAGTATGCCTTCAGCGTGGAAGTTGTACGACCATCCGAGAAATACAAACCTTCTGTCAATGAGGGATAGTAGGAGGCTTCTGTTAACACCAAATTTTGCGCTGGGAGCCGATAGGTGATACCAGAGGAAGATAGCCGATACTGGAGGAAGATAGCCGATTTCGGAAGCAGATTCCGTCCAGCGGAAGGAAGGAAATAGCCGATTGCACGGTGAATCGGTTATCGGGCCAAGGTGACAGGAGGCGCGCAGCGTCAGTATTGATGACGTCATCCAGAGTCCGTGCCGCCAGGATGCGATCACGATCGGAGCCCGTTATGCAAAGGGAAGGTGGGACTCCAAGTTACCTTAGATATAGGATAGTTTGTTAGTTTACTTATCTATTGATGAGTTGTAATTCGACTAGAACTCTATCTACGCTCAGGGTATAAGTATAAGCCCTCAGCCATTGAACGAAACACAACAACATCAATACAACACAACTTCCGGCTCCGGCCAACAAACCCTAGAGTCAGTCGAGTCCGGCGAGTTACTTCATCCAGGCTGGGTGTCATCCGGTGGACGCAGGCTTGCTTGTAAGTATGGTCAACCCCCTGTTAAACTATGTCTTTTTAGCGTCATCCGGTGGACGTGGAAGCATGGCGGATCAGGGCCCTTGCTAAGCTCTGCTTCTTTGGCGTCATCCGGTGGACGCGGGAAGTATAGTGAGTCAAGGATGATTCACGCTGGTTTACTCGATTAATCTGTGTTAACCGTCATCCGGTGGACGAGATGCAGATTAGGACGGCTTTCACGTGCGGATTAGTTATCGATTCGTGTTTGTTTGCTTGATTAATCTATTAGTTAATGTCATCCGGTAGACAGGCTATAGATTGAGATAGTTTGCATGCATGGATTAGTTATCGGCTCTAGCTAAATATGGCAATTTAGTTAGATTCATTAAGTTATCCAGATGTTATTCATTGTTTATTGTTTATTTATCAGTATAACATCACTTTGCCCGATCAAGATTGCATAGTATTGGCCTCAGATCTACATGAGAGAATGTTCATTATATTCCGTCCATATTTATGCTTTGTTATGATATTTATTCGATTCGGCCAGTATTATCGTAATCTTGTTCGTACGTGATGAGAGAGCTTAGCAAGAGTCGATCTGAATGAATATAGAGCCACCGGCCTTCTAGACCAGCTTTGTATTTCTTTAGATCTACTTGTGGTTACTTTCGAGAATAAATCTAAATTGATATAAAGCCGCAGGCCTTCTAGACCAGCTTCGTATCAGTTTCAGATTTATACTTGGGACTAGTCACCGCTAAGTTTTCTGCTTCACGGACCCTGGATCGGCTAATCAGCCGATGCAGTTGTGCTTCACGAGGAAAACCAGTTAACTAATTGCTCCCTGCCAAATTGGTTAAATAGCCGATTTCTGTCTGTTTGACGTTCAGACAGCCCGAACTGAATGATTTGACATGTTAACATTAATCGATTGTGCTTTAATCTGTTATAACTATCTGCATAAACTTGTTTAATGTAGATTGTTCTATCTAATCATATATATCAATCGATTATGCATCAATTCAGTATCTACTTCCGTGGACAAACACGTATACATACCGGAATCGACTCTTTAGTCGATTTCCGATTGAATCGGCTCTCAGAGCCACATAATTGGAACTACCTGGACATACCAGTTAGTTCCGCCCTGTGATTACTGATTACTATTTTTTCCTTGTCAATTGCAGGTCAAATTGACTGGCACGCTTGGGTGTTACCGACACTCTCAGACCGGGTCCGAAGCTAGCTGGATCTGCGAGAACTCTATTGCTTTCAAGGGTCGTTTCCGGCTTCGCTGGTGTGTTGGGCTTAGGGAACCACTTTTTGCGCCAACAGCTTCATAACTGGAGCATCCACGGCCGATGAACAACATCCCTCCAGCCAGAGAACCCAATTCAGTCCAGCGGCATCTCGTCGGCTCATCTTTGCCCTTGCCCAGTTCAACCACCGTCATCTTGTAGACACAGAATCCTGTTTTCTCCTCTACTAACACGAGTTATACTAATAAGAGTAAACATGCTATATTTATATTTGTTCCTGAACGGAAAACCATTCAAGTTGTTCCTGAATAGCTTCCTTCAAAAGGGTTTCCGCTTGCTCGGTGAATGTCTTACTAGAAGATATAATTTCTTGGAGAATTGAGGTTTTGTATCTTTTAGGTGTTTACGTAACTCATCCAAAAATTTCTTTACCTGTTCAATTTCTAACGAATCAAGATATCCTCTCGTTCCGGTATAAATAGTAGAAGATATAATTTCTTGGAGAATTGAGGTTTAGTATCTTTTAGGTGTTTACGTAACTCATCCAAAAATTTCTTTACCTGTTCAATTTCTAACGAATCAAGATATCCTCTCCTTCCGGTATAAATAGTAGCTACATGCTCTTCCACTGGGAGAGGGTTTGATTGGGATTGTTTACCTCCTGCTCCATAAGGATAAGCTGATAGCCTGATAACCATTAAGAGCACCCCACGGGAGGGAACTAGATACCTCCGAACCACTAGGTACCTCCCAACCACATAGTCACTGTGATCCAAATGCTCAGGAAACAAGAAGCCATTTCATCTCTCTAGTGTTATGTCGCCAACTGGCTGTAGAGCCATGTCCCATCGATGAATATTTTCATTGGTTGTCCGAAGCCAAAAATGATGATTCATGATAAGTCAATTCCTCAGGCTCATCAAAGTACTCCCCGGGAAAATGGTCAATGGCGGTTTCCCTTCCTGGAGTGAAGAAAACAACTCTCCTTGACTGCTGCTGTTGGTATTTATTAAGTGCAAATAGAATATGAAAGATTCTGTAAGCGCACAGAATACCATTGTAGCTTTTACCTGAGAGTATTCCAGAGTATCGTTATTTATATTTTACCACAGGGAAGCAATGGTTAAGGAATCTGATAGTTACCATCATGTATCTACTAACTTAGTACACCAACTAGACTATAGTAGGGGTAAGTGATAAATGATAGGAGTTATGCATAATAATCACTTGAATGATAAATGAGTAGTCTAGCTAAGTTGAGAGTACAACAGGAGAGTTCAAGGTTCCTAAATACTTCTCTATTACTTGGGTTCTAAGATAACTGAAGGATAATTAGGTGAAGCAATCACATAAGAGCACTTTGGAGCAACAGTATCTTTCCGATTCTCGAATAGACTGGGAAGGGGTAATCGGGAGAAGGCTGCCAAAAGGCTCTACGAACACTAACCCTAACGTGGTGGATTACGAAGGCCTGTCAGAGCTGTCACCCCTGAGGCTACCACAACTAACCATCGGATTAGTCACAATCTAAGGTAACAAATAGTCTAGACGCCATGTCTACATTATCGATTACTACCCTTGTCAAACGTTATAACTAGAGCACTCAATACGAACAGAGATCCCATGCCAAAGTATAACAACTATACTAACCAATCACAATATGATGCATATAAGTAAATAGAGAAGATAAATATATAAAAGTATAAGTCTTACAGAGATAAGATACAAGTCATACCAGATCTCAGAAGACTCCTCCAGAACCCGAGCATGGCTCCGCTCTCCCTAACTCTCAACTAGAACTAATCTACTACATTGGAGAGAGGTTATCCTTCAATGGGACACCTCTCCATCCAAGCCCTAACTAGAGAATATGAATTATAATAATGAAAGAGCTAGTGCCTAAGGGGTCCCTGGGGCTCTATATATAGGGGGCGGCCTCCCCTCGTCCACCTTGAGCAAACGATGTGGTACTAAACCTTTCCACCATGTCTCATTTAAGTGCACATAGGCCTTAATGGGCCAAATTCTAATTTAGGCCCAATCAATCCCGCAGCCCTTAATTAATCCTGCAGCTCATGTTGTAGAATCTTTCAGTGTTTGTAAAATCCATATTTTTTTATTCTGGACTCCAAAAATAGCAAGTAATATATCCGTTTTGATCGTCTCGACGAGCTCTACACAATGGTGAACTCCAATTCCTTATTTGAGATACTTTTACTCGGTAAAAAATTGAATGTCCCTTCATACCCAGCAAAACAAGTGAGAACACCAAAACTAATGGAACTTGTTAAAATCAAACCCTATAACTATGTTGTGGATTGTTTTATGCCCTTGATTCATGTTTAGTTGATGGGCAAAAATGAGCAATAACTACCGTCAATAAGTTCCCCCATGCTTACCCTTTGCTAGTCCCTTATTAGCAATAGATGTAGCCACCTCTTTGGAGATACCCAAGTGTTCTAAAATTACCCTAGGATTAGAGTGAACCATTTTGACTTTCAAACTTACCTTTATTATCTTTAACTATGGAGCTTGTAGCCTTTCTCTTGGGTCTTGGGCAATTGAAGGATAGAATGTTTAAGTCAAGCACTATTGCTCAAGCTCTTTTGCTCAACTCTTATCCTGGTGTATTTGCAAGTTTTTTTAATAGAAACACTAGAGTTTCCTGTGTATGACGCCCTCCAGTCTCTCAATATGTGGTATTTGTGGATCCTTACCATGGCAATAGTGATGCATGCCTTTTCTCTCTCTCTTACCCTATAACTAATGGCTTATGTGGAGCTCATGGGTAAAGAGACAGCTCATAAATACTTGCAATGAATATGTTGTAAAGTCAAACGATAGATACAAAGGAACAAGTGATACAATCAAATCAAGATGTGCATGTGTGTGGATGTGAGGTGGTAGGTGGACATATATATGGTGGCTAATCCTAATTCTACTCTTTTGCTCCTTGAAAACATTTATCTCTCTCCTTTTTTTTCAAACACTAGGGAATTGTGCTGCAGAACAACATGGGCTATCTTTTTTTTTTCAGACGGGCATCAGATTACCCATTGTTTTGATAACTTAGACACTTGTCCATTTTTACCTCTTAGGCGGGCATCTTTGTACCCATTCTTTTCTCTCATCTCACTCTTTTGCATAGCCACATGCCTCTTCTCTGCAACAGTACTTCCCTTTTTCTTTTTCTTTTGAGAGGTAGCGACAAGAACTTTGGAGCATTGATCTAGGGTAACCAATGGGGTATATTTTTGGGTGAAATAGATGGAATGGGTGGAATGTGGATGCGCCTACTCTGATATGAGTAGTGCATTGTGGGTGGAGTGTAAGTGATCTTGATTGTAAAAGCATGACAAGTTCGTAAGGTATCAATAAAGCTTGACAAAACTCAAAACAAAGCAAGTAGCATATAATGTGTATGTTTTTTTCTATTCTAGCATGTATGGCTGTGGTAGGAATGTAAAGCTCTTGTCATACAGAAACTCATCATGTTGTTTTAAGGATTTTCAAAATAAATCTTCAGGACTCAAGTATCACTAGGAACAAGATAAATAGCCGCTCAAACTTTCCATATCATATCCCTCAATCACCTAGACTTAGATCAAGCATTGGTACCCACAAGTTTCAGGTTCAAAGTAAATCTTCATGTCAAAATAGTCGTATCTAAAACTTGGGATAATTCAAGGCTGAACACTAGGAAACAAAAAGGGATTCTAGTGAGGTGCTAAATATCAATTCTATGCATGGTGTCTATCTATGGAGTTCATTTTATATGGGCAAAATTCTCTGTAATCACTATCTCTTTATTTTATTTTGAACATAAGGAACTCACTAAACTAAACTAAGCAAATCTTTATTTGGTTTCAATTTCATTTCACTAGCTAACACACTCAAAAAGCCATATAGCATAATGATAGGATGAGAAACTTATACTTAGCTGGATTTAAGTAGAGGATGCCCTCCCCCAAGCTGGATGTTGACATGGTTTTTAATTGAAGCATCTAGGCCCTAGTGGTTTCGGTGATTAATGACAACAAAGAGGTTATTATGACTAACGTGTGCTTTGCAGGATAACCTAGAGGTTAGGTCATAATAACATATAGGTTCAAGCACCTAGCGATGGAAATCAATTCAGTTTTCAAAGGATGGAAGACAAGACAGTGATAGGCTAGTGCCAAGTGTCGTTTGGTGTCGAGAGACATTTGGAGTAGTCTTAGGTTTTGTTTTTCACTTTGACCGTACTATTAAGAGGGGTTTGGATGGGTAGCTTGACTTAGGGCAAGGTTAGAGAGTGTAGATGTGATGCACACTTGTCCAACATAACTCTAGATAGCCCAGGGAGACTCTTGAGAGAGAGGATCAAACTTCGTTTTGGAAAGTTTTCGATTCGGTGAATTTTTGATCAAAAAGAGGGCGTCGGACTCTGGCTTGTATGGTCGTCGGACCAATGGCTAGCATCCGATGACACGTGGCAGCCCCTGATTGCTTCTCAGCAAATCAGGGAGCGTCGGACCCTGACTGGTTGGGGGTCGGACCATCAGCCAGTGTCCGACGGTGTCTTGGGGTTTCTTAGCGAGCGTCGGACCGTTGTGAGAGCGAGCGTCCGACTAAGGTTTTTTAGCGTCCGACACTTCTAGAGAGGTCCTATTCAAGCTTTTGAGCATCAGACTTGGTCTGATGGGGAGCGTCGGACCATTAACGCGTGTATTAGCCGTTGCAGGTCACTGCTCAGCTATCCCGTGAGCTTGAGAGCATCAGACGCTGGTCCGTCGGACCATTGGGTTTGGTCCGACGCCCCTCCAACACAGTTCTGTGCACAGTGCGACTGAGAGAGTCAGACTGAGGTGATTGGTCCGACGGTCGTGCCTCAACAGAGTCCAACGGTACGCAGGAAAGTGAGAAACAACTAGTTTTGGAGAGGGTGTGTATTTATACTCCACCTTGGCCTCCATTCTATCTCTCTTGCCACTTCTAACAGCTGAAGGAACCTTTGTGACTTTGAGAGAGAGCAAGAGCCCTAGGGAGGATTGAGTGAACTCCATTGCTTGTGAGCTTCTTCCCTAGAGTGTGATCAAGAGTGACTAGTGGGGAGTGCCGACTCTCCTATACCTCGGGAAAAAACTCGGCTTGGATTCTCTTACTCATTTACATTCCCATACTCTCTTGTGTGCTTTACTTTCCTAGAGTAGTATACTTGTGATAGGACCCGGCTCTAGGTTGCATAACTTGTTTTAGGATTAGAACTTGACACAAACACAAGTGGGTGATATTCGGCAATGGCGATAGGTTGATTTGATTTGCGAAAAATTATTAGTTGCCCAATTTACCCCCCTCTTGGGCATCCTCGATCCTTTCAATTGGTATCGGAGCTTTGCTGCTCATTAATTTGGCTTAATCGTCAAGAGAAAGGATGTCCGGGGTTCACGATGGTCCCCCTCCCGCCTTTGACGGTAACGATTTTCCTTATTGAAAAATTTATATGGAGGCATACCTTGAGGCGGTGGACCTTGGTGTTCACAAAGCCGCCACACAAGGATACCCCACACCTAAAGCCGGCGCTACCCTCACACCCGTTGAGGAAGAACACTATTGACATCTACTAACGTCGCGCAATATAACTTTATAACTTTTAACATTAGGGACGAGATTAGAAGATGTATGGTATTTTAATTAACTGATCATTAGCAACTAGCCACTTATCTATTACCAACATTCTTTAGCATGAACTGGGTTGTCAATCCTAATTATATATGCTAAGAATAAATAAAGGTTTCATATATTATTCCATGTGACTAGGTGGAAATATAAATAAATATAAACTAAGAACAATTCTGCAAGCGGACAGATAATTATACCATTGTAGCATTTTACCTAGAGTATCACCAGGTTGTCGATTTATTATTTATACCACTGGGAAGGTCTAGTAGGATTTAAATTATATCTACAACTTATACTGTTAATGTAAAAGATAAACCATAACTATAATCCTACTCATAACAAGTATCAGTCACATGATAAAGATATATATAGGATAAATATGATCAGTCATCATCATAAATAGGTAAATATTAGAGCTCATCTAGTCATAACAATAGCTAGCCAATGGATAGATAAAGGAATTAATATCTAAAGTAATTCTATAACTACGTCAATGAATACTATGATTAGTGCAATTACATTTAGCAATCATTGTTTAGCTCTACCTACATAATGATTAAATGTAAAGGGGCATCATCTAATGAGGATATTAAGACATAAAGGTCACCTCCTTCGTGACCGCGCTCTGCTCGTCCTACGTATGGGGGGTGGACTACATAGGACTCAACGCAGCTGTCACCTACGCGATCTACCACATGACCCGGCATGTCAGGGTGCACTCGCAGATAAGCAAGATATCTAAACACCACATCTACATACTGCCAATCATTCCTCCATGATATCTCGGGACGAACTCTATACGAGTAATTACATAAATTCAATAGGATCAAACTAACTATGCTAGACATATAATCAAAGTGAACAATGACTATTGCAATTAAGAACATATATAAGATTAAGAACAATGTTTCCCAAATCATAATGTTGAATGCAATAAGAGAAAAGAACTAGAACAATACCGAACTCTGCGCTCTAGACAGACGCCAGGGGCTCCGGATCCCGCTGAAGAACTAGAACTCCTCTACTTCTAATTTAACTAGGCTAAAGCTATGAACTAGAGAGGCTCTTATGAACTAGAGATGCTCTGGATGGCTTGATCTCCAAATGACTTGATGCTTCAGGGAGGGGGTCTGCCCCTTTATTTATAGCCTGGTGGGATGAATGTGCGCCGTAGGATCAAACCGACTTCAACAAAGGACCGAGATGACTCCTAAGAGGCGGCGGAAGAAGACTCCAGAAGCGGGGGCCGAAACCCTAGGGGGTGGGGCCGGCCGACCCCACCTTGGCGCATGCTCTTTAACCCTTCTTTTATGCTTTTCTGAAATAGGCTCTGGAAAATATAGAACATGCAAAACTCATGGAAACTGTCAGTTAAAACCCTAGACTAGTATGTTTTCATGTATCCTTTTGTGTCTAAAGTTCTAATAAAAGTTGACGTTATCCACCGTCAACAACACCCCCAAGCTTACCTGTTTGCCAGTTCCTTGGCAAACAAACTAAGCCTAATTACTAATGTAATTGGATCAGGAGTTGCTACAATGCTTTCATACTTCCCAAGTACACATGCTTCAAACATAGATTCTCCTCCGGATTAGACAAAACTGCTCTAACCTTCAAACTTACCCATTTTACCTTTAACTATGGAGCTTCACAGCTTTCACATAAGTCTTGAGCAATTGAAAGACAGAACAATCAAGTCAAGCACTATGTCTCAAATTCTTCACAGTACCAATATTCCGGAGTTTTGCAAGTTTTTGAAATAAAACTCAGAGCTTAATTGTATGACACCCTCAAGTCTCTTAGTATATGTGGTATTTATGGATCTCACTGAGGCATTAATAATGCTATTATGCCTTCCTACTACTAAGGATTATAATGGAGCTGATAGGAGTGGCAATAACAAGGATGAGCATACTTGCAATTCATATATTGTAAAGTCAAACAATGGATCCACAGAGAGTCAAGTCATACAATCAAATCAAGATGTGCATGTGTATGGAATATGGTGGATAGGTGTATATATGGTATTTAGTGGCTAATCCTAATTCTACTCTTGCTCTTTAGAAATAGATCTCTCTCTTGGAACTTAGAACTTTCGCGGGAAAACATGGGCTATCTTTATTCTCTCTTTTTTTCAGGGAGGCGGGCATCTAAGTACCCATTGTTTTAATTTCTGGGACACTTGTCCATCTTTTACTCCCTTTTCTCTTTTTTTTAATACTTTTGCATAGCCACATGCATCCTTTGAATATAAATAATTGGAGAGATAATGATAAGAACTTAGAGCAATTAAACAGGGGCTGTCCTATAGGGTATATTTTTGGGTGTTTGCACCCAGTGTAGGAGAAAACATTTTCATGATGAACATAGATGAAAGTGGAAATGGTTGCGATTACTCCTAGGGTAGGAATAATGTATATGTGGCTGGAGTGTGTAAGTGATCTTGATTTTAAAAGCATGACAAGACTCTCATAAGGTATACAACAAATGTTGATTAAACTCAATGCAAAGCAAGTAGCATAAATGTGCAAAGGTTTTCCTAACTCTAAATGTATTACATATGGCTTTGGTAGGGATTCAAACTTTGTCATACAAGAGCTCATCATGTAAGATTTTAAATTTTCAAAATAAATCTCCAGAACTTAATAATGCTAGGAATAAGATAAATAGCAACTCAACCTTCATGAATCATCAATCAATCACCTAGACTTAGCTCAGTCATATGCCTCCACAAGTTTTAGGTTCAGAGTAAATTCTTAAGTCAAAACAGCAATATCTAAAACTAGGGAGAATTCATGATTTGAAAACTAGGTACTTGAAAAGTATTATGGCAGAGCAACTATTCATCATCTCCAAGACAAAATTTTAATGTTCATCAGTTTTAATTAACTCTAGCCTAGATGACTCTAAACATACTCTAATATATAGCTAAATATTTATCTGGTTTTCAAATTTTATCTTACTAGCTAACTCACGCGAAAAGCGATATAATAATAAGGTGGGAAACTTATACTTAGCTGGATTTTAAATGGAGGGTGCGCTTCCCCAAGCTGAATTTTTAACAGGGTCTTTGATGTTGCAAATTGAGTGATCCTTCTAGGAGCAGGTGTATTGGCAGCGTAAGGGCGTCGGGTTGACTAGCTCTTTGATCTTGTATTTTCCTATGAAACTCAATTGCCAATAAAAATACCAAATCTCATGGAGAGGGGTTAGGTCTAGTACCACTCCATGTTAAGTGATTGGTTTTATATTTCCAGCAGAAGTTTCCTAATTAGGTGGACCTTCATGTGCCCACATATTTTTGGGGTTTTTTAAAAAGTGTGGACCTTCATGTGCCGACATATTTTTGGTATTTTTAGATTTTCTTATGGTACTATAGTGAACCTTCATGTGTTCAGATATTTTTGGTATTTTATGACTTTATAAAACAGATTCGATAATCGCATAGGTACAATTACCTGATAATTAGGGGATGCTCCTCCCCCAAGCTTGATGTTTGCAATACTTGGTGTTGATGATTTTTAGAGCGAGTTTGCCAGGAGTAGTTCTAGTGTGCTCCACTGATGGACTCACTCCTTAGTCATAATGTCGTTCCTGCATAATTATGCTCCAGAAAGAAAACCAAAACTCGAGGCTCGAATTTAAGGGGTTCGCAGTCAGCCAGATGAGTAATTGATTATTCTAATGAGCTAATATTAAGTGGCAGCTTCTAGCAGGATTCTTCTTTTTAGATTTTCTATTTTGTGATGCAGTAAAATAAATATAGATTCTATTTTATTTTTATTTTGATGCCACCACAACAAATATTCCTACGGGGTTACCATAAGTCTACTTACATGGGGCTTTAATATTTTTCATGCAATAAAAGCTATACAATTTTTTTGTCTTTCTTTTCAATGCAATAATAAATCGGTAAAGGTTTTTATTTTGTTTAATATGCAGAAAGATAAATATGCATGCTATGTTTGTATTTATTTTTAGGCCACAAGGTTTTATACCATAAGGGTTTCACATGGGGCTTCAAGTTTTTAAGATGCATGAATACAGCTTAATGCATGCCTATTCACTCTTGTCATTTTCTATGTAAAACTAATGCAGAAGAGTAAACCTACTTAAGAGAAAATAATTCATGCAATGCAGAAAAGCAAAAAATGGATAACTACCGATGTTACCTCACGGCAAGGGTTCGATGTTTTGAGTCTTCTGAATTGGACTCCTCCTTGCAGTGATTCATCAGTGAAGTACTTTGGTTTGTTCTTGAGGTGGTGCCTCCACTAGTGGCTCCCAATGGTTGCGCCACCTTCTTCCTTTCTTTTGTCGGCATCTCAAAGTCAATCTTATGTGCATCATTATTACTGGTTGAGAACTTCCACTTATTGAATTTGGGGGATTTTCTCCCCCACACTTTGATTGAAGTGTGTTCTGCCCAAAAAGACAAGGTAGAGATCAAGTGTATGGGCTCTGCTGGTGGGAAAACACCAACAGAACTAGAAATTTATTCATTCCCTAACCTTGGGCACAATAAAATTGATGTTATTCATATTGTTCATTTATAACATGGGTGATAATACAGAAGTATAAATATGGTATTTAAACTTGTGAGATAAAGTGTGAAGTTACTTAACCGTTGGAAAGACTGTTCATCTTTAAAATTTTCATGATGACTATTATTTTCCAGTAATAATAGACGAAGTATTTCTAACTTCGGTTAATACTGAGATTAAGAGAATAGCGCTATGAACAAACTTAGAGAACAAATCATGTTAAGTTAATCAAGTTGATCAATTTAATTAGTAACTCTAACATGGTTGTATTTTTCATTTATTGTATGCCAAGATCAAGAGGAAATTAATAACCACTTACCTTAAGATGTTACCTTCATCATTGGAGCATGATAAAGGGTAGATGAAATTTAATTATCCTTTCCTTCATTGCATCTTGAGTTGTTCATTAGCATCTTTTCTTTTACTCTGTTCTCACTCTTAAGACCTCCTGCTTCTCTCATTATATATATATATTCTCTGCAGGGGGTTAGTAGACAACACATACCCAAAGGAATATTCAATTTAAAGTACGGATAGTGTTTGCCAAGGTTAATTTATAGCTTTAGTTTTAAATGATTCATCATTACTTCATTCAATTTTTTCAACAAGGTTAACGTAATGATATTATTTGAAAAGTACCTTCAACCTCAACTTCATTCTATGAATAGTCTCCTAATAGGATTTAAACATTTTTATATGGGAGAGGTGAGTCTACATATACAACCAAATTATTAGACAAGTATGCTTTGATCTCATAGTTATGTTCAAGTAATATTCTGAAGCATACTTATAATAGAACAAGGAAGTTTACAGGACTAAAGATATTTATTCAAATAGAACTAAGAATATGTATGGTGAACCAAAAAGAGCATTTTTTTAATTTGTTTTGATCTTTAGCAAGTTAAGTTTGAGCATGGCATAGGGTTGGAGTGACCAAGACAAATTAGCAACATGATATAAGATGTTGATTGTAGTTAAATATTGCATGAGGCTTGGACAAACGTACCTTATGTCTTCATCCTTCTAAGTAAGTGGTGGCAAACTTACTTGGAAAATGAGGCTTATCCAGTTCATCTGTTGGTGAAAGCTTGTGGTCTGCTGATCCTTGCCTTTTCACCATCTGATGAAAGCACAGATAATTACATGCTCTTCACTCATCAATCTGTTCTTGATTTTGATTGAATTGCAGTTGATGAGCTTGGGTCCATTGGAGGTGCAAACTCAAGTTTCTCCCTGGTTGTCTTTGTCTTCTATTGGCATGGCAACGAGTTATTCTTCTTTGATGTTCAAGTAAAACTTCATCTCCAATAGATTAAGAATTTTCCTTTCTGCAAAATGTTAATGGACACATACCCGAGGGAATATAACAAAATTGAAATACAAGTTTTGTTGTCCATACTATTTTGCGATTTTCCTCTATGCTAACAAGATGATATATGGTTTTAAGATTGTTTAGCATAGATTGTATGTTTTACATTGTTGTTGCTACATTCTAGCATGGTTCAAAACAGAGATAACTTGCAACGAAAGATAAATGAATAAACATTAATACTCACAGTTCTTCCTCTTATAAAGAATGAGCTGGGTCTTCTTGTGCAAAGTCGTTACTGCCTTGATTCATCTTCGGTGTGAACTCATCTCTTGACTTCCCCAGATTTGATTCAAAATTTTCCTGCAGGGGTTAGTCTGACAAATATCCAATGTCTACTACAACAATTTCTAATTCAATAACCAAACCAAACTCCATGTCTAGCTTTAGTTAAGGAAGGCATTATAACCTAAGCACCACGCTTAATTTAAAAGCCTTTGAAGAATACTCATATGGCCGTATGAAGTACCTCCAAACCAAAACTTACTATGGCAGACAAAGGTACCATGAAAGCACTAGTAGGGAATTATTCAGGTAGAGATGAAAAAGTATGATCATGATGAGTTTTTGTTTTTTTAAATACTAATCATGAGCCTTCATGTGCTCATATATTTTTTTCTTTCTTAATAAGAATGCAAGTGAGATGGATATACGAATGGAACTAAATAAGTTATGAGTAGAAAGAATTTAGAATAAATAGGGTGATTATATGGATTTAAAATAAACATGCTGAAAGGTCCTAAATAGCTAGAGGGGGTGAATAGCCTATAAAAATCTACAAACAACACTTAACAAGCCGATTAGTAACAATAGCAAGCTTAGCAAAGCACTAGCTCTAAATTACACAATGCAAGCCACCTAGACAAGTATACTACACTATGATTACTAGTTCACACTCAAAGGCTATGTCACTCCTATATACTACTCCTAAGTGAGCAACTAACTAATAAGCTACACAAGAGAGTAAGTACACAAAAGTAAAGAGTAAAGATGATTTCAATACCCCCGGTGTAGAAAAGAGATGAAGTCCAATGTAACCAATCAATCAAATACAAGAGAAATTCTCGGTAGAGAGATGACACAAGATTTTTTACCGAGGTTCACTTGCTTGCCGGCAAGCTAGTCCTCGTTGTAGCGATACACCCACTTGGAGGTTCACGAGCTAATTGGCATCACACGCCAAACCCTTCTCAAGGGTGCCGCACAACCAACACAAGATGGGGATCCACCAAGCTACGAGCAATCCACTAAAGATGCCTTTCGCGATCTCCCGCGGGGATAGGCTCAAGAACCCATCACAATACCTTGATCAGAGGCGGAGACAATCACCAACTCCCCTCAACGATCCTCGCAGCTCCAAGCCGTCTAGGAGTCGGTAAACTCCAAGAGTAATGAAAGAAACCACTGCGAATCACCACTACCAAGTGCCTCTAGATGATCTCTATCAATGCAATACACTTGATGCTCTCCAAACTCACCAAATGATGATCACAATCAAGTAGGATGAGTGAGAGTGGAGTGGGAAGGCTCACAAGTATTCTATGATGTTTAGGAGTGCCAAGAGATCCTCACCAAACCAGCCAAGTGACTATTTATAAGCCACACACAAGAAAATAGCCGTTTAGACTTCACTGCGTACCGTCGGACTGTCCGACGGCCAGACCGTCGGACTAATCGGCACGGTCCGACGCCCCGGATGAACGCCACGTGTCACTAGCCGTTTGAAGTCGAACGTTGGATCACAACGGCTAACTTCCCGCGCTAAACGAACCGTCGGACGGTAGGCCGTCGGACCAAACCTCACGGTCCGACGCACTACACAAATCCACCGTCGGACTCTAAAACAGCAGGCCGTCGGACTAAAACTCGCCAGCGTCCGACGTTTCCATAGAGCTCCCCGAGCGCTGCTCACCGTCGGACTAATGCCGAGAGTCTGACGCTCCTCTGCTCTCCACGTGTCACCTCTTCGTCGTTCTGCACCGTCGGACGCTTCGGACAATAATCCGACGCTTAGAAATTGAGCGTCCGACGCTCTTAGCAGTGTTAGCCACCGGACTGCAAGCAATGGTCCGACGCCTGCGAGTTAGCACAGTCCGACGCTCTGTTTTCTCAGGATTTCCACTCAAACCTTTCACCCTTTGTTCCCATGTGCTAACACTGAAACGACCTCGATTTCCATGAAGGGAGATCCACAGGCTCGAATTGTAATTCAACAGATTGCTTGGGACAATCCATGAAATTACCCATATCTCAGTTGACACCAGGATCCATACAACGGTAACTAAGTCTTACATAAACATTTATTACATCCCCTCATTGGCGGAATCAACATTCAGAGAAGCTTAGAAGATGCGGAAATGTTTCATCCTTCACAGCCAACTTGAGTGTAGCACGTGACCCTATTTCTCGCCATCATCTTCCTCGAAGTCGTACTCATTCTCGTCACCTGATAGCAAATTTATCAGTACGATATGTACTGGCCACGGAGCCCACCTATGCAGCATTTGCTTTGTGGAAAGTGGATGCAAGGCTATTCAAGCAGACCTATAGGCTGAGGTTTCCTATGCAGCTGTAAACAATGTTTAATTAGTCAAGTTTTATCTCCAATTAACACCGTCATCCCTTTTCCCATCACCACATCTCACATACCCACACCTCACTCTCATTCGACAGGCCCAACTCCCTCTCGGGCCTATCTCAGCGGCACACTACCACAGCGGGTACACTGCTGGAAAAATGTCATCCAGGGGGAGAAGAGAACACTCACTACACTAGTAGAAGCTTCACAGGAAAGGTCCATAGCCAACAGGTTGGCATATGTATCGATCGATCAACCATACACTCTGCAGAGGTTTCACTACCCACAAGATTAGCCATCATAGGTGTTGCGCAAACACCTAGGCAGAATTCCGGGTGCTTGCTTGCCTAGGTCGATGCCACCCCACCACTCAGCCCTGGGATATTCCGGTTCCAACACCGTTATGCTGAGACTGAGAGACACAGTACCGGGCCCATCCAGTGGTACTGCGCATCTAGAACGGAACGGGAACCAATTGACCGTCTCCGCCCACCCTTATCACCTCTCAACCTAGCAGTAGTGGCACCGTCCTACCAAGTAGTCCAGCCGTCTCCCGCCCATCAGAAGCGAGTGAGTAGAAAAGGATTCCTATGGACCTGAAACTAGTCCGTCCTAGGTTTGACCAAGCAGGCATCTTCACTTAGGGGATACTCTCCCCGTGCCATCACAGCACCTCCGTCCACGGGCTTCAAACCACCAAGGCTATCCCACCTGGAACTTCCTCAACAACTTTACCCGCCACAGGTGTCTTGCTTGGGGATGCCCAGGTTGCACCCCCGGCACGACTTGCCCCGCGGGCTTGTCTCACATCCCACTTGGTCGACATCAACCCTTACCACGCACCCAAGACGCACGCAGCACTCTCTCCCAGTGGTTATAATCAGATATACACCGTCCCAATTCCACCACATAGCATATAGCAGGTAGTAAGTAGTGGAAGAGTAACAGTAAATTAAGCAGCAGCTAACCTAGCAGCGGACAGCAGGGTAAAGTTTTAACAAGGCAGGGAATACAAATATACTATCATGCAACCAATTCATACATAATCATAAAGCAATAGCAACAACGTCATTTGCAATGCGTAAATAGGTTCTAAGGATTTGGTGGGACGTGGCACCTTCGTAGTCGTCTCCTAGCTCCTGAAGGTACTCGTGGTCGTCTTCCTTAGTCAGATCCTCCTCCGGCTCTGAAATCGAACACGAAATAGTCGCGTCAGCGACTCCTATAGAGTATTTCAGAAAAATTCAATAAAATAAAGACCTAAATGCACACAAACATAGTCTTAAATTGTAGATCTCATTTTTCTGAGAATTTTGATATATGGTGCGCAATTTTTGGACATCGTATGAATAAGTTATGAATTTCCGAAGATTATCCTATTTTCTGAAAATGGAAAAATGGCCGATTCATCAGGGGGTGACACGTGGCAGCACGGGATTGGTCAGGCACTGTTCACGTTGACCAGGTCAACGTCTGGTGGCGTCGGGTCTGCTGACGTCAGCATGACGTCATGCTGACGTCAGCGTTGACCCGGTCAACGCTTCTGGTCGGGTGGGGCCCGGATGACGTCATCATGATGCCAACATGACGTCATCATGTGGACATGTGGCAGTGCGCGAGCGTGCCACGGGGCGGCTCTCGGTTTGCCGTGCATCACAGGTCCATGGGCCCGGCGTATGGTGAACATCACGGACGTGGTCCATAGACCGCAGGCACGGTCCATGGTAGGCTTGGTGCACCGCACGGCTTCCTGCAGTGGTCCATGGTAGACCGGGTTCCTCTACGAGCTGCTGACCGGGGCGCGCCCTCATATGTGCGCCCGCCAGGTGTTCGGCATGGGTTCCCAAAGGATCGCCGACGACGGCGAGACTCGGTGGTGGTCCGACAAGCTCAACGGTGGTCGGAGATGGCTTCTACAGTCGCGCGGCAGCTCGTGATGTCGTCATGAGGCGAAAAAGGAGTCGGATTGTGCCCACGGTGATGGTGTTTGGCGCACGGGTCGCCGGCGACGAGGCTGCCGCCGGGTGTGAAGCTCCGGCGAGTTGTGCTAGACTCCCAGGAAGGGCGATTTCACTACATCAATCCCTAGGCCACGAAAATCTGGTCCCCAATTTGGTTCTGGCAGGTCCCTAGGGCGTCCGTTCCTACGGCGGTGGCGTTACTCCGGTGGCGGCGGACACCGGCGAGGCTACTGCGGGCTCGGTTCGGACCTATAGTACAGGGCTCATCCAAATTGGCGCGGTCAGTAGGGTCCTTGGGCTGGTTTTGACGAGTTAGGACCGTGGCATGGTCGTTCCCATGACTACGACGCACGGCGGCGTTCTGGCGGCCTGCGATGAGCTCGAACAGGGCGGACGGGGCTCCCACCGGTGCTAGTAGCTTCGTAGATCGAACGAGAGGGCTGTGGCGTTGCTCCACGACGACTAACCTACTCGGTTGGCGATTGGTGGCGCTTGGAACGGTCGTGGTCACGGCGGAACGCGTCGGTGGCGAGCGTGCTCCGCCGAGAACGCGTCGTGCTGCGTTCTCGGTCTGGCAAGGCTTGATGTCCAGTGGCTTTGGTCGGTCACGTGTGCGTGTTGTGCAGGTGTTTCGGGATCGGGAGCGATCCTTGGCCTGTGCGCTCGTGAGGCCGAGCGCCATGGCCGGTCAAGCAAGGCGGGGTTGGACAAGGTGTTCGACGGCTCACCGGGGTGTTGGGGAAGAGAGGATGCTGGTGCCGTGAATAGTCAGAGCCGTGCCGAGTGTACGCTGTGCCGTGACGCTCTCCGCAGGTGGCACCAGCTCCGTCTTCGGGTTACTCTCCGGCGAGCTCCGCGGCGGCGGCGCTCTCGCAGCTCCTTCTCCTCTGCTCCGCCCCCCTTCTTCTCTCTCTCTCTCCGATGGTGTGGTGTGCCGGTCTGTGCCGCGGTGGCGGCGAGGGGAAATGAGGGTAGGGCTTCGGGGTGAGCTCCTTTTTATGGGCGAGCTTGGCCAGCTCGAATGGCGAACGGTCCTGATCGTTCTCAACCGATCGGAGGGCCATGGCTCGAGTGGATCTAGGGCTCCGAATGGGCGCGGGTTCGCTTGGCGGCCAAGGAAGGAGGGGACAGGAGGGGGACAGCTCTGCGGGGCGTGGTGCTGTCGGCTTGGTGGGGCCGGGGTCACGCAATTCGCGTGTTCTTCCCCCTCCGGCTCGGCGGGGAAGAAGAACAGGGAGGGAAGGCGTGGTGCTGACACGCGGGCCCGGGTTGGCAGCGAGCGCGAGCGCGAGCGCGCGTTGCCGGGCCGCAACGTGGGCCGCGTGCGGTGAAGAGGAGGATGGGGCAGCCTGGCTGGGCCGGCGCGGCGCGTGGGTGAGGCCAAGCAGGCCGGCGGGGCTGAATGGCTGGCTAGCCTAGCTCTCTCTCCTTCTCCTTTTTCCCTTTTTCCATTTTAATTTCTAGCTTTTAGTTAAATACTTGTATTTGCTCTTATGTACCACACATGTATATACATGCAATGAGTACAAATGAAATTCCAAGTATGCTGCATGCTCTTAATTTTAGAAAAGTGGTAGGGTGCAATTGTCATTATATGCATGAGTTATTACCTTACTTGGAAAAATAAAATGCAAGTGGTAATCACATAATTATTATTTGCATAATTAAACCTACATGTGTGCACATGTCATGGGTTTAAAGAATTAAGTTGGAAAAATTTTAATTGGTTGGTATTTTTTTGGTGTTTGTATTTTCGAGGGTTGTTACAGTCCTCCCCCCTCATTAGGATCTCGACCTCGAGATTCAGAGATAACGTACCCTTCGAAGAGGTAAGGAAACATAATCCGCAAATCCGATTCTTTCTCCCACGTAGCTTCCCTTTCCGTGTGATTGCTCCATTGTACCTTGCACATCGGAATGGTCTTGTTTCGAGTCTCCTTTGTATCCCGTGCCAAGATCTTGATTGGGTGTTCCTTGTATTCTAGTGTGTCTTGCAGGTCTAGTGCATCTGTAGGAACTTGCTCCTCGGGAAGCTTCAAACACTTTCTTAGTTGCAAAACATGGAACACGGGGTGTACTCCAGATAATTCCTCCGGTAGTTCCAGCTTGTAAGCAAGCTTCCCAACCCTTTTACAGATCTTGTATGGCCCAACATATCTTGGTGCCAATTTCCCTTTCACGTGAAATCTGACGGTACCACGAAGTGGAGATACCTTGAGGTAGACATAATCTCCAACCTTGAACTCAAGCTCTCTACGTCTTCTGTCTGCATAGCTCTTTTGCCTACTTTGTGCAATCCTCAAATTCTCTCTTACTTGGGCAACACCTTCTTCTGCTTCCACAATCTTAGCAGGACCGAAGAATGTCCTTTCACCTGGTTCCGACCACATTAGCGGGGTTCTGCACGGTCTTCCATACAACGCTTCAAATGGAGACATCTTAATGCTTGTCTGATAACTGTTGTTGTATGAGAACTCAGCGTGGGGTAGACAGCTCTCCCATCCTTCCTTGAACCTTAACACGCAAGCACGTAACATGTCCTCGAGAATCTGGTTCACTCTTTCTGTTTGCCCGTCCGTTTGCGGGTGGTATGCTGTGCTGTAGTCGAGCTTGGTCCCGATGGACTTGTGCAAGGATTTCCAGAACTGTGATACGAACCGTGAGCCTTGGTCAGATATAATACTCAAAGGCGCCCCATGTAATTTCAAAATGTTTGATACGTACAGATCTGCCAGCTTTTCTGCTCTATACTTCCTTTTGACTGGTACAAAATGTGCAACTTTGGTTAGACGGTCCACTATTACCCATATAGAATCATACCCATGCTCGGATCGGGGCAGTCCTATTATGAAGTCCATGGATATGCACTCCCACTTCCATTCTGGTATCTCAACTGGTAGTAGAAACCCTGCTGGTCTCTGATGCTCGGCCTTGATTCTATTGCATGTATCACATCGGGCTACATGCCCTGCAATGTCTGTCTTTATATTCTCCCACCAGAAGTGCTTCCTTAGATCGTGGTACATCTTGGCTGACCCTGGGTGAATGCAATATTTGGAGTCATGCCCTTCCGACAGGATCTCTTCTCGTATCGCTGAATCCGTCGGTACGCAGATTCTATCTTTGTACCATACAGTTCCCTGCTCATCTTCTCGGTATTCGGGGCCTCTCCCCAGCTTCATCAAACCACGGATATAGTCTATCTCAGGACAGTTCTTTTGTGCTGCTTGAATCCGAGAGGTAAGATTGTATTCGACGCGAAGCTCATTTAGCATGCCAAAGGAGACTATCTCGAGCTGCAACGCGTCGAACTCTCTCCTGAGCTCAGGCGGCATAGACTTGGTGATGAGGGTATGGCAGTAGCTTTTGCGGCTAAGTGCATCAGCGACAACGTTAGCCTTCCCTGGGTGGTAATGGATCTCAAGATCATAATCCTTGATGAGTTCTAGCCATCTGCGCTGCCTCATATTTAGATCTTCTTGTGTGAAGAAGTACTTCAGGCTCTTGTGGTCAGTGTAGATGTCACACTTGTTGCTTATTAGATAGTGTCTCCAAATCTTGAGTGCATGTACCATGGCTGCAAGTTCTAGGTCATGAGTCGGGCATCGCTGCTCATGTTCCTTCAACTATCTTGAGGCATAAGCTATCACCCTTCCTTCTTGTATTAGTACACAGCCCAAACCTTGCCGAGAGGCATCACAATATACAACAAAATCTTTGTGAATATCGGGTAGGGCTAGTACAGGTGTAGTAGTGAGATTCTCCTTCAATGTCTGGAAACTCTTCTCACATTCAGGAGTCCATATAAACTTGTTCTCTTTCTTCAGCAAGTTGGTCATGGGTCTTGCAATCTTGGAGAAATTCTCAATAAATCTGCGATAGTATCCTGCGAGTCCCAAAAAGCTTCTGATTTCTGACACATTACGGGATTGTTCCCACTCTTTCACAGCCTCAATCTTGGCTGGGTCTACCGTGACTCCTTCTCCTGACAGTACGTGTCCAAGGAAAGCAACTTCCTCTAGCCAGAATTCGCACTTGGAGAATTTGGCGTATAACTGGTTGCGAGACAGCCTCTCCAATACGGTCCTCAGGTGATGTTCATGTTCCTATTTTGTGGCTGAATAAACCAATATATCATCAATGAATACCACCACAAACTTGTCTAGCTCATTCATGAAGATCTTGTTCATCATGTTCATGAAGTATGCTGGAGCATTAGTGAGTCCGAACGAGACTACTGTGCACTCATATTGTCCATATCTAGTGACAAATGCAGTCTTCGGGATATCTTCTTCCCTGATCTTCATCTGATGGTACCCTGATCGGAGATCAATCTTTGAGAAGTACTTGGCCTTACTCAATTGATCTAACAGATCATCGATGCGGGGCAGTGGGTACTTGTTCTTGACTGTGACCGCATTCAGATTCCGGTAGTCAATGCACATCCTCATCGTGCCATCCTTCTTCTTGACAAACAAAACGGGAGATCCCCAGGGCGAGGCACTAGGCCTAATGAAGCCCTTCTCTAGTAATTCCCCCAGCTGCTTCTTGAGTTCCTTCAACTCATCAGCCGACATTCTGTAGGGTCTTTTGGCAATCGGTGCCGTCCCTGGCATCAGCTCTATAACAAACTCCACATCTCTATCTGGTGGCATACCTGGCAACTCCTCTGGAAACACGTCATTGAATTCACAGACTACTGGCACATCTCTGAATGTCAGCTCCATTTTATCTGCCTTAGTCTCCAGTGCACATAGGAGGGCTTGGACTCTCCCGGTTTGGGGTACACATCGGACGGCTGTTCCCCAAGGGTGGGTTACCTGAACATATCTAGGTGAACAAGATATCACTCCCCGGTGTTTGGTTAGCCAGTCCATGCCTAGGATGACATCTAAGCTGTTGGAGGGTAGTAGGGTTAGGTCAGCTCGAAAGTCAAGTCCCTCGATTGTGATTATCACTCCCCTACATATGTGAACGCTTCTGAAGGTTCCTAAGGGCGAGCTAGTTAGGATGGGGTTTGCTCTCGGGGTTACAGGTATATTATTCTTTCGTGCATATGCAGATGAAATGTATGAACATGTAGCTCCCGAATCGAACAGAACTGTAGCCATGTTACCCTGAACTAGGAACGTACCGTACACAGCATCAGGTGCAGCTTCAGCTTCCTCAGCGGTCATGTGGTTCAGTCTTCCTCGGATAGCGGATCCCCGGTTCGGTGTGCCCTGTGCAGCTGCTGGTGCACGGTTGAGGTCAGGGCACACAGCCACACGGTGTCTAGGCTTTCCGCACCCGAAGCAAGTGAAGGGCGCACTGCCCGCTGCAGTTGTCGCAGGAGCCTTCCAGTTGCTTGTCCTCGGCGTGTTGGTAGCGGGGGCGGGTGTGTTCTGCATAGCTCGAGTCGGCGCAGGGTAGGTCTGAGCGGGGAGGTGATAGTTGCTGTTGTTGGTACCACCACCACGGCTCGTTCCCGAAGGAGGTCCCTGGCGAGTCCAGAAAGGCGGAGGTGCACCCGTTCGCTGTCTCAGGGGTGGAGCAGTGCGAGCGTGTCCCTCAGAACGGCGCTTCTTTCCCTTGTTCTGGGCCTCGAACTCCAGACGTGCTTCCATGCAATCCTTCTCGATCTCAATACAACGGTCAATCAGCTCACGCAGAGTGTAGCTCTTGTTCCCTGACAGAGCCAACCTGATCTTGGTCTAAAGTTCCTTCCTGTAGTAGTACATCTTTTCCTTCTCGGAACTCATGCAAGACTCAGGTGCGTAGCGGAGCAAGCAGTTGAAGCGGGTGGTGTACTCGTGGATCCGGTCAGCTCCCTGGGAGATGTTGCGAAACTCGTTCTCCTTGGCCTTCATGACTCCCTCAGGAATGTGGTGGTCACGGAAAGCCTCGGTGAACTCATCCCAGTCAATGCGGGCTGGGTCCTCATGAGCGCTGGTGTAGTTGTCCCACCATGCTCGTGCAGCACCGGTCAGCTGGTGGCTAGCAATCCCAACACACTCCTCGTCGGAGCAAGTGGTCAGATCCAGCTTCTTCTCTATCTCTTTAAGCCAATCGTTGGCAGCGAGGGGATCGCTGCGGTCCCGTCGAAGGTGGGTGGCCTCAGCTTCAGGAAACCCTCCAGTTTCCTTTGGAAGTCATTCTGGGGTGGCCCGTGGTGCCTGTTCATCCCAGTAGCTATGGCATTCAGCAGCTGGGTTTGCTGTGCCATCACTTCCGCCAACGTCGGTGGCGGCGGCGGTGGCGGTGGCGGAGGCACATTCTCGCCCTGTGGTGGCGGATCGTTCCCCGGCGGTGCATCCTCTGCCCGGCGCAGCTCTTCTTCCAGGTTAACTCCAGCACGCCTGCCAGCTGGGCGCCCACGGTTGCGACCATGCCCGCGTCCTGGCGCAGGTGCGGGGGTGGGCTGGCGGTTCTCCAGACGCGCGGAACGTCTCATCGACATCTGAAATTATTAGGTATGTGCTAAGTGCAGTGATAATTATGTAGTGGTTTAAGTAGGGTTAGATGTTTTCAATGATTTAAATGAATTAAAATATTTTTCATACTATTCTACACTCAACCAAAGAAGCATAGAGATCCATAAGAAGCATAAGATTCAAATGTCACTCATCACAAGGTTATTATTACATAAAGGATGTTCCTAGCTGCTATGAAGATCGTGCTATGCGCAGATAGCCAATGACAGGACAATTCATGGTATCACTAGTCTAAGGGCCATGCAGGGTCCCATAAGCTACTGGTGCATAAGGTCGAGTACGGCGTCGGGGATGCGACCGTCCTCTGCCTCGATCTCGTCGTCGATCATGGTCAGGCGCTTGACATAGTCGAGTGCTACAGCTAGCTCTGGGGTGGCCCCAATCTCCTGCATCCTCAGAGACGGACATGCTCCCATGTTGAGCGTAGTTGGTGGTACGCGGAAGTCTCCCTCCCGGGGCTTCACCATCTCCAGTGGGGGAAGCGAACTCTGCACCTTTCGGACCTCAATAGCTCTCTTGGCATCGGACTGCTTCCAAGCTGTCTCTGTCCTCCGTAGCTTGTCCTTTAAGAACGCCACCATCTTCACGCGGTCGATCAGAATCCCTTGGTTGCGGGTGGACTTCTCCTCAGCTTTCTCCAGCTGCTTCTCCAACTCCCTGATCCTGGAGCGCAACGTGATCATCTCGACTCCTCTGTCTCTGCTCCTCTGCTCCCTCTCAGCAAGTGCTCTCTCCTTGTCGTCCAGCCTCCTCTGTAATCCCAACACTCTGCTATTCAGGTAGTCATTGCGAAGCCCAAAATCCCCGATCTTGTCTCGCAAGTCGGCGATCTCGGCTCGGTGCAACTCATCACGGCGCTGCATCTCCAGCTGCAAGTCAGTGACTGCTCTGCTCAAACTCTCCAGGGTCTGAGTCCCTTTCTGCAAACTGTCCTCGACCTCCGCCATGCGGGCTCGGTCATGCTGCCTCCTTTGCTCCAATGAGCTAATGAACTTGTCCTGCTCCTGGAGGTGGTGTGCCACTGTGCGTAGACAGGGGTCAGTCTCAGCCTGAACGATCTGGCTAGTGTACAGAATCCTCTGGATGGGGTCAGGGTGTAGCTCCATGGCCTGAGGTAGCAGACGGAAATGGGTCCCCTTGAGGTACTCATAGGCGGTGTACACAACTGCGCGTAGTACCTTGCGGGAGACGGACTGTACTCCGTCCTCCACAGTCTCTCCAGCAGTGTAGTCAGTAAAAACTGGCATCCCTGGGAGGGTCAGGCTGACGGGTGTTTCAACTCTGGTAGTGACAGGTCCTTCAAACCTCTCAGCCTCGACAAGCTTCCCTCGGCTGAAGTACTGGATCTGGTCAGATGGTGCTCCCAGCTCCTCTAACACCTGGCATAGTACCATAGCAAATCCGCCGTGGTTCCTCCCATTGATTGGGATCTCAATAGTGCCGTCGTGCAGTGGACGAAGTGGTGGTCCAAGGCTGGTCATCTGCAAATTTTTCAAGAAACGGATTAGCAGGTCCTTGTACTTAGATAAGCCATTGCATATAAGGTGAATGCATGGTTGGTAATATATCCGAAAGAGAGTCTGACTTCCCATTCTAACGTCCATTTTCTATGGGTCTCATCCTACAGTCAAGTATGGCTCTGAAACCAACTGAAACGACCTCGATTTCCACGAAGGGAGATCCACAGGGTCGAATTGTAATTCAACAGATTGCTTGGGACAATCCATGAAATTACCCATATCTCAGTTGACACTAGGATCCATACAACGGTAATTAAGTCTTACATAAACATTTATTACATCGCCTCATTGGCGGAATCAACATTCAGAGAAGCTTAGAAGATGCGAAAACGTTTCATCCTTCACGGCCAACTTGAGTGTAGCACGTGACCCTATTCCTCGCCATCATCTTCCTCGAAGTCGTACTCATTCTCGTCACCTGATAGCAAATTTATCAGTACGATATGTACTGGCCACGGAGCCCACCTATGCAGCATTTGCTTTGCGGAAAGTGGATGCAAGGCTATTCAAGCAGACCTATAGGCTGAGGTTTCCTATGCAGCTATAAACAATGTTTAATTAGTCAAGTTTTATCTCCAATTAACACCGTCATCCCTTTTCCCATCACCACATCTCACATACCCACACCTCACTCTCATTCGACAGGCCCAACTCCCTCTCGGGCCTATCTTAGCGGCACACTACCACAGCGGGTACACTGCTGGAAAAATGTCATCCAGGGGGAGAAGAGAACACTCACTACACTAGTAGAAGCTTCACAGGAAAGGTCCATAGCCAACAGGTTGGCATATGTATCGATCGATCAACCATACACTCTGCAGAGGTTTCACTACCCACAAGATTAGCCATCATAGGTGTTGCGCAAACACCTAGGCAGAATTCCGGGTGCTTGCTTGCCTAGGTCGATGCCACCCCACCACTCAGCCCTGGGATATTCCGGTTCCAACACCGTTATGCTGAGACTGAGAGACACAGTACCGGGCCCATCCAGTGGTACTGCGCATCTAGAACGGAACGGGAACCAATTGACCGTCTCCACCCACCCTTATCACCTCTCAACCTAGCAGTAGTGGCACCGTCCTACCAAGTAGTCCAGCCGTCTCCCGCCCATCAGAAGTGAGTGAGTAGAAAAGGATTCCTATGGACCTGAAACTAGTCCATCCTAGGTTTGACCAAGCAGGCATCTTCACTTAGGGGATACTCTCCCCGTGCCATCACAGCACCTCCGTCCACGGGCTTCAAACCACCAAGGCTATCCCACCCGGAACTTCCTCAACAACTTTACCCGCCACAGGTATCTTGCTTGGGGATGCCCAGGTTGCACCCCCGGCACGACTTGCCCCGCGGGCTTGTCTCACATCCCACTTGGTCGACATCAACCCTTACCACGCACCCAAGATGCACGCAGCACTCTCTCCCAGTGGTTATAATCAGATATACACCGTCCCAATTCCACCACATAGCATATAGCAGGTAGTAAGTAGTGGAAGAGTAACAGTAAATTAAGCAGCAGCTAACCTAGCAGCGGACAGCAGGGTAAAGTTTTAACAAGGCAGGGAATACAAATATACTATCATGCAACCAATTCATACATAATCATAAAGCAATAGCAACAACGTCATTTGCAATGCGTAAATAGGTTCTAAGGATTTGGTGGGACGTGGCACCTTCGTAGTCGTCTCCTAGCTCCTGAAGGTACTCGTGGTCATCTTCCTTAGTCAGATCCTCCTCCGGCTCTGAAATCGAACACGAAATAGTCGCGTCAGCGACTCTTATAGAGTATTTCAGAAAAATCCAATAAAATAAAGACCCAAATACACACAAACATAGTCTTAGATTGTAGATCTCATTTTTCTGAGAATTTTGATATATGGTGCGCAATTTTTGGACATCGTATGAATAAGTTATGAATTTCCGAAGATTATCCTATTTTCTGAAAATGGAAAAAGGGCCGATTAATCAGGGGGTGACAAGTGGCAGCACGGGATTGGTCGGGCACTGTTCACGTTGACCAGGTCAACGTCCGGTGGCGTCGGGTCTGCTGACGTCAGCATGACGTCATGCTGACGTCAGCGTTGACCCGGTCAACGCTTCTGGTCGGGTGGGGCCCGGATGACGTCATCATGACGCCAACATGACGTCATCATGTGGACATGTGGCAGCGCGCGAGCGTGCCACGGGGCGGCTCTCGGTTTGCCGTGCATCACAGGTCCATGGGCCCGGCGTATGGTGAACATCACGGACGTGGTCCATAGACCGCAGGCACGGTCCATGGTAGGCTTGGTGCACCGCACGGCTTCCTGCAGTGGTCCATGGTAGACCGGGTTCCTCTACGAGCTGCTGACCAGGGCGCGCCCTCGTATGTGCGCCCGCCAGGTGTTCGGCATGGGTTCCCAAAGGATCGCCGACGACGGCGAGACTCGGTGGTGGTTCGACAAGCTCAACGGTGGTCGGAGATGGCTTCTACAGTCGCACGGCAGGTCGTGATGTCGTCGTGAGGCGAAAAAGGAGTCGGATTGTGCCCACGGTGATGGTGTTTGGCGCACGGGTCGCCGGCGACGAGGCTGCCGCCGGGTGTGAAGCTCCGGCGAGTTGTGCTAGACTCCCAGGAAGGGCGATTTCGCTACATCAATCCCTAGGCCACGAAAATCCGGTCCCCAATTTGGTTCTGGCAGGTCCCTAGGGCGTCCGTTCTTACGGCGGTGGCGTTACTCCGGTGGCGGCGGACACCGGCGAGGCTACTGCGAGCTCGGTTCGGACCTATAGTACAGGGCTCATCCAAATTGGCGCGGTCAGTAGGGTCCTTGGGCTGGTTTTGACGAGTTAGGACCGTGGCATGGTCGTTCCCGTGACTACGACGCACGGCGGCGTTCCGGCGGCCTGCGATGAGCTCGAACAGGGCGGACGGGGCTCCCACCGGTGCTAGTAGCTTCGTAGATCGAACGAGAGGGCCGTGGCGTTGCTCCACGACGACTAACCTACTCGATTGGCGATTGGTGGCGCTTGGAACGGTCGTGGTCGCGGCGGAACGCGTCGGTGGCGAGCGTGCTCCGCCGAGAACGTGTCGTGCTGGGTTCTCGGTCTGGCAAGGCTTGATGTCCAGTGGCTTTGGTCGGTCACGTGTGCGTGTTGTGCAGGTGTTCCGGGACCGGGAGCGATCCTTGGCCTGCGCGCTCGTGAGGCCGAGCGCCATGGCCGGTCAAGCAAGGCGGGGTTGGACAAGGTGTTCGACGGCTCACCGGGGTGTTGGGGAAGAGAGGATGGTGGTGCTGTGAAGAGTCGGAGCCGTGCCGAGTGTACGCAGTGCCGTGACGCTCTCCGCAGGTGGCGCCGGCTCCGTCTTCGGGTTCCTCTCCGGCGAGCTCCGCGGCGGCGGCGCTCTGGCATCTCCTTCTCCTCTGCTCCGCCCCCCTTCTTCTCTCTCTCTCTCTCTCCGATGGTGTGGTGTGCTGGTTTGTGCCGCGGTGGCGGCGAGGGGAAATGAGGGTAGGGCTTCAGGGTGAGCTCCTTTTTATAGGCGAACTTGGCCATCTCCAATGGCGAACGGTCCTGATCGCACTCGACCGATCGGAGGGCCGTGGCTCGAGTGGATCTAGGGCTCCGGATGGGCGCGGGTTCGCTTGGCGGCCAAGGAAGGAGGGGACAGGAGGGGGACAGCTCTGCGGGGCGTGGTGCTGTCGGCTTGGTGGGGCCGGGGTCACGCAATTCGCGTGTTCTTCCCCCTCCGGCTCGGCGGGGAAGAAGAACAGGGAGGGAAGGCGTGGTGCTGACACGCGGGCCCAGGTTGGCAGCGAGCGCGAGCGCATGTGTGCCGGTCGCGCGCGCGCGTTGCCGGGCCGCAACGTGGGCCGCGCGCGGTGAAGAGGAGGATGGGGCAGCCTGGCTGGGCCGGCGCGGCGCGTGGGTGAGGCCAAGCAAGCCGGCGGGGCCGAATGGCTGGCTAGCCTAGCTCTCTCTCCTTCTCCTTTTTCCCTTTTTCCATTTTAATTTCTAGCTTTTAGTTAAATACTTGTATTTGCTCTTATGTACCACACATGTATATACATGCAATGAGTACAAATGAAATTCCAAGTATGCTGCATGCTCTTAATTTTAGAAAAGTGGTAGGGTGCAATTGTCATTATATGCATGAGTTATTACCTTACTTGGAAAAATAAAATGCAAGTGGTAATCACATAATTATTATTTGCATAATTAAACCTACATGTGTGCACATGTCATGGGTTTAAAGAATTAAGTTGGAAAAATTTTAATTGGTTGGTATTTTTTTGGTGTTTGTATTTTCGAGGGTTGTTACAAACACCAAGTGTTCTACACCTTGTGCACGTGTGTTAGCCTTTTTAAAAGAGTTTTCCAAGGGTTTGTTAGTGTCACTAGCATCTATATGCAATGCAATGATCATGAACACCTAGTGGCACTTGATAACCGTATTTCATCAACGATTTCGCCCCTCTTGATAGTACGGCTATCTATACTAAATGTGATCACTCCCTCTATGGAGTCTTGATCACCAAAACTAAAAGAGCTCCTATTGGTTATACCTTTGCCTTGAGCTCCCGGTTTCTTATCAACTTCCTTCTCATTTCTTGATGGACCTTGTGGACACCTTTGATGATGGACTTATACCATTTGCATGGATGCCGTCATTGCCCTTCACTTGTGGCCTCCACCGACCCGGTCCTTTGCTCCATCTTGTTTGCTAATTGTTCTCATGAAACACTTAGAGCAATCGTTAGCAAACTAGGTTTCATCAATTACCCAAAACCAAACATGGGCTTTCAATCTCCCCCTTTTTGGTAATTGATGACAACCTTCACAAAGATATGAGATGAAAACCAAGTTTGCATTTTGATAGTATTAGCTCCCCCTACATATGTGATTCCTTGTGTTTGGTTCAATTTTTCACATATGCATGAATTTTAAAGTTTGGGTGAGCTATCACTATCAAATGATGCTAAGGTATATAGAATGGACCTTTGAAGCGTGATACCATCGGAGTTGCGGAAATATACCTTCCTTAGCACGATTGTTCACTAGTCATACATCACAAACTCAAAAATACCTCGTGAGATCAACATTTAAGTAAAAGAGGTACTTTGTATGACATGTAAGTCCTATACATGTTAGTTTGTCAAATCACCATTCAAATCCTATTTCTAAGCATTTTACCAATCAAGCAAATATAGAAATTGAGGTTTTGACAATGCAACAATTTATATGTTAATGCACACACAAATGCAACAACTTATTCATGAGCTTGCTCCCCCTACTTATGTGCTTGCTTTTAAATTTTTAATTGACCCCTTTCCTTTCTTATCTTTGTGACTTTCTTCGCTCCCTTTGTCAACAATCACCAAAAATGGTGTAAATCATGGGAGTATCAAGCCATTAAATGAGGTTTAGTTCATGTTCACATTGGTTCAAGTTAGATCACTTGCCTAGAATATGTAACTAAATTTGAGCCAAGGACAAGCTTCTTCACACCTCATTAGTAGGGTTATCTTGACCATGTTAAGTTACACATCATGAGCTCATGTTCTAGATTCAACACTAGGTTTGCAAGCCCATCAATATGTCATATGCTACCACTTGATCATACAAGCATAAAGAACAAAAGTGGTACCATATATACATGAAAGCTTTTGATTTTTCATGAATGAGCCTATAAGATGCATTTCATGTCTACATGAACTAAACAAATCCTTATCAAAGTATGAATGCCATGTCAACCAATTTTACCTTGCTTAGTCGAAGAAGAGGCATGTCATATAATGTAGGATGCTTTTCACTTCATGTTGGAGTAGTCTAGTATGTTTAACTCATTTCTCAACTTGCAAAATCGTGACTCATCAAGTGGCTTGGTAAAGATATCCGCTAATTCATCTTCGGTGCCAACACTTTCAATTGCAATATCCCCTTTGATTTGGTGATCTCTAATGAAGTGGTGCCTTATGTCAATGTGCTTTGTTCTTGAATGTTGCACGGGGTTGTTGGTTAACTTGATAGCACTCTCATTGTCACATAGCAAAGGCACTTTCTTGTATTTTAATCTAAAATCACTCAAAGTTGCCTTCATCCAAAGCAATTGTGCACAACAACTTCCGGCACTAATGTACTCCGCTTCGGCCGTTGAGAGAGCGACACTATTTTGCTTCTTTGAAGACCATGATACAAGTGACCTTCCAAGCAATTGACAAGTTCCACTAGTGCTCTTTTTATCCACCTTACAACCGGCATAATCGGAGTCCGAATATCCAATAAGCTCGAAGTTGGACCCCTTAGGATACCACAACCCAACATCTTGTGTGCCCTTCAAGTACCTCAATATTCTCTTTGCGGCTTTCAAATGACTTTCTCTTGGTGAGGCTTGAAATCGTGCACACATGCACACACTAAACATGACATCCGGTCGAGATGCGGTCACATAAAGGAGACTTCCAATCATTGATCTATATAGCTTTTGATCTACCATTTTGCCACTATCATCCAAGTCCAAATGCCCATTAGTTGCCATAGGAGTACTCATGGGCTTTGCGTGTTCCAATCCAAATTTCTTCACCATGTCCCTTATGTACTTTCCTTGACTTACAAATGTACCATTCTTCATTTGCTTAACTTGAAGACCAAGGAAGTAGCTAAGCTCACCAATCATGGATATTTCAAACTCACTTGCCATCATATTTCCAAATTCTTCACAAAAATCTTTATTTGTTGATCCAAAGATGATATCATCCACATATATTTGCAAGACAAACAAATCTTTACCAAGCTTCTTAGTGAAGAGAGTTGTATCAACCTTTCCCATTTTGAACCCTTTAAAGAGCAAGAAATCTCTCAATCTTTCATATCATGCTCTAGGTGCTTGCTTCAAACCATACAATGTCTTTCTTAGCTTGTACACATGGTTGGGTTTCTTGACATCTTCGAATCTGGGAGGTTGTTCCACATAAACCAACTCATTGATGTACCCATTGAGAAATGCACTCTTGACATCCATTTGATATAACTTGATGTTGTGGGCACAAGCATAGGCTAATAAGATTCTAATGGCCTCCAATTTAGCAACCGGTGCATAGGTTTCTCCAAAATCAAAACCTTCTACTTGAGTGTAACCTTGTGCAACCAATCTCGCCTTGTTCCTTATTACTATGCCATCTTGATCTTGCTTATTTCTAAAGACCCATTTTGTTCCTATCACATTGTGTTTCTTTGGTCTTTCCACTAGCTCCCAAACTTGATTTCTTGTGAAGTTGTTGAGCTCTTCATGCATGGCATTGACCCAATCAACATCTTTCAATACTTTCTCAATCTTGGTTGGCTCTATGGTTGACACAAATGAGAAATGCTCACAAATTTGAGCTAGTCTTGCTCTAGTTTGAACTCCACTTTGAATACCACCAATGATTTGATCCAAAGGATGATCCCTTGCAATAGAGACCGGTTGGAGAACAGGAACTTGATCATTGGATTGAGATGAACTAGCTTGTTGATCTTGCACTTGAGATTGATCTTGTGAGTCACTTGCACTTGCTTCATTTTCAACTTGTATACTAGTATGAATAGCACCATCATCTTCATCATCATTGACTTGCCTTGGCCTAATATCACCAATATCCATATCTTTCATTGCATTTGCCAAGTCATTGCCTCTCACGTCACTAAGATTTTCAACTTCATCTTGAGAGCCTTGGGTTTCATCAAATTCAACATCATGTACCTCGTCAAGAGTACCACTAGCCAAATTCCAAACTTTATATGCCTTGCTTGTGGTTGAATACCCAAGTAAGAAACCTTCATCACATTTCTTTTCAAACTTGCTCAATCTTGTGCCTTTCTTGAGAATGTAGCATTTGCAACCAAAAACCTGAAAATATGCAATGTTGGGCTTTCTACCATTCAACAGCTCATAAGGAGTCTTTGCAAGCATACCATGGCAATATAAGCGGTTGATGTAGTAGCAAGCGGTGTTGATTGCTTCGGCCCAAAAAGAATGACTAACATTGTATTCACTTAGCATTGATCTTGCCATATCTATCAAGGTTCTATTCTTCCTTTCAACAATGCCATTTGATTGTGGTGTATACTTGGGTGAGAATTGATGTCCAATGCCATACTCATCACACAACTCATCAATCTTGGTGTTCTTGAATTCACTACCATTGTCACTTCTAACTTTCTTGATGGTTGTTTCAAACTCATTTTGACTTCTCTTGACAAAAGACTTGAATATATCATACACTTCACTCTTGTCAACTAGAAAGAATACCCATGTATATCTAGTATAGTCATCTACAATCACAAATCCATACTTGCTTCCACCAATGCTAGTATATGTAGTTGGTCCAAACAAATCCATATGCAAGAGCTCAAAAGCTTTACTAGTACTCATCATGCTCTTCTTAGGATGTGTATTTCCAACTTGTTTGCCGGCTTGACATGAACTACAAAGCTTATCTTTCTCAAAAGTGACATCTTTCAAGCCTCTACCTAGATCATGCTTTACTAGTTTGTTCAATTGTTTCATTCCAACATGACCAAGCCTTCTATGCCATAGCCAACCCAAACTTGACTTAGCGATCAAACAAGTTGACAATTGAGTTTCACTAGCATTGAAATCCACATGATATACGTTGTCATATCTAAACCCTTTAAATATCAAATTTGACCCATCAACACTAACAATTTCAATGTCATAAACCCCAAATATGCACTTGAAACCGAGATCACAAAGTTGTGCAACTGAGAGCAAATTGAAGTTCAAGCTTTCAACTAGCAATACATTTGAGATAGACAAATCATTGGAGATAGCAATTTTACCAAGTCCTCTCACTTTCCCTTTCTTGTTGTCACCAAATGTGATTGCATCATAGCCACTATTTGCACTTGTGTTGAGAGAGCCAAACATACTAGAATCACCCGTCATATGTTGAGTGCATCCACTATCAAGCACCCAATGCCTCCCTCCGGCTTTGTAATTGACCTACAAAAAGAGATCAATTCCTTTTAGGTACCCAAACTTGCTTGGGTCCTTGAAGGTTAGTGACTAAGCTCTTTGGTACCCAAATGGTCTTCTTCTTTGGACCCAACATGGATGTACCAACAAACTTAGCCTTCACACCGTTTGAGCCCTTTGTGAGAATGTAGCAAGAATCAAATTTAATTGAGGATACATAAGCATTGGATTTCTTGCTTTTGCAATCTTGCTCTATATGACCAACTTGCTTGCATTTTGTGCAATACCGGCCATTTCTCTTCACAACACGTCTTGTGAGGAGCAAAGGCGGTTTTGCCTTTCTTGGGGGTATAGCCCAATCCCTCTTTGTGGAGAGATGCCCTTTGGCTACCCAAGCACATAAGCAAGCGGTCCTCACCACCATAAGCCTTAGCTAAGGAGTGATTGAGCTTCTTAAACTCCTCCTTTAGGTTCTTGTTCTCAACTACTAGTGTAGGGTCACTAGTGGGTGAGGTAGTAGTGGGGGTGCTACAAGAAGGGTTAGTAGTAGCAACAATAATAGGTTCACAAGAAATATCACAAGTTACACCTATGTTGCAAGTTTTAGTTTCTTTCTTTTGCACTTGTTGTTGCAAGTCTTCATTTTGCTCAACTAGAGAGGAATGAGCTTCATCAAGCTTAGTGTGGGCCTTTTGGAGCTTCTTATGGTCTTCCTTTAGATTCTCATAAGATGCTCTAAGCTCCTCAAGTTCCTGCTCAATGGATTGTTTATCCTTGCGCAAGCCCTTACATTCCTTTCTAAGTTTATCAAAATGAATACGTGCATCACCAAGCATTTCAATTAATTCTTCTTTTGTTAGGTCATCATCACTATCATCATCACTAGATTCGCTATCGGATGATACCTTAGAGCCCTTGGCCATGAAGCATGAAGGAGTATCGAAGATGAAAGGCTTGTCATGAATGGCAATGCTTGCATGTGCCTTCCTCTTGCTCTTCTTGTCATCGTCACTCTCTTCATCACTTGAAGAGGCATCACTATCCCATGTCACCACATGAGAATAGTTCTTCTTCTTGTATGAGGATTCTTTCTTCTCTTTCTTCTCCTTCTTCTCATGCTTGTTCTTCTTTTTGCCCTTGTGATCATCTTCACTTGAGTGTGGGCAATCGGCTACCAAGTGATCTTTGCTTTCACAATTGAAGCATCTTCTTGGTCCATCAAATTTTCTTGGATTCTTCTTCTTTCTTGCCCGGTAGCCCTTCTTCTTCATGAACTTGCCAAATCTTCTCACTAGAAGAGCCATCTCCTCATCACTCTCACTTGTGCTTGATGAATCTTCACTTGATTCAACTTTTGCTTTGCCCTTGTCCTTTGATGATGATGTGGCTTTGAATGCCACACTCTTCTTCCTCTCATCTTTGGAGTCTTCATCTTTTTCTTTCTTCTTCTTATTGATCAACTCCTCCTTGTCATCATCATCTCTATAGGCATCATCGGTCATCACCTCCGTAAGCACTTGGTTTGGTGTCAACTCACTCAATGTAGTTTTCACCAAAACCGTGATCAAGGTAGCAAATCTCTTGGGCAAGCTCTTCAAGAATTTCATTGAGAAGTCACTATCCTCCACCTCTTCATCCACGGCCTTGAGATCATTTACAATGACTTGCAATCTATGGAACATCTCCGGCACGGTTTCATCATCCTTCATCTTGAAGCTTGCAAACTTGTCCTTCAAGATGTATGCTTTGGCGGCCTTTACACCCTTAGTGCCCTCATATGATTCCTCAAGCTTCTTCCAAGCTTCATGAGCACTCTCAATGTTCTTGATTTGCTCAAACACTTTTTCATCTACGGCCTCATGAATAGCACAAACCGCAATGTCATTGAGTTGAAGCAATCTTTCTTCGGCGGTTGTGGGGTTTGCCGCATCGGCAATCTCAATCTTGGTCTCCACAACCCTCCAAACCTCTCTATTGATTGACTTGATGTGTGAGGTCATCTTGCTCTTCCAATATGCATAGTTTGTGCCATCAAATTGGGGTGGCTTCTTGGTGTTGTTGATGTGAATGTTGAGTTGAGCCATTTTTACACCGTAGGTTGTTAAGCCTCAAATCAACGGTGCCTCGGCTCTGATAAACATGCTGAAAGGTCCTAAATGGCTAGAGGGGGGTGAATAGCCTATAAAAATCTACAAACAACACTTAACAAGCCGATTAGTAACAATAGCAAGATTAGCAAAGCACTAGCTCTAAATTACACTATGCAAGCCACCTAGACAAGTATACTACACTATGATTACTAGTTCACACTCAAAGGCTATGTCACTCCTATATACTACTCCTAAGTGAGCAACTAACTAATAAGCTACACAAGAGAGTAAGTACACAAAAGTAAAGAGTAAAGGTGATTTCAATACCCCCGGTGTAGAAAAGAGGTGAAGTCCAATATAACCAATCAATCAAATACAAGAGAAATCCTCGGTAGAGAGATGACACAAGATTTTTTACCGAGGTTCACTTGCTTGCCGGCAAGCTAGTCCTCGTTGTAGCGATACACCCACTTGGAGGTTCATGAGCTAATTAGCATCACACGCCAAACCCTTCTCAAGGGTGCTGCACAACCAACACAAGATGGGGATCCACCAAGCTACGAGCAATCCACTAAAGATGCCTTTCGCGATCTCCCGCGGGGATAGGCTCAAGAACCCCTCACAGTACCTTGATCGGAGGCGGAGACAATCACCAACTCCCCTCAACGATCCTCGCAGCTCCAAGCCGTCTAGGAGTCGGCAAACTCCAAGAGTAATGAAAGAAACCGCTGCGAATCACCACTACCAAGTGCCTCTAGATGATCTCTATCAATGCAATGCACTTGATGCTCTCCAAACTCACCAAATGATGGTCACAATCAAGTAGGATGAGTGAGAGTGGAGTGGGAAGGCTCACAAGTATTCTATGATGTTTAGGAGTGCCAAGAGATCCTCCCCAAACCAGCCAAGTGACTATTTATAAGCCACACACAAGAAAATAGCCGTTTAGACTTCACTGCGTACCGTCGGACTGTCCGACGGCCAGACCGTCGGACTAATCGGCACGGTCCGACGCCCCGGATGAACGCCACGTGTCACTAGCCGTTTGAAGTCGAACGTTGGATCACAACGGCTAACTTCCCGCGCTAAACGAACCGTCGGACGGTAGGCCGTCGGACCAAACCTCACGGTCCGACGCACTACACAAATCCACCGTCGGACTCTAAAACAGCAGGCCGTCGGACTGAAACTCGCCAGTGTCCGACGTTTCCAGTGAGCTCCCCGAGCACTGAAAACCGTCGGACGTTAGTCCGACGCTCACCGTCGGACTAATGCCGAGGGTCCGACGCTCCTCTGCTCTCCACGTGTCACCTCTTCGTCGTTCTGCACCGTCGGACGCTTCGGACAATAGTCTGATGCTCTGAAACTGAGCGTCCGATGCTCTCAGCAGTGTTAGCGTCGGACCGCAAGCAATGGTCCGACGCCTGCGAGTTAGCACAGTCCGACGCTCTGTTTTCTCAGGATTTTCACTCAAACCTTTCACCCTTTGTTCCCATGTGCTAACACCAAGTGTTCTACACCTTGTGCACGTGTGTTAGCCTTTTCAAAAGAGTTTTCCAAGGGTTTGTTAGTGTCACTAGCATCTATATGCAATGCAATGATCATGAACACCTAGTGGCACTTGATAACCGTATTTCATCAACGATTTCGCCCCTCTTGATAATACGGCTATCTATCCTAAATGTGATCACTCCCTCTATGGAGTCTTGATCACCAAAACCAAAAGAGCTCCTATTGGTTATACCTTTGCCTTGAGCTCCCGATTTCTTATCAACTTCCTTCTCATTTCTTGATGGACCTTGTGGACACCTTTGATGATGGACTTATACCATTTGCATGGATGCCGTCATTGCCCTTCACTTGTGGCCTCCACCGACCCGGTCCTTTGCTCCATCTTGTTTGCTAATTGTTCTCATGAAACACTTAGAGCAATCGTTAGCAAACTAGGTTTCATCAACTACCCAAAACCAAACATGGGCTTTCACATGCAGTAGAATGCAAAAGATAACTACTCATCAAATTTAAAGTCCATGAGCAAGATTTTCTCACCTTTATTTGATCATACTTACCATGTCTCACATGATGGAATTTGTGAGTGATGTAGCATCTTTATTCCCGTCATTGAGATATGAATTGAATTTTTGTGACGTCGACCTCTTTTTCTAATCTTGGATTTATTATGTCTCTCCTTTTTGTGGGAGCTTGCCGGATGGTCGTAAACCAGTCATTCATTATGCTGCATAAGATATTAAAGTAGACAAAATATGGGTAAGCCTGCTTGAGCAGGGGTTAATGGTTATCTCGATTACATTAATAAGTATAAGTCTATCAATATTCTTAATATGCCTAGCTACCTTCCCCGGTAACGGCGCCAAAAATGCTTGTTGACATCTACTAACATCGCCCAATATAACTTTATAACTTTTAACACTAGGGACGGGATTAGAAGATGTATGGTATTTTAATTAACTGATCAATAGCAACTAGCCACTTATCTATTACCAACATTCTTTAGCATGAACTGGGTTGTCAATCCTTAAATATATATGCTAAGAATAAATAAAGGTTTTATATATTATTCCATGTGACTAGGCAGAAATATAAATAAATATAAACTAAGAACAATTCTGCAAGCGGACAGATAACTATACCATTGTAGCATTTTACCTAGAGTATCACCAGGTTGTCGATTTATATTTATACCACTGGGAAGGTCTAGTAGGACTTATTATATCTATGACTTATGCTGCTAATGTAAAAGATAAACCATAACTATAATCCTACTCATAACAAGGATCAGTCACATGATAAAGATATATAGGATAAACATGATTAGTCATCATCATAAATAGGTAAATATCAGAGCTCATCTAGTCATAACAATAGCTAGCCAATGGATAGATAAAGGAATTAATATCTAAAGTAATTCTATAACTACGTCAATGAATACTATGATTAGTGCAATTACATCTAGAAATCATTGTTTAGCTCTACCTACATCATGATTAAATGTAAAGGAGCATCATCTATTGAGGATATTAAGACACAAGGGTCACCTCCTTCACGACCGCGCTCTGCTTGTCCTACGTACGGGGGTTGGATTACAGAGGACTCAACGTAGCTGTCACCTACGCGATCTACCACACGACCCGGCACGTCAGGGTGCACTCGCATATAAGCAAGATATCTAAACACCACGTCTACATACTGCAAATCATTCATCCATGATATCTCTGGACGAACTCTATACGAGCAATTACTTAAATTCAATAGGATCAAACTAACTATGCTACACATATAATCAAAGTGAACAATGACTATTGCAATTAAGAACATATAAAAGATTAAGAACAATATTTCCCAAATCATAATGTTGAATGCAATAAGAGAAAAGAACTAGAACTATACCGAACTCCGTGCTCCAGACAGACGCCAGAGGCTCCGGATCCCACTGAAGAACTAGAACTCCTCTACTTCTAATATAACTATGCTAAAGCTATGAACTAGAGATGCTCTGGATGGCTTGATCTCCAAATGACTTGATGCTTCAGGGAGGGGGGTCTGCCCCTTTATTTATAGCCCGGTGGGATGAACGTGCGTCGTAGGATCAAACCGACTTCAACAAAGGGCCGAGATGACTCCTAAGAGGCGGCAGAAGAAGACTCCAGAAGTGGAGGTTGAAACCCTAGGGGGTGGGTCCAGCCGGTCCCACCTTGTCACCGGCCGGCGCCCAAGTGTGGGCTTCAGGGCCCATCTTTGTCGAGGTGCTTCCACACCCTTCCAGGGTCTTCGTGATGATGTTTCCTTGGCAGTTAAGTTTTGTGTCTTTTATGCTCATTAACCCTTCTTTTATGCTTTTCTAGAATAGCCCTGAAACGACCTCGATTTCCGCGAAGGGAAATCCACAGGCTCGAATTGTAATTCAACAGATTGTTTGGGACAATCCATGAAATTACCCATATCTCAGTTGACACCAGGATCCATATAACGGTAATTAAGTCTTACATAAACATTTATTACATCGCCACACTGGCGGAATCAACATTCAGAGAAGCTTTAGAAGATACGAAAACGTTTCATCCTTCACGGCCAACTTGAGTGTAGCACGTGACCCTATTCCTCGCCATCGTCTTCCTCGAAGTCGTACTCATTCTCGTCACCTGACAGCAAATTTATCAGTACGTTGCAGCTCACAGCGAGGCAATTTCTCCCCTCCGGGCCCCAATATTCGTTTCTAAGGGATCCAATTTGGCTAACAGGGTCCCTTTTGGTGCTCGGCCACGGCACAGGCGCTTCTCCGGCGAGGCGGGCGGCGGTGTGGTGGCCGGGGTTCGGTTTTGGCACGAACGGGTGTGGTATGGCATACGGCGGTTCTCCGACGAGGTGGAGGCGCACGTAGCCAAGGCGACAGACATGATTCGGGGCTCGGCTATCTAGCGGCGGTGCCGAGGCAGACTTGGCGAACCTCGGCGGCCTTTCTCCGCAGCGCGAGGCGATCAGGGGTACTCGGAACGGATTTTAGGCGAGGCGGAACGTGTCGGCGGCGATCACGTTTCCCCAGAACGCACCTCTCGGTGTTCCGGGCTATGGAGGTTCGATCTTCCGCAACTAAGCTTGTCCGAGGTGGTCGGTGAGTTGGTGGTCACGCTAGCGGGTCACGGTATTGAGATGCTCCGGTCATCGGCGGCGATGTCGCCGCGACTGTGAGGTTCCGGCGGGGCTAAGGAGGTCTTCTAGGAGATGTATACGCCTCCAGGGTCTATGGCGATGGTATACCAACTACCAATTTTGGCTACCGAGATTCCCAAGGTGCTCGGTTGTGGCGGCGGCGTGTCGCCGACGACGGCGGAAGGCGGCAACGCGGCTACGACCATGTCTTGGTTCAATCGAATGCGGTCTTGTCAAATTGGTGAGGCCAGAGAGGCATACAACACTCTAGTGGCGAACTTTAGCCATGGCATGGCCTTCTTTTGGCGACGGCTCGCGGCGGCGCTCCGGCGAGGTCGCGGCGCACTCGAGCAGGGCGGACGAGGCTTCCTCTAGCACTTAGATCCACGTAGCTAGCTCAAGGGGTCGTGGCGGTGCTCCACGACGCTCTAACATATACGGGTGCTAGTCGGATTGCTCGGAACGGGTGATTCGGCATCGGAACGCGTCGGTGGTGAGCGCGCTCCGCCGAGAACGCGTTGTGCTGCGTTCTCGGTCTAGCAAGCTTGTAGTCCGGGGGTTTCGGCCGGTCGCATGAGTGCATGGTGCAGGTGATCTTCCTGAGCCAGTAAAGGCTCGTGCCTGCGCGTCCCGTGGGCAGAACACCATGGCAAAAGCAGGGCGAGGTTCGGACATGGCGTGCGGTGGCTCACCGTGGTGTCGGTGAAGCTAGGATGGTGATGCAGTGGCGAGTCGGAGCCGTGCAGAGCGTACGCAGTGCCGTGCCGAACCGCGACGGGGCTCCGGCTTCTCCTCCGTGTCCGGCTCGGCGCGCTCCGCGGCGGCAACGCTCCGGCAGCTCCTCCTCCTCTGCTCTGCCTTTCTCCTACGCTCTCTCTCTCTCTCGGTGTGGTGCAGTGTGCCGGTCTGTGCCGCGGTGGCGGCGAGGGGAAATGAGGGTAGGGCTTCGGGGTGAGCTCCTTTTTATAGGCGAGCTTGGCCAGCTCCAATGGCGAACGGTCCTGATCGCGCTCGACCGATCGAAGGGCCGTGGCTCGAGTGGATCTAGGGCTCCGGATGGGCGCGGGTTCGCTTGGCGGCCAAGAAAGGAGGGGACAGGAGTGGGACAGCGGAGTTAGGGCTCTGCCATGCATGGCGCTGTCGGCTGTGGGACCGGGGTCACGTGAATTGCGTGCACTCGTCCCCGTCGTCTCTGCGAGGAAGAAGAACAGTGGGGACGAGAGCGGCTAACAGGCGGGGCCGGGTGGTCAGCGGCTGCGGGGGAGCGGTGAAACGGTTGCGCGCGTGCGGGTGAGGTGAGGAGAAAAAGGCCGGGCTGGCTGGGCCGAATGGCTAGCCTTGCTCTCTCTCCCTTTTCATTTTCTTTTCTTTTTCTATTTTCACTTTAGTGTATAAATACATATATTACCCATTTTAAGTATTGAGTAAATACAAACATAAATTGCAATAAATCCCAATTGTGATGCATAAGCTATTATTCTATGTGAATGGAATTAAAATGCAAGCTATACTCCTTTATTTACCAAATTCATAATGAAACCTATATGCTTGCACAAGAAAAATGGGTTTTCATAATAAATAAATGAAAAATTTTAATTGGTTGGGATTTTTAGGTTGTGTGGGTTTTTAGGGTTGTTACAGTCCTCCCCCCTCATTAGGCTCTCGACCTCGAGATTCAGAGATAACGTACCCATCGAAGAGGTAAGGAAACATAATCCGCAAGTCCGATTCTTTCTCCCACGTAGCTTCTCTTTCAGTGTGATTGCTCCACTGTACCTTGCACATGGGAATTGTCTTGTTCCGCGTCTCCTTGGTATCCCATGCCAAGATCTTGATCGGCTGTTCCTTGTATTCAAGTGTGTCTTGCAGGTCTAATGCATCCGTAGGAACTTGCTCCTCGGGAAGCTTCAGACACTTTCTTAATTGCGAGACATGGAACACGGGGTGTACTCCAGATAATTCCTCCGGTAGTTCCAGCTTGTAAGCAAGCTTTCCAACCCTTTTACAGATCTTGTATGGCCCAACATATCTTGGTGCCAATTTCCCTTTTACGTGGAATCTGACAGTGCCACGAAGTGGAGATACTTTGAGGTAGACATAATCCCCAACCTTGAACTCAAGCTCTCTACGTCTTCTATCTGCATAGCTCTTTTACCTACTTTGTGCAATCCTCAAATTCTCTCTTACTTGGGCAACACCTTCTTCTGCTTCCACAATCTTAGCAGGAGCGAAGAATGTCCTTTCACCTGGTTCTGACCACATTAGCGGGGTTCTGCACGGTCTTCCATACAACGCTTCAAATGGAGACATCTTAATGTTTGTCTGATAACTGTTGTTGTATGAGAACACGGCGTGGGGTAGATAGCTCTCCCATCCTTCCTTGTACCTCAATACGCAAGCACGTAACATGTCCTCGAGAATCTGGTTCACTCTTTCTGTTTGCCCGTCTGTTTGTGGGTGGTATGCGGTGCTATAGTCGAGCTTGGTCCCGATCGACTTGTGCAAGGATTTCCAGAACTGTGATACGAACTGTGAGCCTCGGTCAGATATAATACTCAAAGCCGCCCCATGTAACTTCAAAATGTTTGATACATACAGATCTGCCAGCTTTTCAGCTCTATACTTCCTTTTGACCGGTATAAAATGTGCAACTTTGGTTAGACGGTCCACTATTACCCATATAGAATCATACCCATGCTCGGATCGGGGCAGTCCTATTATAAAGTCCATGGATATGCATTCCCACTTCCATTCTGGTATCTCAACTGGTTGTAGCAACCCTGCTGGTCTCTGATGTTTGGCCTTGATTCTATTGCATGTATCACATCGGGCTACATGCCCTGCAATGTCTGTCTTCATATTCTCCCACCAGAAGTGCTTCCTTAGATCATGGTACATCTTGGCTGACCCTGGGTGAATGCAATATTTGGAGTCATGCCCTTCTGACAGAATCTCTTCTCGTATCGCTGAATCCGTCGGTACACAGATTCTATCTTTGTACCATACAGTTCCCTGCTCATCTTCTCGGTATTCGGGGCCTCTTCCCAGCTTCATCAAACAACGGATATAGTCTATCTCAGGACAGTTCTTTTGCGCTTTACGGATCCGTGAGGTGAGATTGTACTCGACGCGAAGCTCATTTAGCATGCTATAGGAGACTACCTCGAGCTGGAACGCGTCGAACTCTCTCCTGAGCTCAGGCGGCATAGAGTTGGTGATGAGGGTATGGCAGTAGCTTTTGCGGCTAAGTGCATCAGCGACAACATTAGCCTTTCCTGGGTTGTAATGGATCTCAAGATCATAGTCCTTGATGAGTTCTAGCCATCTGCGTTGCCTCATATTCAGATCTTCTTGTGTGAAGAAGTACTTCAGGCTCTTGTGGTCAGTGTAGATGTCACACTTGTTGCTTATCAGATAGTGTCTCCAAATCTTGAGTGCATGTACCACGGCTGCAAGTTCTAGGTCATGAGTCGGGTATCGCTGCTCATGTTCCTTCAACTATCTTGAGGCATAAGCTATCACCCTTCCTTCTTGCATTAGTACACAGCCCAAACCTTGCCGAGAGGCGTCACAATATACAACAAAACCTTTGTGAATATCGGGCAGGGCTAGTACAGGTGTAGTAGTGAGCTTCTCCTTCAAGGTCTGAAAACTCTTCTCACATTCAGGAGTCCATATAAACTTGTTCTCTTTCTTCAGCAAGTTGGTCATGGGTCTTGCAATCTTGGAGAAATTCTCAATAAATTTGCGATAGTATCCTGCAAGTCCCAAAAAGCTTCTGATTTCTGACACATTACGGGGTTGTTCCCACTCTTTCACAGCTTCAATCTTGGCTGGGTCTACCGCGACTCCTTCTCCTGACAGTACGTGACCAAGGAAAACAACTTCCTCAAGCCAGAATTCGCATTTGGAGAATTTGGCGTATAGCTGGTTGCGAGACAACCTCTCCAAAACGGTCCTCAGATGATGTTCATGTTCCTCTTTTGTGGCTGAATAAACCAATATATCATCAGTAAATACCACTACAAACTTGTCTAGCTCATTCATGAAGATCTTGTTCATCATGTTCATGAAGTATACTGGAGCATTAGTGAGTCCAAATGAGACTACTGTGCACTCATACTGTCCATATCTAGTGACAAATGCAGTCTTCGGGATATCCTCTTCCCTGATCTTCATCTGATGGTATCCTGATCGGAGATCGATCTTTGAGAAGTACCTAGCCTTACTCAGTTGATCTAACAGATCATCGATGCGGGCAGTGGGTACTTGTTCTTGACTGTGACCGCATTCAGATTTCGGTAGTCAATGCACATCCTCATCGTGCCATCCTTCTTCTTGACAAACAAAACGGGAGATCCCCAGGGCGAAGCACTAGGCCTAATGAAGCCCTTCTCCAGTAATTCTCCCAGCTGCTTCTTGAGTTCCTTCAACTCATCAGCCGACATTCTGTAGGGTCTTTTGGCAATCGGTGCACTCCCTGGCATCAACTCTATAACAAACTCCATGTCTCTATCTGGTGGCATTCCTGGCAACTCCTCTGAAAATACGTCATTGAATTCACAGACTACTGGCACATCTCTGAATGTCAGCTCCATTTTATCTGCCTTAGTTTCCAGAGCACATAGGAGGGTTTGGACTCTCTCGGTTTGGGGTATACATCGGACGGCTGTTCCCCAAGGGTGGGTTACCTGAACATATCTAGGTGAACAAGATATCACTCCCCGGTGTTTGGTTAGCCAGTCCATGCCTAAGATGACATCTAAGCTATTGGAGGGTTGTAGGGTTAGGTCAACTCGAAAGTCAAGTCCCTCGATTGTGATTACCACTCCCCTACATATGTGAACGCTTCTGAAGGTTCCTAAGGGCGAGCTAGTTAGGATGGGGTTTGCTCTCAGGGTTACAGGTACGTGCTCAGTGCAGTAATAATCTTATAGTGGTTTAAGTAGGAGTTAGATGTTTTCAACGATTTAAATGAATTAAAACATTTTTCATGCTATCCTACACTCAACCAAAGAAGCATAGAGAACCATAAGAAGCATAAGATCCAAATGTCACTCATCACATGGTTATTATTACATAAAGGATGTTCCTAGCTGCTAAGAAGATCGTGCTATGCGCAGATAGCCAATGACAGGACTACTCATGGTATCACTAGTCTAAGGGCCACGCAGGGTCCCATAAGCTACTGGTGCATAAGGTCGAGTACGGCGTCGGGTATGCGGCTGTCCTCTGCCTCGATCTCATCGTCGGTCATGGTCAGGCGCTTGACATAGTCGAGAGCTACAGCTAGCTCTGGGGTGGCCTCAATCTCCTGCATCCTTTGAGACGGACACGCTCCCAGGTTGAGCGTAGTGGGTGGTACGCGGAAGTCTCCCTCTCGGGGCTTCACCATCTCCAGTAGGGGAAGCGAACTCTGTACCTTCCGGACCTCAATAGCTCTCCTAGCGTTGGATTGCTTCCAAGCTGTCTCTGTCCTCCGTAGCTTGTCCTTTAGGAACTCCACCATCTTCACGCGGTCGATCAGAATCCCTTGGTTGCGGGTGGACTTCTCCTCGGCTTTCTCCAACTGCTTCTCTAACTCCCTGATCCTGGAGCTCATCGTGCTCATCTCGACTCCTCTGTCTCTGCTCCTCTGCTCCCTCTCAGCAAGCGCTCTCTCCTTGTCGTCCAGCCTCCTCTGTAATCCCAATACTCTGCTGTTCAGGTAGTCATTGCGTAGCCCAAAATCTCCGATCTTGTCTCGCAAGTCGGCGATCTCGGCTCGGTGTAACTCATCACGGCGCTGCATCTCCAACTGCAAGTCAGTGACTGCTCTGCTCAAACTCTCCAGGGTCTGAGTCCCTTTCTGCAAACTGTCCTCGACCTCTGCCATGCGGGCTCGGTCACGCTGCCTCCTTTGCTCCAATGAGCTGATGAACTCGTCCTGCTCCTGGAGGTGGTGTGCCACTGTGCGTAGGCAAGGGTCAGTCTCGGCCTGAACGATCTGACTGGTGTACAGAATCCTCTGGATGGGGTCAGGGTGCAGCTCCAAAGCCTGAGGTAGCAGACGGAAATGGGTCCCCTTAAGGTACTCGTATGCTGTGGACACAACTGCGCGTAGTACCTTGCGGGAGACGGACTGTACTCCGTCCTCCACAGTCTCTCCAGCAGTGTAGTCAGTAAAGACCGGCATCCCTGGAAGGGTCAGACTGACGGGTGTCTCCACTCTGGTAGTGACAGGTCCTTCAAACCTCTCAGCCTCGACAAGCTTCCCTCGGCTGAAGTACTGGATCTGGTCAGACGGTGCTCCCAGCTCCTCCAACACCTGGCGTAGCACCATGGCAAATCCGCCGTGGTTCCTTCCGTTGATCGGGATCTCAATAGTGCCGTCGTGCAGTGGACGAAGTGGTGGTCCAAGGCTGGTCATCTGTAAATTTTTCAAGAAACGGATTAGCAGGTCCTTGTATTAGATAAGCTATTGCATAAAAAGTGAATGCAAGGTCGGTAATATAACCGAAAGAGAGTCTGGCTTCCTATTCTAACATCCATTCTCTATGGGTCTCGTCCTACAGTCAAGTATGGCTCTGATACCAACTGAAATGACCTCGATTTCCGCGAAGGAAAATCCACAGGCTCGAATTGTAATTCAACAGATTGCTTGGGACAATCCATGAAATTACCTATATCTCAGTTGACACCAGGATCCATACAACGGTAATTAAGTCTTACATAAACATTTATTACATCGCCACACTGGCGGAATCAACATTCAGAGAAGCTTTAGAAGATGTGGAAACGTTTCATCCTTCACGGCCAACTTGAGTGTAGCACGTGACCCTATTCCTCGCCATCGTCTTCCTCGAAGTCGTACTCATTCTCGTCACCTGACAGCAAATTTATCAGTACGATTTGTACTGGCCACGGAGCCCACCTATGCAGCATTTGCTTTGTGAAAAGTGGATGCAAGGCTATACAAGCAGACCTATAGGCTGAGGTTTCCTATGCAGCTGTAATCAATGTTTAATTAGTCAAGTTTTATCTCCAGTTAACACCATCATCCCTTTCCCATCACCACATCTCACTTACCCACACCTCGCTCTCATTCGACAGTCTCAACTCCCTCTCGGGCCTATCTCAGCGGCACACTACCACAACGGGTACACTGCCGGAAAAATGTCATCCAGGGGAGAAGAGAACACTCACTACACTAGTAGAAGCTTCACAGGAAAGGTCCATAGCCAACGAGTTGGCATATGTATCGATCGATCAACCGTACACTCTGTAGAGGTTTCACTACCCACAAGATTAGCCATCATAGGTGTTGCGCAAACACCTAGGCAGAATTCCAGGTGCTTGCTTGCCTAGGTCGATGCCACCCTACCACTCAGCCCTGGGATATTCCGGATCCTACACCGTTATGCTGAGACTGGGAGACACAGTACCGGGCCCATCCAGTGGTACTGCGCATCTAGAACGGAACGGGAACCCATCGACTGTCTCCGCCCACCCTTATCACCTCTCAACCTAGCAGTAGTGGCACCGTCCTACCAAGTAGTCCAGCCGTCTCCCGCCCATCTAAAGCGAGTGAGTAGAAAAGGATTCCCATGAACCTGAAACTAGTCCGTCCTAGGTTTGACCAAGCAGGCATCTTCACTTAGGGGATACTCTCCCCGTGCCATCACAGCACCTCCGTCCACGGGCTTCAAACCACCAAGGCTATCCCACCCGGAACCTCCTCAACAACTTTACCCGCCACAGGTATCTCGCTTGGGGATGCCCAGGTTGCACCCCCGGCACGACTTGCCCTATGGGCTCGTCTCACATCCCACTTGGTCGACATCAACCCTTACCACACACCCAAGACGCACACAGCACTCTCTCCCAGTGGTTATAATCAGTTGTACACCGTCCCAATTCCACCACATAGCATATAGCAAGTAGAAAGTAGTGGAAAAGTAACAGTAAATTAAGCAGCAGCTAACCTAGCAGCGGATAGCAGGGTATAGTCTTATCAAGGCAAGGAATTCAAATATACTACCATGCAACCAATCCATACATAATCATAAAGCAATAGCAACAATGTCATTTGCAATGCGTAAATAGGATCTAAGGATTTGGTGGGACGTGGCACCTTCGTAGTCGTCTCCTAGCTCCTGAAAGTACTCGTGGTCATCTTCCTTAGTCAGATCCTCCTCCGGCTCTGAAATCGAACACGAAATAGTCGCGTCAGCGACTCCTATAGAGTATTTCAGAATAATCCAATAAAATAAAGAGCCAAATACACACAAACATAGTATTAGATTGTAGATCTCATTTTTCTGAGAATTTTGATATATGGTGCGCAATTTTTGGACATCGTATGAATAAGTTATGAATTTCCGAAGTTTATCCTATTTTCTGAAAATGGAAAATGGTCGATTAATCATGGGCAGCTCGGGATTGGTCCACGTGGCGTGTGGGTCCAGTAGTGCGGCATGTGGTGCCTCATCAGAACACAGACCCGATGGTCGCCCACCAGGTGTTCGATGCTGGTTCCCAGAGAGTCGTCGGCGTCGGCGCAGCTCGGTGGTTGGTCGGGCGAGCTCGACGTTGGTCGGGGTTGCGTCGGCGTAGCTCGGCGGTGGTCGGGCGAGCTCGACGGTGGTCGGGGGTGGTTCTCAGAGGTCGGGGGGCGTCGGCGTAGCTCGGCGGTGGTCGGGCGAGCTCGGCGTAGTTCGGCGGAGCTCGGCGTAGCTCGGTGGAGCTCGGCGTAGCTCGGCGGGGCTCAGCGTAACTCGGCGTAGCTCGGGCGAATCGGAGATTCGGGGCGCCGAGGGTGCCGCTCTCCCGAGCTCTCCCGGGGAGGCTCGGGCGAATCGGAGATTTGGGCGCCGAGGGTGCCTCTCTCCCGAGCTCTCCCGGGGAGGCTCGGGCGAATCGGGCATTTGGGCGCCGAGGGTGCCGCTCTCCCGAGCTCTTCCGGGGAGGCTCGGGCGAATCAGAATTTTGGGCTCCGAGGGTGCCGCTCTTCAGAGGTCGGGGCTGGTCCTCAGTGGTCGGGGGGTGGTTTGTGACCTTGGCCGACCATTCAGCGTGCCATGGCGGCCGGCGGCGAGCTGCCGCAGGGCTAAAGCTCCGGTAGGCTACGTTGCAGCTCACAGCGAGGCAATTTCTCCCCTCCGGCCCCAATATTCGTTTCTAAGGGATCCAATTTGGCTAACAGGGTCCCTTTTGGTGCTCGGCCACGGCACAGGCGCTTCTCCGGCGAGGCGGGCGGCGGTGTGGTGGCCGGGGTTCGGTTTTGGCACGAACGGGTGTGGTATGGCATACGGCGGTTCTCCGACGAGGTGGAGGCGCACGTAGCCAAGGCGACAGACATGATTCGGGGCTCGGCTATCTAGCGGCGGTGCCGAGGCAGACTTGGCGAACCTCGGCGGCCTTTCTCCGCAGTGCGAGGCGATCAGGGGTACTCGGAACGGATTTTAGGCGAGGCGGAACGTGTCGGCGGTGATCACGTTTCCCCAGAACGCACCTCTCGGTGTTCCGGGCTATGGAGGTTCGATCTTCCGCAACTAAGCTTGTCCGAGGTGGTCGGTGAGTTGGTGGTCACGCTAGCGGGTCACGGTATTGAGATGCTCCGGTCATCGGCGGCGATGTCGCCGCGACTGTGAGGTTCCGGCGGGGCTAAGGAGGTCTTCTAGGAGATGTATACGCCTCCAGGGTCTATGGCGATGGTATACCAACTACCAATTTTGGCTACCGAGATTCCCAAGGTGCTCGGTTGTGGCGGCGGCGTGTCGCCGACGACGGCGGAAGGCGGCAACGCGGCTACGACCATGTCTTGGTTCAATCGAATGCGGTCTTGTCAAATTGGTGAGGCCAGAGAGGCATACAACACTCTAGTGGCGAACTTTAGCCATGGCATGGCCTTCTTTTGGCGACGGCTCGCGGCGGCGCTCCGGCGAGGTCGCGGCGCACTCGAGCAGGGCGGACGAGGCTTCCTCTAGTGCTTAGATCCACGTAGCTAGCTCAAGGGGTCGTGGCGGTGCTCCATGATGCTCTAACCTATACAGGTGCTAGTCGGATTGCTCGGAACGGGTGATTCGGCGTCGGAACGCGTCGGTGGTGAGCGCGCTCCGCCGAGAACGCGTCGTGCTGCGTTCTCGGTCTAGCAAGCTTGTAGTCCGGGGGTTTCGGCCGATCGCATGAGTGCATGGTGCAGGTGATCTTCCTGAGCCGGTAAAGGCTCGTGCCTGCGCGTCCCGTGGGCGGAACACCATGGCAAAAGCAGGGCGAGGTTCGGACATGGCGTGCGGTGGCTCACCGTGGTGTCGGTGAAGAGAGGATGGCGATGCAGTGGCGAGTCGGAGCCGTGCAGAGCGTACGCAGTGCCGTGCCGAACCGCGACGGGGCTCCGGCTTCTCCTCCGTGTCCGGCTCGGCGCGCTCCGCGGCGGCAACGCTCCGGCAGCTCCTCCTCCTCTGCTCCGCCTTTCTCCTACGCTCTCTCTCTCTCTCTCGGTGTGGTGCAGTGTGCCGGTCTGTGCCGCGGTGGCGGCGAGGGGAAATGAGGGTAGGGCTTCGGGGTGAGCTCCTTTTTATAGGCGAGCTTGGCCAGCTCCAATGGCGAACGGTCCTGATCGCGCTCGACCGATCGAAGGGCCGTGGCTCGAGTGGATCTAGGGCTCCGGATGGGCGCGGGTTTGCTTGGCGGCCAAGAAAGGAGGGGACAGGAGGGGGACAGCGGGGTCAGGGCTCTGCCATGCGTGGCGCTGTCGGCTGTGGGACCGGGGTCACGCGAATTGCGTGCACTCGTCCCCGTCGTCTCTGCGAGGAAGAAGAACAGTGGGGGCGAGAGCGGCTGACAGGCGGGGCCGGGTGGTCAGCGGCTGCGGGGGAGCGGTGAAACGGTTGCGGGCGTGCGGGTGAGGTGAGGAGAAAAAGGCCGGGCTGGCTGGGCCGAATGGCTAGCCTTGCTCTCTCTCCCTTTTTCATTTTCTTTTCTTTTTCTATTTTCACTTTAGTGTATAAATACATATATTACCCATTTTAAGTATTGAGTAAATACAAACATAAATTGCCATAAATCCCAATTGCGATGCATAAGCTATTATTCTATGTGAATGGAATTAAAATGCAAGCTATACTCCTTTATTTACCAAATTCATAATGAAACCTATATGCTTGCACAAGAAAAATGGGTTTTCATAATAAATAAATGAAAAATTTTAATTGGTTGGGATTTTTAGGTTGTGTGGGTTTTTAGGGTTGTTACAAGCCCCTGGAAAATACAGAACATGGAAAACTCGTGGAAACTGTCAGTTAAAATCCTAGACTAGTGTGTATTCATGTGTCCTTTCATGTCTAAAGTTCTAATAAAAGTTGACGTTATCCACCGTCAACAATCACTAGTTTCTTGGTCATCCAAGAAACAAAATAGTGTTGCCTTGTCAACAACCGAAGCGGAATACACTGCCGTGGGTGCTTGTTGTGCACAAATTCTTTACATGAAACAAACCCTACTTGATTATGGAATTAACTTAAAAAGAGTGCCTTTGTTGTGTGACAACGAGAGTGCGGTAAAACTTACAAACATCCTGGTTCAACACTCCCACACAAAGCACATTGACATCCGTCATCACTTCCTTAGAGATCACATTGCCAAGGGTGACATTTCCCTTGAGGGAGTGAGAACGGATGATAACTTGGCAGACATCTTCACTAAACCATTGGATGAGGCACGCTTTTGTACACTAAGGAATGAACTTAATTGCCTTGATCTAAGCAACTTCACTAAAAATGATCTTGTGTTGTCTTGTGCATTGCATTGTAACATAAAACATGTCTAACTTTGAATTGCACGTATGGCTTATCTAACTTGGTTAAGATAACCGCCCAAAAGCCTGTGAAGAAGCTTACCTGAGGACAAACTTGACAAGCAACTAGTTTACTTTACGCGAACTTGCATTGCATATGCATGGTTGTTTGTTTTTCGTTTCGTTCTTGGATTTTATTGCCTATTTTCATAAAATTCACATATGCCTAAGGCAAAATATTTGAAAAATTGAGGGTTTGAGAGAGGAAATCTTATACTAGTTTCAACTGTTGTTTATGTGACTCTTATTGGGGTTGAAACTTGGTTGGGAAAATCGGCGCGAAGGAAGTTCGAAGAAAATCTGTTTTTAGGGCGTCGGACTGTAGCGTCGGACGCTGGTTTTCCCAGCGTCGGACCATTGCGTACAGTCCGACGGTCCCTGACCCTATTGAAGATGGCATCGAACGCAGCATCAGACTGAAGCTTTTCATGCGTCGGACTATCTGTGGAACGCGTTCACGACATGTCGCGACGTGTTCACGGCGTTGGACTGAAGGTAATCCTCCGACGTTAAGCGTCGGACTGAGTCCGACGTGTCTGAGAGCGTTCTGTTCCTCTCTGGAAGTGTCGGACTCTACGTGGGGTTAGTCCGACGGTTGCTATAGGGTTCGTCCTACGGTCTGTTTGAAGCGCGAGATGCGTTCTATTCTTAACTCTGTCATGTGGGAGCCGCACCGGCTCGCCTCTCGTCTTCTTTCTCGAGCTCGTGCCGTACTCTGTCGACCGAGCTCCAAACCCCGCCATCCGTCGCCGCCCTCAGCCATCAGATCATCGGTGCCTTCGCCACCAGCAGTCTCTCCCCTCGCACAGCTCCTCCGCGCGACGCTCTGCTCTCGCTCCCGCCTGCGCGCAGCAGCGCAGTGCCGCCGCCGTGTCCTTCACTGCCACCCAAGGTGCTTTTCGTCGGGGAGGTCCTCCTTGACTGCTCCAACGCCTCCTTCTTTCCATCCTAGTGCGGTTCTCTGCGGTGAGAACACTTTACCTGCTTGCCCTAGCTCCTGCCCACCCCTGTGCACACAAGGTGTTTGTTAGATTGCCTCTCAAGAAACTTGGCTGTGTTTATACAGGGTGGTTGAGCTAGGTGTTCTTCTTTCGTATGCTAGGGTTTCTGGTGGCCCTCTTTATCCTTGTGGTACTTCTCTCTTGCCTCTGAACCCTATCTTCTCTTTAGTCATTGCATAATACTTGTCATAGCCCTTGTATGTGACTTGTGCCTACCTGTATGCAGTGTCTTGTGCTTCCTTGTTCGTGGTGCCCCCGCGTCGACAGAGTTTCTTACCTCTTCGCAGGTCTTCTCTCTCAGGTTGCTATGCTGCTCCACTCTTATCCATGTGCTTGCATCCATAGATCATCTTATCTCTAGAATATATATGCTTATGTACTTCTTTCTATCTCCTTCTTGTAGCTGTCATGGTCAGAGGTCAGAGGCTCTTGGCTGTGGGTCAGTGAATCCAGGGCCAAGCCCGCGGATACGGAACGAGGCCAAGCCTCTGAGTGTTAGTTGGCAGTTGCAGAGGGTCAGTGACAGTTGACAGTTCGCAGCGATGGTTCGTTGTAAGCAGGATAGTCGCAGTCAGGGTGGCACAGGTGGAGACGAGAGGCCTCCTCCTCGTCCACCTCAGGACAAGGGGAAGGCCCCTATAGCAGAGCCCGGCAAGAAGAGAAAGAGGCAGCTTACAGCAGAGCAGAGGTAGGCCATCAGGGTAGCCCAGGCAGCAGAGAAGGATGAGCGTGGCAGGGGTCTCCATATTGGAGGCATCTCTAGTCAGTCTGTCTGGCAGAGAGGAGTCAGAGGAGAACACTGAGGAGCAGCCACCTGTCAGAGGCACAGCAGGGGGCAGCCAGTCAGGGGGAGCAAGCCCAGGCACCACCTCTTCGTCGCTCGAGCTGCACTCGACTTTTCGTGCCACCCCGGCCTGCTGGTCAGAGGCGCGACGACCGAGTCCCCAGGGCGCCTGCTCCCACCGAGCCTCAGCCGGAGCCTGAGCCCTGAGGTGCACTTGGACTTGCAGAACATCTCCGCAGCCCAAGTCAGGGAGATCCAGTTGACTTTGCACTCCAGAGTTGGTTTCCAGATCAGTAGAGACCCACGAGCTTCTGAGGGCTGGTACACCACACTTCACGAGGACTTCTTCACCGCTCTCATGGCCTTAGGTGTTGGGTTGAGATAGCACAGGGTATGTCCCCTAGAGGACAGAGTCTTGGCAGCGGGTAAGGAGATGAGGCCCTATTTGTCCTACCTGCCTAGACTAGCAGAGTTATTTGGATGCTCTGGTAGGTACATCGAGTCGTGGGCCGAGAGTTCTACTGCTTCTCTTTGGATCGACCCTCGACCACGAGTACCTTCAGTACACCTTCGGTGGAGAGCCATACCTGCTCTACATGAAGGCTCTGTGAGAGCTGCTAGGAGTACCAGAGTCAGCTACCAGGTTGCACAGTATCTGCTATGCCACGATAGACCCGTCGAGGAGGGCACACGGAGGACTTGCACCAGGTACAGCTCATATAGCAGTTTGTTTTCGGCCACCGTTCGGAGACAGGCTCCCGCAGGACACCTTCTAAGCTTCGTCCCATCGTTCGTCTCTTGAACGACATGATGAGGCCCACTCTACTGCCACGGGAGGGGTACAAGGAGGGACTTACACACCTTCAGCTTTGGCTCCTTAGTGCCCTGGTCCAGCAGTCCGAGTTTGACATAGTGGATCTGATCATTAGCGAGATGGAGGATACTATAGCAGAGGGCATCAGGTCTCAGCGACAGCTCCCCTACGCTCACTTGGATCTCTCACATCCTTGAGAGGAGGTTGCACAGGATTTGGACAGGTGTCTCTCGTGAGCTGTGCCAGACAGAGACTGAGTTCCCCGTCTACAGGATGATCTCTTTGATAGACGACAGGAGAGGTAGCCGAGCACTGCACAGAGTCCAGCGCAGACGGACTTCAGGGGCCGATATGGCCGAGGTGCAGCAGCAGGACGAGGCTATGAGGCACGTTACCCAAAGCAAGCTTGAGCAGCTTCTATTTGATGACGACCCCGTCGACACTTCTTTCGTCCAGCTCAGATGCGGACTACCAGGCCTATCCCTTCTCGCCGATGAGCTCACGACTCGGAGGCCGGTGGTTCTAGCTTAGCTCCTCCAGTTCCACAGACCGACCCTGCGTTGCTCGCGATTCTTCAGAGTCTTCAGCAGACACAGCAGCGACAGGCAGAGGAGCAGGCCCGGTTTGCCTGGGAGTAGGCTGCAGCACTTGCACAGGTGCAGCTTGGTCAGGACCAGTTTCAGCAGCAGATGCTCTAGATGCAGCTCCAGAGCCAGCAGATTCAGTTGTAGACTTACGGGTTCATGGAGCACATCATTAGGCATACCAGAGAGCCCCTGTACCTGGCCACCACTCCAGTGCAGCAGGTTGGACCAGTAGCCATAGCAGCTCAGGTGACTCCAGCTATACAGTCTGGTGGACTTCAGAGTCAGGACAGCAGCTTTCTCTCAGAGTCAGTTAGTCACTCCTAGTCAGCAGACGTAGCAAGTGGTTTGCTTCTCTAGGGTTGGCTCAGGGGTTCACGCCTATCCGTACAGGATTCACACCAGACTTGGGTGGCCCCTCAGTGATCAGGAGCCTTGGTGCGACTTTCAGTGAGATCACCGGCTTGCCCACACATCCAGAGTACAAACAGCTGGTGCCTTCCACCACAGCTCCACCTACTACCGACACGACCGAGACCCTATCGTCCTCAATTGCTTCTTCAGATCCACTTCCGACTACTACAGACACTAAGACGGTAGTGGTGACAGTTGAGACACAGGGTCAGCAGCCTAGTACCGAGGAGCAGACTGTTTCAGAGTCCGCTCAGACAGTTCCAGAGGAGCAGGCACCTACAGAGTCAGTTTCTGCAGCTCCAGACACATAGGCTGACCCTAGTGCAGAGATAGTTGAGCCGACCCGGACCGCTTCTCCTTCACGTGCACTGACAGAGGGTTAGGCAGTTCAGACCTCAGAGTCCGAGGACGACCCTACTCAGTTTGAGCTCCTTCCTCACTCCTCCGACCATGACACTGCAGCTTCTCCTCCTCCTCCTGAGTCTTAGGTCTTTGGTTCTTGATGCCAAAGGGGGAGAGAGAGCATAGATTTAGGGGGAGTGTTGTGAGAGGGTTTTGGCTCTTATATGACTTTTGTTTGTGACATACTCATGCATCATGTTGACCTTTCATGCAATTGTATTTATGTGTTCTTGAGACTTGTTTGACTCATGACATGTGTTTGAGGCTTATGTTATAGATAACATGTCACTTGGTTTGTCTTTGTTATGCTCATTGTCTTTGCTTTCGCACTTCACTCCGATCTTGAGCATAACCTTTGGTACTTGTGCTTGTTTCATATCTTATGTGTACCTTGTGGTCTTGATTTGTATAAGCATGCCTAACCCCTTTGCTCTTACTGTCACGTGCTTATATGAATCAAGTCTTTAAAAACCTCACTCTTTCTAAATCTATTTGAGGTTGTTGTCATCAATCACTAAAAAGGAGGAGATTGAAGCATCTAGGCCCTAATGGTTTTGGTGATTAATGACAACAAAGAGGTTATTATGACTAACATGTGTTTTGCAGGATAACCTAGAGGTTAGGTCATAATAACATGTAGGTTCAAGCCCCTAGCGATGGAAATCGATTCGGCTTTCAAAGGATGGAAGACAAGACAGTGATAGGCTAGTACCAAGTGTCGTTTGGTTTTGAGAGACACTTGGAGTAGTCTTAGGTTTTATTTTTCACTTTGACCGTACTATTAAGATGGGTTTGGATGGGTAGCTTGACTTAGGGCAAGGTTAGAGAGTGTAGATGTGATGCACACTTGTCCAACATAACTCTAGACAGCCCAGGGAGACTCTTGAGAGAGAGAGGATCAAACTTCGTTTTGGAAAGTTTTCGATACGGCGAAGTTTTAATCAAAAAGAGGGCGTCGGACTCTGGCTAGTATGGTCGTCGGACCAATGGCTAGCGTCCGACGACACGTGGCAGCCCCTGATTGCTTCTCAGCAAATCAGGGAGCGTCGGACCCTGACTGGTTGGGCGTCGGACCATCAGCCAGCGTCCGACGGTGCCTTGGGGTTTCTCAGCGGACGTTGGACCATTGTGAGAGCGAGCGTCGGACTAAGGTTTCTTAGCGTCCGACACTTCCCGAGAGATCCTGTTCATGCTTTTGAGCGTCGGACTTGGTTCGACGGGGAGCATCGGACCATTGACGCGTGTATTAGCCGTTGCAGGTCACTGCTCAGCTATCCCATGAGCTTGAGAGCGTCAGACGCTGGTCCGTCGGACCATTGGGTTTGGTCCCACGCCCCTCTGACATAGTTCTATGCACAGTGCGACTGAGAGAGTCAGACCGAGGTGATTGGTCCGACAGTCGTGCCTCGGTAGAGTCCGACGGTACGCAGGAAAGTGAGAAACGGCTAGTTTTGGAGAGGGTGTGTATTTATACTCCACCTTGGCCTCTATTCTATCTCTCTTGCCACTTCTAATAACTGAAGGAACCTTTGTGACTTTGAGAGAGAGCAAGAGCCCTAGGGAGGATTGAGTGAACTCCATTGCTTGTGAGCTTCTTCCCTAGAGTGTGATCAAGAGTGACTTATGTGCATCCATCACCCTCTTTGGCCTTGTTCTTGGTCAAGTGAGAGTCTAGGCTTGTTACTCTTGGTGATCGGCATCACCTAGACGGTTCGGTGACAATAGGAGGCTTGGTGACCGCTTGGAGAGCTTGTGGGCGGCCTAAGCCAAGCTTGTGAGCGGTGGTGGGCGATCCACCGCGCCGGAGAGGCAAAGGATCGGCCCGTAGAGAGCACTTGGTCCTTGCGAAGATCAAGGGGAAGCTACACCCTTGCGCGGGTGCTCCAACGAAGACTAGTGGGAAGTGCCGACTCTCCGATACCTCGGGAAAAAACTCGGCTTGCATTCTCTTACTCATTTACATTCCCGTACTCTCTTGTGTGCTTTGCTTTCCTAGGGTAGTATACTTATGATAGGACCCAGCTCTAGGTTGCATAACTTGTTTTAGGACTAGAACTTGACACAAACACAAGTGGGTGATATTGGGCAATGGCGATACGTTGATTTGATTTGCAAAAAATTATTAGTTGTCCAATTCACCCCCCTCTTGGGCATCCTTGATCCTTTCATTAATGTTGCAAATTGAGTGATCCTTCTGGGAGCAGGTGTACCGGCAGCGTAAGGGCGCCAGGTTGTCTAGCTCTTTGATCATGTATTGTCCTGTAAAACTCAATTGCCAACAAGAATATCAAATCTCATGGAGAGGGGTTAGGTTTAATACTACTCCATGGTTAGTAATTGTTTTTTTAATTCCAGCAGAAATTTCCCTAAGTAGGTGGACCTTCATGTGCCCACATATTTTTTTGGTATTTTAAAGTTTATGAATGCAGAAAGTAAATATGATGCAGAAGTCTATCTAGATGCATGCAAATCATTTTTGTGTCACCACAGTGAATAGTTTTTATGAGCTATGCCACAAGATTAGTCACATGGGGCTTAGAGTTTTTCAATGCAATACAATAAGTAAATATTTTTATTTTTTCTTTTCTATGCAAATGCAGAAAAGTAAAAATGCCACTACTTATACTAATTATGCAATGCTGAAAAGGAAATATGGATAAGTACCAAGTTTACCTTTTGGCGAAGGCTCGGTGGTTTATAGTCCTCTGAAGAGGACTTCTTGTCTGTTCACTCCTTATTAGGTGCATCGTTGGGTTAAGATGGTGACCCTGGTTGCACTTCTAATGATGAGCTAGAAGGTGAACCCTTTCTCCATTCCTTTCTGGTTGGTGAGGTTGATGTTGATGGTGAGGTCAAAACTGGGAGCTCATCTTTCATAGTCTCTTCATTCTTCTTCTCTTCTGGTTTGATGTAATCACTTCTTTTGACTTCTCCTCCATAATCTGCCCAACAATCCTTGAATAGTTGGTTCTCTTACGATGAACGACGTCTTCTCCTTGATCTGTTCTTCTTCGGCTGCTCATAGGTTGTGTAACTGTTGAAGTAGTAGTGGACTTTTCTCCTTGTGGAACTGGAAGTGGACCTCCCCTTATCTCATATAGATGATGGCTCTTGTAGAGTTGTGGAATGGTCTTCCAAGTACGAGTGGTGGATCGTACTCATCCAGGACCAAGAAGTCAGTGGGGACATTGTGATCTCGAATCTTTACCATAGCATCTTTAGCAATCCCCTCTTGGCCATTATGTTGACACTCTATCCTGTGTCGCAGAAGGTCTTGTAGAAGATCTTCTGGTTGATTGTGCAGTCGATTGTCGGTACTCCTGTGTCGCACCCAATTTTAAGGATAAAATTGAATGAACCAACTTATGTGCGCCCAGAGATCAATCACACACATAAGCGACAAATTACATAGTACCATCACAAGGTTCAATATATAATGAATAATATCACAGAGTCTTTACATAAATATCAGCGGAATATATATAACTCTCGCGGAAACTCCAATCCACAGGGAATAGTTGACTGGTGAACACAATCCTAATAATCCTCAGAAGAATCCTTATAGTCATCTGTTACCCATCCGGGATTTTTATCCAAATATGAAAAATAAAGCAAGCGTAAGTACATGTCGTACTCAACAAGAATAGCACGGGTTTATGAGGCTCAAATAAGGCATAACACTGGTTGACAGCGGTTGCTTTTAGTTGATCACATTTTAGCAATTGAGTAGCAGCAATAGAATATACCAAGGAACAAGATTTGCATGATCATATAAACATGATAATTAATATGGGATAAACATCAATAGAAACTTCAAATAAATCAATATTCAATTAGTTAAATTCCTGTAAGACGTCCAAGGCCGCTCGTGACCGTGAGCGCGGCTGATATATCAGTTTTACACTCTGCAGAGGTTGCACACTTTCACCATGAGTCGTGATTCCCATGTGTCAGGGGTTTGCAAGGCCCACACTACACTGCCAAGGTGCATAACAGGGTCTCACCATGAAGTCTTTCAAAAGGCTCTCTAACAAGTTACCAATCAATCCGGGCGCAATGGCAAGGGGCGGTGGAGCCCTCCTTCCAAGTGGCACACACACGCAGCAGTACACACAAGGACAGGAGCCGCAAAACAACCAGCTCGGCAAGGAACCTTTCAAGATTAACAACATGATAGAAAGTAACTTCATACTTGACTAAAGCCAGAGCCATATAGCCCCCATGGTTGCGCTGTAAGTCCCGGTGTCATACTTACAGATAAGTCCTTAGTCCATGTTGCTAAAAAGCATCTTTTAACTTTTATTCCATAATCAATTATTCAAGTTCATAAGATCATGACCCATCAAAGCACTAGCATCACTACTCAAATGCAATCTCATAGGTAACAAGGATCAAGTGATCAAAAGATAGGAATAAATACTAGGGTTGCCAAGGTAGACACATGCATCATGAATTTGGTGATTAAGGTGAATAGGCAACAAGGATGGTCCGTGCTATACTTGCCTTGATCAAAGTGCTCTGGAGAACTTGGATCCTCAGTGTACTCTTGATCACCAACGTATTGCTCACCATCTGAACTCGATCATAAAATCACCACACAATCATCGAGGCAATCATACACGAAGCAAACAAGATCTATATTAGAAACAGTACACCAACAGTAGAAAAATGGATTGAAAAGTGTATAAAAATAATCTACGCGTCGCTACGATTCCAACGATATAAAGATCACGAAAATCGGAGTTCAAACGGAGAAGTTATGAAATAAACAAGTTTTACTTTAATAAAATAATAGATTAAATCTAATCTCGAATTTTAAAAGTTGAAAACATGACTAACAGTAGCATCATTAGATAGATTACAAAATTACGAATCTAACGAGACTTGAACGGATCAAATCGGAGTTAAAACGAATATTTTATGGCCAAAATAAACTGAGTGGCAAATCTGCAAATATTGAAAACGTATTTTTAATCTAAACCGAAGAAATACGTTTTCTAAAAAGGAAAGCGTAATCTGAAAAATACGCCAAAGGACCGCGGGTTAGAACATTAAAAAGTTGAGGGAGTTTTCTGCAAAAATGCCGGCGAAGGGGTATCTCCCACTATGGGCCGTTGGATCGGCTGTGGACGGCGTGAATTAGATCGGGGGGAAAGAGGGGCGTTCCTGGTCGCCGGAGTCAGGCGGCCAACGGCGGCGCTCTCGCCGGAGGATGGCCGGAGACGGCGTTTTCGAGGCTTGGAAGCTCGGTTCACCTCGGGATCTGGTCGGGGAGCAAGAGAAGCTCAAGCTAAACCTATCTATGGTTTCGGTTGCCACAGAGGTAGCTCGGAGAGGATGCGGCGAGCTCGGTGGCGGAACTATGGCGGCGGCGAAGCTCGGCATCATGGCTACAGTACACAAAACCGAGGGAGAAGGGGTCGGGAAGATCCCTGATCTTGCTGCGAAGCTTGTAGGGCAACCAATTTCGATGGAGAGACTTCTCGTTGGCGAAATCGACGGCGACAGCGGAGCTCGGGGCGGCGGCGGCTCTGTGGCTGCGGCTAGGGCAAGATTGCAGGGCGTGGCTTGCTCAGGAACTTGTGGGGAGGGACGGCAGGGCTCGGCCGACTTATATAGGGGTGCGAGGGAGGTGTAGGAGATGGACTCGGCCATGCCAAGAGGGGAGGCCGGGGTGGTTACGGCGCGGAGAAGGGAGTCCCGTCCGACTCCGACTCAAGGAGGAAGACGGCCTGACTCGCGGGCCCGATACGTCAGCCGCAGAGAGAGAGGGAGCGGGGCTCCAGCATGCACACGGGCCGGTGGTGCTGCTGGGCTTCGGCCTGGCCGGCTCGGCCCATCCGGAAAAGGAGGAGAGGGGCAGCGCCCTGGGCTGAGGAGAGGGGATGGGCCGGCTCGGCCTGCAGAGAAGGGGAGGGAGTTTTCCCTTTTCTAATTTTCTCAATTCATTTTCAAATTTGTTTTCCAAATAGCTTTTCAAACTAAGTTTTGAACCCTTGCAAAATCCAATCAAATCTCAGGAAATAAATATGTGCAGCAGCATGTATGCAACATAACATGTTTCTATGCCTAAGGGTTTATTTTAATTCACAAAAAATATTATTCTATATATTAAATGCTCAATCAATTGCATAAATAAATCAAATTAAATTTCTATTTTCAAAAATTGAAAATTTCCGGGTGTTACAATTCTACCCCCCTTAAAAATAATCTCGTCCTCGAGATTAGTTAGTGCTTACTCAAAAAGTTGGGGATATAACTTCCTTAATTCTTCCTCTTTTTCCCATGTTCCCTCGTTTTCTGAAGACCGATTCCACTGTACCTTGCATAAGTTTATAATTTCACTCCTTCTGAATCGCTCTGTGGTTTCTAATATTTTAATTGGGTATTCCCCTCGAATCTGGTTAACTGTCGCTGCTGGTGGTGGTTGCATTACTACGTCAACACTGATTTTATCTCCTTTGGACGTAGTTAACACAACGACCTTTTCCTCACACTGAATAACTGCCTTGTCCTGCTTCATCCAATCCAGACCCAATATAACATCCATTCCGGTTGTTCTTATTACCGTAGGGTTCACTTTAAAGTCTACCCCCATTAGAGCAATGCTAACCGAAGGACAATAATATTGAGCTTGCATAGCCCCACCCGGTGAATTTACCAATAATGGGTTTTGTAGGGCTAATAGTGGTATACCGTGTATCCTAACAAAACTTTGTGATATGAATGAATGCGAAGCACCGGAATCAAAAAGAACGGTAGCGGGGATGGAGTTGACGTTGAACGTACCCATCATAACCTCTGGTGCTTCCTGAGCTGTCTCCGCGGACACATGGTTCACACTTCCTTGATTAGGCGATTGTTGATGTCTTCCCTTCTGGTTGCTACTCTGCGGAGTCTGCTGGTTCTGCTTCTTGGGACAGTGGTAAGAGAGATGTCCCGATTCTCCACAGGCAAAGCACTTGATGGGAGTGCCAAATGTATTGGTCCTGTTGGAGGTCTTGCTAGGGGTGGCTTGCTGAGGAGTCTGGGTAGGAGTTTTCTGCTGTTGCGGTGGAGACTGGGAACGAGGCTGGTTCTGATTGCGGTTCCATTGATTTGATGGCCCTTGGTGTCTCTGCTGGAAATTTCGTTGCTGGGCGTTGGGACGCGAACGGTTATTTCTTGTAAAGGTTTGTCCTTGCTTCTTTCTCTTGTTATCCGCCATCTCCTTGCGCTTGTTTCGATCACTATAGCGCGATTCACCAGCTCTTGAAAATTGAGGTAGGTGGTTGTCATGAGTTGGAGTTGCAATCTATCGTGAAGTCCCTTGAGGAAGAGACGCTGCTTGTCCTTGTCATTAGCAACATCATCGGGAGCATACCGCGACAATTGAACAAACTGATCACGGTACTCTGGCACCGACATTTGTTCTTGCTTCAAAGCTCTAAACTCTGCCTGCTTTAACTCTATCAAACCTTCAGGAATATGGTATGACCTGAAGTTCTCACAAAACTCTTGCCATGTGATAGCAGGCGCATTATTGGGGCGACCATACTGGAATGCATCCCACCAGTCTTGAGCAGCTCCTTGCAACTGTCCAGATACATACAACACCTTCTCCTCATCATTGCATTGCACAATGGTGAGTTGTCTCTCCACGGCGCGAAGCCAATCATCAGCATCCAATGGGTCGGCGGCGTGGTTGAACACAGGTGGACGACCTTTCAAAAATTCTCCTCGCTTATCTCTAGCTTGAGGTTGAGCAGGTTGTGGTCCTCCAGCTGGTTGATTTTGATTGAACTGCATCATTGTCTCCATCAACTGCGTCTGCGAAGCGATGAGATCTTGAATGCTAGGTTGTGGTGGTGGTGGTGGATTAGGATTCCTCCTGTTACCGGTCATCTGTTTTTTCCAACATATAATTGAGTTTTAGAATTTTTCTATTATGCAAACATTTGTAAGGCATGAATCTGAATTTCTGGGCGAGATCCGATAACATCAGCATAGTAAACTGATCATATCTGGAGTTTCAGAAATCAAACAGAGACGTTCTCTATACCGTTGGAAAGCCTGAGAAATTCTCTACGATCTTCATGTGGACCACTTTTCCAGATTCTGATGTTAGATTAACCAAAAACAGACAATAACAGAAACTGTCCGGTCTGCCATACTGCGCAGAATTCTCAATTTGCAACAACTGTATCACCAAAACCATAATAGCTATTAATGTGATTCTTGAGGCCATGAAAAGGGATGGAAGTCTACTATTCCCCTTAAAATTTTCACAATTTTTGGATTTATGAAATTAATAAGAATAATTAACAAGACAGAGAGGTCCGAAAAACAGATTTTGAGAAAACCAAATTTATTCAACCTAATTATTTATTTAATTTTTTTTACCCCTTAAATCTTTTAATTAAGAGAATTAGAGACATGTGTATAATCCTAAGCACTCATTACAAAGAACCAAATCACACATAATTCATAAGCACAAAGCAACAAGCACATAAAATTCACACGCACACAAGACTCGACTTAACTTGACTCACATCTAAATCGTTTTATTATCTAATTGGACTCCTATCGTGATTCCTCTTGTCGAGCTTGGGCATCCTTCCTTGATTCCTAAGTTCAACCTCACATTGATAGCTATGCTTGTGGCTTGGCTTCTCCAACACGCTTGTGGGAGGTTTGGCGATCATATCTCATCTTCTTAATTTTCGACCAAGACAGCGGTAGAATGAGAATGAAATTAAAATTTTCATAATAGAACAAGGTGAGAAAGCATGAAAGCATGATAGATCTTAGAATAAGAAGAGAAATCAAATTTTCATGATGGAATAAGGGTAAGGGAAGCACATAAATTAGCAATTATTAAGGTTAAGGTAGAAAGCATGCATAAGATGAGGAAAGCATATCCTAAAATGTCCACTCTATCTAGGCTTGCGTCCTACAGTCAACCTATACTCTGATACCAATCTGTCGCACCCAATTTTAAGGATAAAATTGAATGAACCAACTTATGTGCGCCCAGAGATCAATCACACACATAAGCGACAAATTACACAGTACCATCACAAGGTTCAATATATAATGAATAATATCACAGAGTCTTTACATAAATATCAGCAGAATATATATAACTCTCGCGGAAACTCCAATCCACAGGGAATAGTTGACTGGTGAACACAATCCTAATAATCCTCAGAAGAATCCTCATAGTCATCTGTTACCCATCCGGGATTTTTATCTAAATATGAAAAATAAAGCAAGCGTAAGTACATGTCGTACTCAACAAGAATAGCACGGGTTTATGAGGCTCAAATAAGGCATAACACTGGTTGACAGCGGTTGCTTTTAGTTGATCACATTTTAGCAATTGAGTAGCAGCAATAGAATATACCAAGGAACAAGATTTGCATGATCATATAAACATGATAATTAATATGGGATAAACATCAATAGAAACTTCAAATAAATCAATATTCAATTAGTTAAATTCCTGTAAGACGTCCAAGGCCGCTCGTGACCGTGAGCGCGGCTGATATATCAGTTTTACACTCTGCAGAGGTTGCACACTTTCACCATGAGTCGTGATTCCCATGTGTCAGGGGTTTGCAAGGCCCACACTACACTGCCAAGGTGCATAACAGGGTCTCACCATGAAGTCTTTCAAAAGGCTCTCTAACAAGTTACCAATCAATCCGGGCGCAATGGCAAGGGGCGGTGGAGCCCTCCTTCCAAGTGGCACACACACGCAGCAGTACACACAAGGACAGGAGCCGCAAAACAACCAGCTCGGCAAGGAACCTTTCAAGATTAACAACATGATAGAAAGTAACTTCATACTTGACTAAAGCCAGAGCCATATAGCCCCCATGGTTGCGCTGTAAGTCCCGGTGTCATACTTACAGATAAGTCCTTAGTCCATGTTGCTAAAAAGCATCTTTTAACTTTTATTCCATAATCAATTATTCAAGTTCATAAGATCATGACCCATCAAAGCACTAGCATCACTACTCAAATGCAATCTCATAGGTAACAAGGATCAAGTGATCAAAAGATAGGAATAAATACTAGGGTTGCCAAGGTAGACACATGCATCATGAATTTGGTGATTAAGGTGAATAGGCAACAAGGATGGTCCGTGCTATACTTGCCTTGATCAAAGTGCTCTGGAGAACTTGGATCCTCAGTGTACTCTTGATCACCAACGTATTGCTCACCATCTGAACTCGATCATAAAATCACCACACAATCATCGAGGCAATCATACACGAAGCAAACAAGATCTATATTAGAAACAGTACACCACCAGTAGAAAAATGGATTGAAAAGTGTATAAAAATAATCTACGCGTCGCTACGATTCCAACGATATAAAGATCACGAAAATCGGAGTTCAAACGGAGAAGTTATGAAATAAACAAGTTTTACTTTAATAAAATAATAGATTAAATCTAATCTCGAATTTTAAAAGTTGAAAACATGACTAACAGTAGCATCATTAGATAGATTACAAAATTACGAATCTAACGAGACTTGAACGGATCAAATCGGAGTTAAAACGAATATTTTATGGCCAAAATAAACTGAGTGGCAAATCTGCAAATATTGAAAACGTATTTTTAATCTAAACCGAAGAAATACGTTTTCTAAAAAGGAAAGCATAATCTGAAAAATACGCCAAAGGACCGCGGGTTAGAACATTAAAAAGTTGACGGGGTTTTCTGCAAAAATGCCGGCAAAGGGGTATCTCCCACTATGGGCCGTTGGATCGGCTGTGGACGGCGTGGATTAGATCGGGGGGAAAGAGGGGCGTTCCTGGTCGTCGGAGTTGGGCGGCCAACGGCGGTGCTCTCGCCGGAGGATGGCCGGAGACGGCGTTTTCGGGGCTTGGAAGCTCGGTTCACCTCGGGATCTGGTCGGGGAGCAAGAGAAGCTCAAGCTAAACCTATCTATGGTTTCGGTTGCCACAGAGGTAGCTCGGAGAGGATGCGGCGAGCTCGGTGGCGGAACTATGGCGGCGGCGAAGCTCGGCATCATGGCTACAGTGCACAAAACCGAGGGAGAAGGGGTCGGGAAGATCCCTGACCTTGCTGCGAAGCTTGGAGGGCAACCAATTTCAACGGAGAGACTTCTCGTTGGCGAAATCGACGGCGACGGCGGAGCTCGGGGCGGCGGCGGCTCTGTGGCTACGGCTAGGGCAAGATTGGAGGGCGTGGCTTGCTCGGGAACTTGTGGGGAGGGATGGCAGGGCTCGGCCGACATATATAGGGGCGCGAGGGAGGTGTAGGAGATGGACTCGGCCACGCCAAGAGGGGAGGCCGGGGTGGTTATGGCGCGGAGAAGGGAGTCCCGTCCGACTCTGACTCAAGGAGGAAGATGGCCTGACTCGCGGGCCCAAGACGTCAGCCACAGAGAGAGAGGGAGCGGGGCTCCAGCATGCACATGGGCCGGTGGTGCTGCTGGGCTTCGGCCTGGCCGGCTCGGCCCATGCGGAGAAGGAGGAGAAGGGCAGCGCCCTGGGCTGAGGAGAGGGGATGGGCCGGCTTGGCCTGCAGAGAAGGGGAGGGAGTTTTCCCTTTTCTAATTTTCTCAATTCATTTTCAAATTTGTTTTCCAAATAGCTTTTCAAACTAAGTTTTGAACCCTTGCAAAATCCAATCAAATCTCAGGAAATAATTATGTGCAGCAGCATGTATGCAACATAACATGTTTCTATGCCCAAGGGTTTATTTTAATTCACAAAAAATATTATTCTATATATTAAATGCTCAATCAATTGCATAAATAAATCAAATTAAATTCCTATTTTCAAAAATTGAAAATTTCCGGGTGTTACATCCTGGATCTTCTAGCTTGGGCATGTGTGGTGGGACCGGAAGGTGATCGTATTCAGCTCTGACAGAGTTGATCATCCTCGCAATTTCAGTGTGAGTCTGCCTAGCTCTGTGCTTCCTTCTGCTTGTCTTCTATGCTGGCTTGTCCTTGTCGATGTACGGCTTCTGTGGATGGCCAAAACTTTCTAGCGTCTTGTTCTTGAGTGGCTCTATATTCTATGACATCCTTTTGATCTTCCTTTTGAGTTTTGTTTGGACCTTTTGCTCCTCTCATTGTTCTATTCCTACAAAAAATTAGTGGACAACACATACCCCAAGGAATATACACGTAATGACAGGGATATTGTTGTCATAAAGCTAAAGGTCACTTTCTATGATTTAGAGAAGTTGTTTGAACATTAACATCGAACATTTATTATTCACCATTACTTCTTCTTTGGAGGATTGATTTTATGTTGTCTTAAGTTTGATTTTCATACATGGCATTTGTAGAACTAAACTTATAGAAGTAAGGCAATGGTGAGTAGAGAAATTGCAAACCAATGTGCCTGAGCGACGGGAACTTGAGAGGAGGAAGACCATGGTCAGATCATCTTTGGTGGAATTTGGTCTTCCTTCCTTGTGCTTCAACTGGACGACGATGATTAGTGGGGGGAGCTTTCTCTAAACTTGTCTCATTAACGAGGAAAAGTGAATTTCCCCCAAGCTTGCTCTTTTAAGTGCCCTTGCATCACCATGGTGTTTGCTTGAATTTCATAAGGACCATACTTCGTGCCACCTTATGTCTTGATGAAATTCTACTCAACACTTGTTGCACCTTCTTTTATAGCTTCTTGAGTTTGTCTTGATCTGAATTATTTGTCAGAAAGGGCTTCTTTGTGCTTGCGCAGGACCATCTCATTCTTTTGCACCATCTTATCCAGGAGACGTTGATGTTGATATTAACATGCTTGTTCATTGACTCTTGGTTGATGGGTTGAATATCATTGGAGATGCATACTCTAGTTCATCCTTGATTGTCCTTATTTGAGTGAGTGCTTCATCTCCGATGACTTAGTGATGTCATCCGGCAACCATAGTTGTTTACAGCTTCTCGAGGTGTCGACGACAGACCACCATTAATAAATGAGGTATGCGGAGTTGCCTCCTTTGAGGATGACGAGAGCAGGCATTAGTTGGTCATCCAGTAGGAATTGCATCCTGCTTGCAATCATCATCCTAGTTTAGCCCTTGGTTTTCGGGTTTGTAGGTTCATCCCAAGATTAACTTATATTCTATCCTGCAAAATGTTAGTGGACACATACCCGAAGGATTGCAAGAAGTTCGAAACATGGGTTGTTGTCCATAATTTTTATCTATGCTAACAAAAGATGATTAAAGGATTATTTTAGCATAGATTTGTTTTTGTCATTTTTTATTTGTTTGCTACATTCTAACATGGTTCAAGGTAAAGGTAACTTGCAGCTAAGGACTAAGTGAATAAACTTTTGGTACTTACAGTTCTTTCCTTGGTGAAGGATGAGCTGATGTGTCTTCTTCGTGCCAAGTTGTTGGAGTTCATCACATGCCTTGATTCATCTCTTACGTGAGATCATCTCAGGACTTTCCCAGATTGAATTTGAAAGTTTCTGCAGGGGTTAGTCCGACAAAATAACCAATGTCTACACAAGCAATTTTTAGTTCAATAATCCAACTAGATTCCATGTCTAATTTGACTAAAGCAGGCAATTTTAACCTAAGCACCACGCTTAATTTAAAAGCCTATGGAAGTATTTGCAGTACTTCTAAACTAAAACTTACTTGCATAGAAAGTGGAAGCATGAAAGCATACAGAGATTTACTCAACAATAGAGATGAAAGAGTATGATCATAATGAGAAATATATTTTCTCTCTCTGTTTTTTAAGTGATGTGGATGTATGCATGCTATGGATTTGATATGAGGAAACACAAACTAAATGGAGTGGATGCATGGATTAAAGTAAATATGCAATGAGATGCAAGATAACTACTCAAAAGTTTAAAGTCCATGAGCAAGACTTTCTCACCTTCTTGATCATACTTACCATGATTTGTGCGTAGCGCAGTTTCGATGTTCATCACTTGAGATGTGATTTGAATTGTTATGATGACGACCTCCTTCTCCAATCTACAAGAATCTACACAGAGTTAGAAAGAAATATATATATATGTATGCAAACCTGTGAGATAGCAGAGTTCCATTGTTGATGATTCAAATCTTGAATGTTAGGGCACCCTAAACTGCTTCAATGCTTCTTCTTGTCTTGGGGAAACTTGCCGGAAGGTTGAAACAGCCTCTGCTGTCCTGTCTTACTCTACAACTCAACAGAAGAGGGATAATCCTACTAAAGCTAGTGGTACAGTAAATTAGCAGACATCAAGATCACTATCAAAAACCTTATGCCAATTGCTTCCCCAGCAACGGCGCCAAAAAGCTTGTTGGTATTTATTAAGTGCAATAGAAGATGAAAGATTCCGTAAGCGCACAGAATACCATTATAGCTTTTACCCGGGAGTATTCCAGAGTATCATTATTTATATTTTACCACAGGGAAGCAATGGTTAAAGAGTCTGATAGTTACCATCATGTATCTACTAACTTAGTACACCAACTAGACTATAGTAGGGGTAAGTGATAAATGATAGGAGTTATGCATAATAATCACTTGAATGACAAATGAGTAGTTTAGAGGACAACGTGAGAGTTCAAGGTTCCTAAATACTTCTCTATTACTTGGGTTCTAAGATAACTGAAGGATAATTAGGTGAAGCAATCACACAAGAGCACTTTGGAGCAACAGTACCTTTTCGATTCTCAAATAGACTGGGAAGGGGTAATCGGGAGAAGCCTGCCAAAAAACTCTACGAACACTAACCCTAACATGGTGGATTACGAAGGCCTGTCAGAGCTGTCACCCCTGAGGCTACCACAACTAACCATCGGATTAGTCGCAATCTCAGGTAACAAATAGTCTAGACGTCATGTCTACATTATCGATTACTACCCTAGTCAAACGTTATAACTAGAGCACTCAATACGAACGGAGATCCCATGCCAAACTATAACAACTATACTAACCAATCATAATATGATGCATATAAGTAAATAGAGAAGATAAATATAAAAAAGCATAAGTCTTAGAGAGATAAGATACAAGTCATACCAGACCTCAGAAGACTCCTCCAGAACCTGAGCATAGCTCCGCTCTCCCTAACTCTCAACTAGAACTAATCTACTACATTGGAGAGAGGTTATCCTTCAATGGGACGCCTCTCCATCCAAGCTCTAACTAGAGAATATGAATTATAATAATGAAAGGGGTAGTGCCTAGGGGGTCCCTGGGGCTCTATATATAGGGGGCGGCCTCCCCTCCTCCACCTTGAGCAAGCGATGTGGTACTAAACCTTTCCACCATATCTCATTTAAGTGCACATAGGCCTTAATGGGCCAAATTCTGATTTAGGCCCAATTAATCCCACAGCCCTTAATTAATCCTGCAGCTCATGTTCTTGAATCTTCCAGTGTTTGTAAAATCCATATTTTTTTATTCCGGACTCCAAAAATAGCAAGTAATATATCCGTTTCGATCGTCTTGACGAGCTCTACGTAATGGTGAACTCCAATTCCTTATTTGAGATACTTTTGCTCGGTGAAAAATTGAGCGTTCCTTCATACCCTGCAAAACAAGTGAGAACACCAAAACTCGTGGAACTTATTAGAATCAAACCCTTTAACTATGTTCTGGATTGTTTTATGCCCTTGATTCATGTTTAGTTCATGGGAAAAAATGAGCAATAACTACCGTCAACAGCTGCAAGTTAGCCATGTATTTGACAATTCCTATGCCCATGCAATCTGGACTGTCAAGCGCACATGACAGTGTAGTGGCCAACAGTAGCAATGGCTGCACAAACCCTCCGTGTACAGCTTCATTTGGTACATGAAAAGATGCTCCAGATCTTAACGCATCGCAATAACACCACCACACTATTGTTTAGCCACTCTCTGTCATCCCTGTCCTGGTTCGTTCCTGCGCACACAGGAATAGGGAGAGCAAGACTCTGAAATCAGTGTCGTTCATGAGTTTGTCTACTCGGGTGATGACCGGCAACCAGGTTTTAGGGGAGCGTCTTCCACGCGATTGCTCGATCCATCCACAACTTCCTCTACTTTTCAGTGGTGACAACTTGTATGGTGATCGGCACTGCAACTCATAAGCACGGCATCAAGCGGGATGACTACATTGTCGACAATCGCTATGTCAACTACCGTCTTCTGATGCCACTAGGTATGCTGTTGCAACCTGTCCTTTGTTTTCTGCGATTAAAATCAGGATTATTGTCATGTACATGTGTGTTGCGCTTAGATTACACATGCACATATCTGATGTCACAAACTTGATTTTAGTATTTTTCTAGACTAAACTGCTACTTAAGTTGCCTAAATATCTAACGTGTGATTTTCAATTCGTTGTCCACTCAAGTGGGATCCGCGTTGTAGTGGTGGCGTTTTGGTGTGAATCGACTAGCTCGATCATGCCTTCCACCTAAGCAGTGCATTTTTCTCTCTGATCATCAATAAACTCGCTGGAAAATAAAAAACACTTTCCTTTGAGGTTGTTAACGTACGTAGTTTCTGTATGCTGCCACTAGTACAGAGTAGGGATTTTGTCCTGGTTGAGAAATCCCTTTGCTCCCGGTTTCCCAACCGTGACGGCGGATGCGGGACTAAAGGTGGAGCCTTTAGGGACCCTTAGTCCTGGTCCATAACACCAACCGGGACTAAAAGGCTGGCCAGCCGAGTCATGGGCCTGCAGTCTTTAATCCCGGTTTGTATTTCAGACCGGGACTAAAGTGTTTCTTTTTTATTTTGGTTCTTTTCTGTTCTTTTGTTGTCGGTGTTCGAAATTAGGTTTTTGAATACGTTCTATGCTGCTATATATGAATATGTACGGGTGTCAAAAGTACAGTTTCAAAGCACAAATAACAAAATCAAAGTATATATGAAACTTATACATACAATTTAAACGACATGTTCGAGTAAACCTTGACATACATGGGACCATATAACGATTTAGAAGTTATGACACACATAACATATTTAAGTGCTCTCAGATAAATGATACAAGACACAACTACTACCTATAAATTTCTGAAATGTTCATTATGTGCCACAAGCAGCTGAGTGAAGTGTAGGTCGCCGATGTGCCGATGTGGTATAGGCATATTTCATTTAACGCATTGAGCAGTGCACTCTCCCTTGCTTCACAACTACGAGCAAAAGGTCTACTAACCACAGTAAACGGTGCTCGAGCAGGATGGTATCCTGGTCTCTTATTCGCAGCCAGCTTGTCCTAAAACCCTTCGCTTGTATGTGTTGGCCTTGCATGAGCGTAGTCCCATCTATACCTCAATTGATAAATTGTCTGGTTTAGGATGGCTTCAAAACTACACCCTGTGTATGTTAAGTCATAGTCCCGAACCTGTAATTGTTCATAAATTAATGTATGTTATATACTATATATGAGGTAGGTATAAAGAATTTAAATTTGACCTACCACATCATTTCAATTGGCTGCGGCGATCTTTGCACAAAATCCCTGTGGGTCATGACTCATGTTTGCATTCATACATTGTACGAACAACGAGCATAGTGTAGGTAAGGTGTATCCAATGTTCGCAAGTTTAGTCACACATGCCATGGTAGCATATTTTTGTGCAATGCTCGGCTGGGGTGCCATTCAACCAACCTCTGAGATTTGTAGAACTCCTCTACCATGCCTGGCGGTGATGGAAAAGCCAATCCGACATTGTGTTAATTGGCGATTATCTACTTGAAAGGTTTTGACATTAACTGTCCGAACACCAAATTTGGACAGTGTTTCTTTAAGCCAAATAATTGGGTCAATTACCTATAATTAATAGGTGTTAATCATTACATTATAAACATATACACATATTGGACAATATAACTACACAAACTTATTCAATTGCTTACAACGGTCGGATAGGGCCAATTTGCTTTAACAACCTTTGGATTGAATCCAAAAGCATTTACATAGCCACTGTGGCCAATCCTTTCTGGTTCAGGGAGACAACGTCCAGCCATCTCTAATTCATACATATATATGATATATCAAAATCCATATAAGTTGGCTGTTGGCCAACAATATATCTGGAACCCTAAAAAACATATCTAGAACCCTAAACAAACTGTTCAAAAACTTCATGTCAAAATATACAATTTCTTGCCCTATTCATCCGAATCCAATGTTTAAAGATCTCCCAGACATGATCAGTAAAGCCGTAGGCAAAATGTAAAGAATTAATGTATATCACCAGGGCGCAGTGGGGAACGTTGCGGCCGGGGTCGGAGACGAGTGCGGCCGGTGGGTCGCAGTCGGAGAAGGGAGAGGCGGGGTCCGAGGAGAAGGCGGCTAGGCCGTCGCCGGGCGTGGGCGGGCGCTGACACGGTACAGAGGTCGGAGACGGGCGCGGCCGGTGGGTCACAGTCGGAGAAGGGAGCGGCGGGGTCCGAGGAGAAGGCGGTTAGGCCATGGCCAGGCGCGGGCGGGCACGGACACGGTACAGAGGTCGGAGACGGCGGCGAGGTCGTGGCCGGAGGCAAGGACGCGCGAGCGCGAGCGCGAAGCGGCGGCGGCGGGCGACGATTGAAATGAAACGAAACCAGTCCGGTCCCAATATATACGCGTGTGATATTAGTCCCTGTCCTAACTACGAACCGGGACTAAAGGTTACCTTTAGTCCCGGATTGTAGTGGGGGTCGGGACTAAAGGCCAACTTTAGTCCCGGTTCACACTACAAACCGGAACTAAAGGTTGTCTTTAGTCCCGGTTCCTAGATGAGACCGGGACTAAAGTCAATTTTGGCGCCCTACTGAAAGGATTGAGGATGCCCAAGAGGGGGGTGAATTGGACAACTAGTAAATTTTTCGCAAAACAATTCAACCTATCGCCATTTGCCCAATCTCACCCCATAAATGCTTGTGTAAGATCTAAATCTAAAACAAGTTTTGCAACCTAGAGCCAAGTCATATCATAAGTATACTACTCTAAGAATGTAAAACACCCAAAGTAAATGCCGGAATATAAATGAGTAAGAGATTCGAAGCTGAGTTTTTCCTGAGGTATCGGAGAGTCGGCACTCTCCACTAGTCCTCGTTGGAGCACCCATGCAAGGGTGTAGCTCCCCTTTGATCTTTGCAAAGACCAAGTGCTCTCTACAGGCTAATCCTTTGCCTCTCCGGCGTGTTGGATCGCCCACAACCGCTCACAAGCTTGGCTTGGACCGCCCACAAGCTCTCCAAGCGGTCACTAAGCCTCCGATCACCACCGAACCATCTAGGTGATGCCGATCACCAAGAGTAACAAGCCTAGACTCTCACTTGACTAAGAACAAGGCGAAAGAGGGTGATGGATGCACACAAGTCACTCGTGATCATACTCTAGGGAAGAAGCTCACAAGCAATGGATTACACTCAACCTCCCTAGGGCTCTTGCACTCACACAAGGTCACAATGGTTGCTTCAGCTGAACAAATGGGCAAGACAGCTAGAATGAAGCCAATGGTAAAGTATAAATACTCCCCCTCTCCAAAACTAGCCGTTTGTACTGTTTTCAGCTCTCTGTGAACCGTCGGATGCTATGAATAGTGCCACCGTCGGACTATAACCCGCCAGTCCGACTCTCACAGACGGCAAACAGCCGTTACTGTGTCAGAGGGGCGTCGGACGCTGGGCAATGGTCCGACGCCCTTTGGCGCTCTCGGGTGCTCTCTGCACAGAACCACAACACATGTATAACACGCGACAATGGTCCGACGAGGGCCGTCGGACGCAGTCTGACGCCCTACTGTGCTCTCTGGTGCTCTCTGGAACTCTCTAGAAGTGTCGGACTGACGCGTACATTAGTCCAACGATTCCCCTCACCAAGGTTCAACGCTCACCCGAGGAACCCCTGGCACCGTCGGACGCTGGCTGATGGTCCGACGCCTATCCATCTAGGATTCGATGCTCCCTGGTGCACTGAGAAGCACCCAGGGGCTGCCACGTGGCCGTCGAACTCTGAGCAATGGTCCAACGACCAGTCTACTCAGGGTCCGACGCCCCAAACTCAATCAAAACTTCACCGAATCGAAAACTTTCCAAAACGGAGTTTGATCCTCTCTCTCTCAAGAGTCTCCCTGGGCTGTCTAGAGCTATGTTGGACAAGTGTGCATCACATCTACACTCTCTAACCTTGCCCTACATCAAGCTACCCATCCAAACCTCTCTTTATAGTACGGTCAAAGAGAAAAACAAAACCTAAGACTACTCCAAGTGTCTCTCAACTCCAATCGACACTTGGGACAAGCCTATCACCGTCTTGTCTTCCATCCTTTGAAAACCAAATCGATTTCCATCGCTAGGGGCTTGAACCAACATGTTATTATGACCTAACCTCTAGGTTTTCCTGCAAAATACACGTTAGTCATAATAACCTTCTTGTTATCATTAATCACCGAAACCACTAGGGCCTAGATGCTTCACCTACAAAAGTCGGTTCCCGCCCATGCAACCGCAACAACTGAGTTCACAGAGCCATAACTCAGAACAAAAGAGGTTCATAAATACTGCAGCAAGTTCACTGATGAGTTTACAAATTGTTCATCAAAATTCATGAGTTCACAAATACAAGCTCACAACAACAAGTTCAAATACACACCAAGTTCACAAATTTGACAACCATAATTCATAATAATGATTAAGTTTCATGACAAACTGAATGGAGGATCACATATGCATCAAGCACCGTCATCCTTGGATGAAGTATTCTTGGATTTAGTGGTTCGTGCCTTCTTTGCCACATGTGCCTCGTCATCCTTGGATGAAGTATCCTTGGATTCAGTATTTTTCGTACCTACATATTTAAATGAGTTGTGTTAGGTATAATTTACATGTATAATTTACCAGTTACATAAATAACAATTGTAGCTGAACTATAAATGTACCATTCTCGTGAAAGTGGTTGGGTCAAACCTTCGAGGTCGCCCTGTGGGGCTGCTTCCTGTGATCCAACACCCGGTTCCAGAAGCAGTGAACCATCTTCTGAACAAGGTGGTGTCTCCAGAACTTCTGTGGTGTCTTCCGGTGCTTCCCTTGTGGTGCATGCAGGCGAACCTTCTTCTGATGAAGAATCACAGGGTCCCTCAATTAAGTAACCTGTGCATCCTATAATTCAGGTTTTTTGTATATATGTAAATCCACGTATGTAAACCCATGTATCTTCTGTTTGTACTTGTGCCTGCTTGCCAATGACCTGTTCCTTGTGCACCTCTATGTCCAGAAGTCCCCGCACCTCCGCGATCCATGTGTGGGTACAGTGTGTATCGGATTCGATACGGAGGCAAGGCTGTAGTAAGAGTGACAATTGTTACAAGGAACAGTGTAACATACACGCAGCATAGTTCTGTTGTAAGTGTACCTACCAGTCACAGGACGACATGCCTCCTGTTGATTACCCAGTGGTAGTGAGTCTACAATAATCCAAACTGACCATATGTGTGTTGACGGTGGATAACGTCAACTTTTATTAGAACTTTAGACACAAAAGGATATATGAATACACACTAATCTAGGGTTTTAACTGACAATTTCCACGAGTTTTGCATATTCTGTATTTTCCAGGGATTAATCCAGAAAAGCATAAAAGAAGGATTAAAGTGCATAAAAGATATGGAACTTAACCGCGAAGGCAACATCGTCATTAGGACCCTAGAAGCATCTAGATAACACCCGAAGCAACCGGGGCCCCACCACCTAACAGGTGGGGCTGGCCGGCGCCAAGGGGGGACCGGCCGGCGTCCCCCCTAGGGTTTCACCCTCCGTCTTCTGGAATCTTCTTCCACCACCTTTGAGGAGTCATCTCGGCCCTTGCTTCAGTCGGTTTGATCCTATGGTGCACGTTTACCCCACCGGGCTATAAATAAAGGGGCAGACCCCCCTGAGGCATCCAATCATTTATCCAAGGCATCAAGTCTTCGGTCAAGCCATAAAGAGCCTCCTAGTTAATCAAGAGCCTTCAAGTTCATAGTTCTAACCTAGTTAGATTAGAAGTAGAGGAGTTCTAGTTCTTCAACGGGATCTGGAGCCCCGGCGTCTGTCTGGAGCGCGGAGTTCGGTATAGTTTTAGTTCTTTCTCTATTATTGTATCCTTCATTATGATTAGGGAACCATTGTTCTTAATAGTTCATATGTTCTTGATTATAATAGCCATTGTCTACTTTGATTTTATGTCTAGTATAGTTGGTTTGATCTTCTTGAAATCGTGTAATTTCTCGTATAGCGTTTATCCAAATGATCGTTGGGTAGATGATGAACAATATGTGGACGTGGTGTCTAGATATTCTGTTTATCTGTGAGTGCACCTTGATGTGCCGGGTCATGTGGTAGATCATGTAGGTGACAGCTACGTTGAGTCCTCTGTAGTCCACCCCCCGTATCTAGGCAAGCATGCACGGTCGCGAAGTTGGGTGATGACTCTGTTTCACATCCTTCCTAGATGATGCCCGTTACATGTGATCATGATATAAGACTAATCTAACAATAATTGCTAGATGTTGTTGCACTAATTAGAGTTATTCATTGTTGTAGTTATAGAATTACCTTAGATATTAATTCCTTAGTTTATCCATTGGCTAGTTATTACTATGACTAGAAAGTGCTCTGATGTTTATCCATTATTTATGATGCTTGATCATACTTGTCACCTTTATTTATCTTTATCATCTTGTGACCTCTACCTATTATGAGTAGAGTAAATGACATCGATAGCACTGCTTATTCATTGTATATAGTTGCTATCAATATAATAGATTAAAGTTTATCCAGTCCTTCCCAGTGATATAAATAGAAATCGACAACCTGATAGAACTCTAGGTAAAATGCTAAAATGGTATAATTATTTGTCCGCTTGCAGAATTGTTCTTAGTTTATTTTTATATATTTTTGCCTAGTCACATTAAACCATATATGGAACTTTTATTTATTCTTAGCATATATAATTAGGGATGACAACCTAGTTCATGGATAAGAATGTTAGTGATAGATAAGTGGCTAGTTGCTAATGACCAGTTAATTAATTACCATACATCTCTAATCTCGTCTCTAGTATTAAAAGTTATATAGTTATATTTGACGACGTTAGTAGATGTCAACAATGTGCATCATGAAATCCCCGGAAGGTGACCGTTTGCGGACTCTTATATGTGCAACCCTGGGTATAGTTGATCTTTGAGCATATGTGAGCATGTGGATTGTGAGATCATTTCTATTGTACTGGACGTCGTGAACTTGACGTAGGTTCGCGAGCATTCTAGGTACTACGAAAGGTTGCACAAAAAGATGCGGTAGCATTTCATAAATGACAAGCTTGAGTGATTCTTAATATCCTGGCGGTGATGCTGGTTCTCCTGCGTGTACCATGGAGGTGGGTAAGGTGGGATCCAAGCCAACTGTAGTGGCACCATAGTCGGATGTCCATGGAAGGATGACAATCTCATGACCACCAACTTCAATATATGATTAACAAATAATGGCAAGTGCATCAGTTGGAGATGAGGCTAGCACCAGGTAATCCCGAAGATAATGCGAGATATTGTTTAGCGGGACAAAGACTTGGCACTGCTACGCCACTGCTTCTTGTATCACGGCGCGATTCATGAAATACGGGTGCTCATCAGGGATAGCTTGTACGGGGGCCTTGATAAGTATTAAGCGGCCTAGCATATCAGTAGTATGCAAGTTGACCTCAGGTGCGTCAAAGATTGTCATGTAGTTGTGATTGAAGTCGACATATCTTTGGGTTGCCGGGGTACGCCGATTGAGGCCCCAACGGCAGTTGTCATGCACAATCACAAACAAAACAATGTCAACCCATAAATTTATTTTAAAAACACTGCTGTTGTTATTTTAATTTTTTTTCAGTTTCTAAACAAGGATATTTTCAAAAACCACAAAATTCCTCTATTTCTCGTAACCATTAAAAAAGCTACATATGAAAATACAAGCTGTCTCCATCCAATAAAAGGCGCATTTTAGTTAAAAACTAATAAATGGGACATTCTAGTTAAAAACAACAAATATAAGCTTTCTTCATCTAAAAATACAAATATCAAGCGAATATAAACTTAAATGGTCACAAATCAAGAAATGCACCACAAAATACAATATGTTACATCCTTAGTTATTTCTCAACAATGCAATGACATATAGTAGTGAGGTGTGAAAATGAAGTTAGTTACCTTCAAAAATCGATGTAGACCGCAAGAAATCCTATGACGGCCTGAAGAACGAAGCAAGAACACACGAGCGAGTGGAAGAACAGAGCTATGCCGGGGCAGAGGTGGAGAAAAGGCCGCTTGAAGATTATATACGAGGGGTTCTAGTCCCGGTTGGGATTACTAACCGAGACTACATGATCAATTTTTGTTCCGGGCAGTATCTCCAACCGGAATGGACACCGCCCGGGCCTAAATAGTAACCTTTAGTCCCAGTTACATCCACAGACCAAGACTAAAAGTCCTCTGACACAGCAGAGCATGCCAGTATCCGTTGGCTAGGAACCTTTAGTCCTGGTTGGTGGACGGAACCGAGACTAAAGGTCTCTTTAGTCTCGAAAAAAAAAAGACAGGGACTAAAGGCCAATCTGAATGTTGCACGAAAGGTCTGTTCTCTACTAGTGTGCAATACAACATGCATGGGTCCTGCTTCTTTCTTTAATGCGCATGAATCGATTCTTCTCTCTTTATACTAAAAATCTGGCTCTCCACTGTGGACGTGCAACACCATACGTTCCAAAAGGATGTGATTTAAAGAGTGCAGGTATGTTGTGGTTGTGATTTGTGAAGGCTCAACAGACAATACTTGACACAAAAGCTGGCGCGCGATTGATGCATACTGTATCCTGTACAGACGCCCTGCATGAGCAGAGCCAACCACATCACAACCTATACGCAGCAGCTGACAATGCCCTCAAATCGTTTAATTAGCGACGGGGTGATAATATATATCATTACACCTATAAATTTATATCCTTAAAATAATGGAATTCTTCCTGAGAGACTATGGACAAACATAGCGCAAATGATCGGATTCTAAAAAAGAAAACTCCGTAAAACACCTCTGAGATCATGCAATATACATCTTTAAATCTTATACGAGAGGGTACCGGCTAAGTCTTCTGGACATATTCATAGATATCGTGTCTATACACATGTTTATAGGAGTGATTGTGCGTCTATGATTCATAGAAAAAAAACAAGAGTCCGTAGAATTAAGGTGATGTATTTGTGGTTGAAGAGACCAACTATATAGAAGTTTCCTCTCGTCCTTCGGCACATGTAACTCCGTAACGTCCCATGCAAGCATATAGGGAGTGTGTGCTAGATGCTATTCCGGTTTTACCTGGTCGATCCCTAACCCTGTAGCAATTGATCGTACTTTCTCCTTTAATTCTATTAATTGGTATCCATAATGAGCTCTTATTGCAGTCTATTGCTACAGTGAGGTAGTAAATGTGCAGCGCGCGGTCCCAGCTTTTAATACGTGGATGCACCCTAATTGAGTAACACTGATTATTGCTGCGAAAAGATCGCGCGTGTTCAATCCGATCCAGTAGTATTCAGAACAGTAAATGGAAGGAGCGTTATTTCTTAACCAGGATTGATGTACCTGGACAAAGGATTTACTCCACTTATGTGACTAATCACTCAATATACCATTGTGCCAGTACAACACTTTTTTTAAATAAAATATAAGTAGTATGTACTCGTTGAAAAATTATGACGCGTGAAAAAGGGCAGTAAGTGGTCTTTTCACTGACGTAGGGGAGAAAAGGAAAGAGAGAGAAAAAATGCTTTGTAATTTCACAGCCAATTGATCCATAGAAACCAAGGAACACTGTGGCTTATAAGAGGAGAAAATGGGTCATGGATGAGCTAACCATTGTACTAGTAGGCTAATAAATGAGCTATAAATATCCGTACAAACCAATATTGGGTTATATTATTAACCTTTGCTCTTATATCACTACTACATAAAATATTTTAGGAGGCATTTGTATTTTTTTCAAGGCGGGCAGGAAGGATAACTGTTTCAGGTTAACGTCTATCGACTGCCGTTTACCGAGGCGGTCATTTTTTATTAAACGAGCGGTTATAAAGAAACACCTCAACAAATAGATTAACCGAAATGATTATTCTTATTAACCGAGGCGAGCATTTTAATGTATCGAGGCGGTTACTATAACTGCAACCACTTCGGTAACTATAATAAAGCCCAGCGCGACAGCCCAAGTGGCTCAAACGAGGCCCGATGTATGTAACCATATATAAATGGAAGTTAGGGTTAGCAACCCAGGCACCTAGCCCCTCAATCCTTTCCCTCCCCAGTACCCAGCCTGCCGCGCTTCCTCTCTCCCTCACTCCCGACACAGGTGGTCGCGGTGCCCCTCTCCTGTCCCCCACACGGTGGCATGGTGGCGGTGCGGGCCAAGGCGGCGATGCTCCTCCCTCCCCGGCTCGGCAGCGCTCCTCCCTCCCTCCTTTCCCTCCCGAGCACTAGCGAGAGGCGGCGCCCTCGGGCATGGCAGTGGCCCTCCCCGGCGCAGCAGGCGATGCCAAGACAGATCTGGTGTCCACAGGCAGGGGCACGGCCCCCTGCCCTCCAGCATCACGGAGGCCAGATTCGACAGTGGAAGGGCCATGGCGAGTGCGGATCTAGAGGTGGCGGTGAGCGCAAATATATGGAGGCAATGAGCGCGAATTTGGAGGCGGTGACTTCCTCGAGCTCGTCCCGTGGCGGCGGCGCTTGATCCGTCCGTGCTAGCGGCGCTCTACCTCCCTCACCCAAAGGAGCAGTAAGGATGGATTCGGATCGGATACGCATGGATTCGAATTCGAATGTCACTATTTACCACATTTTAAATCGAATTCGGATACGAATACGAATCATTTCGGATAGGAATCAAATGCGAATAGTTCGAATTCGAATTCGCATTCGGATACATACTTGAAAACATAGCGATATATAAATTATTAATTTTCTTTACTAATAATTTTATAGTAAATTAAAATTAGGATACAAGTAGTGAATAAATTATTAGTAGCGTAAGCAATAGATACTTTATTAAAAATTATATATTTATTAATAAATATTTTAATTATTAAATATATCACAATTAATATTTCTAATAAAGATTTAAAATATTTAATAATAAAATAGGTACATATATAAATATGATTTATTATTAAATACATAAAAATAATATATTTAAAATTAATATAATTACATATATTAAAAGAAATTAAATTTTATCATTATATATCAAGAGTAATAATAGATTAAAATAATTAAGTATTTATTATATCAATAATTGTTAACTGTTTAAATGGTATATATCATTACTTTATTAGTATAATTAAAATTAGCATATTTATTATTAGTAATTACTAGTTTTAAATAGTTTTATCAAGTACTTTATTCTTCTTGGATACGAATAATGTCGGATATCCACAGATAATGTCGGATATTTCGAATACGAATATTAAATCGGATAGAGAAGAATCGAATTCGAATACATCCATTCGACATCCATATTTAAATCGAATACGAATACGAATATCCATATTAGCACTTTTTTCGAATACAAATACGGATAATTCTGATTTCCAGACATCTGAATCCATCCTTACGGAGCAGTGCGGCAGTGGGTTGTCCGGAGCCGATGAGTGGCGGCAGTGCAGGGGTGGGCTTGGCGGACCCGTGGATGGGCTCGTCGGGTGTATTCAGGGCTTTTTTGGGTTTTGAATTGATTAACTGAGGAGAGTAGGCAACCACTTTAATTAAAGTAACAATTAACCATGACCTTTGATCTGAGACAGTTGTGAAAATCGTCTCGGTTAGTCCAAAATACTCACCATGTTAGAAATCAATGTAATTAGTGTATTTATCTTTGATTTCAGAAGGTATCATCCAAAGCAAGGCCACATATATGTAAACATGCATGGGAGGCCATGGCTGGCCAGCCCCTATCGCCGATGAAGACGCTGAGCTTACTAGCACATGTGTACACCCTTTGATAGCTGAGCAAGATACTCCATTCAGTTGCATCACTTGAATTCACATTTGTGTGAAATTGGAGAGCCTCTAGTGCATTTGCATCATCGGTTTGCATCTCATGGCCGCTATTGGAGATCTTATTACCCTTAATGATTGTCGTGTCCTAGCTGGCTTGGAGTTTGTGGGATTGTTGAGGGGCTATTGGTGATAGTTGTCACCTCCGATCAAACTCTATAAGGGTATCTTTGTACTTGTCCCTGTGGTTGATCACGAAGAGAAACTCTAGTGGAACACTCGTGGCTTGTTGGAGTGCTCCTTGTCGTTGATTCTCGTGTCACCTAAGTTTTGAGTGTAGCTTGTCACACTAGTTAGCAGAAGAATTATCACTTGAGGACTTGCCACAATGAGGACGTAGGTTGCTGACAAGCAACTAATCATGGGACATGTGTCAAATCACTTGCCCGGTTCGATATAAGCTTCAACACTTGCTTATTCCAGTCAGATATCTTGCTTGAGTTTGTTGATTGCTTGTGTAGTTAGCTAAAGTAGTGTAGTATTAGTTATAGTGGTAACTTGTTGTTTAGTTGCTCTTGTTATTAGCTCTCTAGTTAGATTGTTGATAGGTCCAAAGAGGCTAGAGGGAGGGTGAATAGCCTATTTAAAACTTCTACAAACATCACTTTATCAAAGGGTTAGTACAACAAGTGGCGAAGCGAATGGGCGCAAGCCTACTCAAAATGCAAGCCCTCCTAACCGTTCTACTTAAGTCACTAAGATCACACACAAGCTAGCCTAGGTTGAGTTACTCTACTCCTAGGTGGACAAGCAAACTACAAGAACTACTACTACACAAGTAAGGTGCTCAAAGTGAAGAGAAGAGTGTAGTAGCGTTATACCTCTGAGTAGAGTAGTTAGCCAATCACCGATATGAGTACGAATAACATACGAAGGTGATGGTCACAATGAAGTCCAAATCAACACAAAGAAGACAATGGATTTATCCCGAGGTTCACGTGCTTGCCGGCACGCTAGTCCCCGTTGTGTCGACCACTACTCGGTGGTTCGGTGGCTAATTGACAACCAATGTCAAACTCAACCAATGAGCGCCACTAGAACCTACCACGAGCAAGATAACTCAATGACACAAGCAATGTATTAGGCTACCTTGTGGCTCTCCGTCGGGGAAGGTGCAAACCCCTCACAAAGACGTCCAGGGAGTGGCCGGAGACAATCTCCAACTCCGCCAACTCCTCCGCTGCTCCAAGACCGTCTAGCTGATGGCAATCACCAAGAGAATAGATGAAAAACCGCAGCAATAATGATCAACAAGTGCCCAAACATGATCTAGATGAAAACAATGCACTTGGATCACTCCCTAGCTCACTATGGATGAGAATCAAGCTCTAGAGTGAGTGGGAGAGGTTGGGAGGCTCAAGATACGCTTAGCAATGAGTGAAATGCGCAAGAGGGACTGTCAAAACCGGTTGATCGGCTATTTATAAGTGAGGATGAAAAACTAGCCGTTTTACAGTTTCTGCGTGCACATCGGACGCTGGTTAAGTGAGCACCGGATGCATCCGGTGGTTGTCCGGTGTACCGCCCGCTGACACGTGTACTAGCCGTTTCAAACTTCTCGCAGCGCGCCAAGTCACCAGACGCGAAGATGTCGCACCGGACGCTCCGACGCCCGTGTCTGGTGCACGAACAGAGAGCATCCAGAGAGCTCAAAGTCGCACCGGACGCGTCCGCTATTAGGTCACCGTGCTTTCACTCAGTCAGAAAGCATGAAGTCTCACCGGACGCACCAAAAACATCACCGGACGCGCTGGAGTTACTATTCCAGCGTATGGTACTTACACAGAGAGGTTCCAGAGAGGTTCTAGCTGCACTGGACGCGTCCGGTGCGCACCCACCGGACACGCCCAACGTCCGGTGCACCTCTGAGAACTGTTTTTGCCCTCTCTTCAACTACCTTGCTTTTAGGTGCTAACAACCAAGTGTATAAGCACTTAGGCATGAGTGTTAGCTTGATTTTAAGTTCATTTGCAAGGTTTTAGGTTAGTGCTCTAGATCTAAATGCATATGCTCAACTATGTCAACTAGAGGCACTTGATGACCGAGGTTGTTAACAAAATTTCATCCCCCTTAATAGTATGGTCATGTAGTATCTTGATCACCAAAATAAAAAGAGCCTTGTTGAATTTTCCTTTGCCTTGACCTCCTTTTCAATTTCCAAGTTGAGAAGCATTTGATCCAACATCTTGATGGACTTACACCACTTGCATGGACGCCGTCATAGCTCCCCACTTGATCTTCTAACCACACTTGCAATCACAATACTTAAGCACATGGTTAGATAATAGGTGTCATCAATTAGCCAAAACCAAACTAGAGCTTTCAATCTTCCTCTTTTTGGTAATTGATGACAATCTCTACAAAGATATTCAATGAATTTGATTTGGTAGTATTAGCTCCCCCTACATATGTGCCAAGTGTTTGGATTTGAAAGGCTTTGCACATATGCATTGGATTAGAAGTATGGGAAGAGATATTACTATCAATTTGATGCTAAGGTTTATAGAATTGGACCTTTGAAGCGCTATACCTATCGGAGTGCATTTATAAACCATCCTTAGCACAATGGATAGCTAGATTCCACTTAAAAGAATTCTTGCAACCAAAGACACTAGAATACCTCGTGAGATCAACATTAGAAACAAGATTCTAGAATCACTCGGAAAGACCAGGAACTAGCTACCACTTTCTATGCATGCTAGTACTTCAATTCACCACACAAGTTTAAGTCTAGCATACACCAAGGCAAGCATATATATTGAATTTAAGTACAAATGCAATGCAACAATCATATGAAAATGCACAATCAAATGCATGAAGGCAAGCATATATATTGAATTTAAGTACAAATGCAATGCAACAATCATATGAAAATGCACAATCAAATGCTTGCAATCATGCTTGTGAGCTTGCTCCCCCTAAAAGTGAGATCCAAATTTTAAAAGTTTGTGATCCCTCTCACTTGGCCTATACCTCTCCCATCATCGGCCTAATGATGGTTGATCGCTCAACCTCCATATCTTTGTACCATTCTCTTCCCTTTGTCATCAAAGACCACAAAAGGGTAGCATGGGTAGGATAGGATTTGAAATCAATGGAGGGAACCACTTTGTCAAATTTTTATAAGCATTTAGCTAGATTACTTGCACAAATATATAACTCGGTTTGTCTTTTGGCAAGCTTCTTCACGCCACTAGGGGTTATCATGACAAAGTTAAATTATATACCAGAATGCTCATATTCTAGTTAAATAGTTGGTTCACAATCCCACAAGCTAGTAATATGTCACCACTAAATCAAACAAGACATAGAAGCAATAGTAGTGGCATATGATCTCGAAAACATTTAGTTTTACATGAATGAGCCTATTTAAGGAAGAAAGTATGTCTATATGCTCTACACAAGTCCTAGCAACTTATGAATGACTGTTGACACTTGTTATCATCCAAATTTTATTATCAATTATCCCTGCATTAAACATGAATATCCAGTAGAATAGGGTTATTAATGACAGATTCCACAAGTTTTGGTGAATTGTCTACTTCCTAGGGGGTTTTTTAGAAAAGCTTAAAAGAAGGATTAAAGAGCATAATTATCACGAAACTTAACCGCCAAGGAAACATCATCACAAGAACAGTAGAAGCATCCTGGAACACACCCGAAGCACCGAGGCCCTGAAACCCCACAAGGTGGGCCCGGCCGGCGCCAGGGTGGGGCCGGCCGGCGCCTCCCTAGGATTTCCTCCGCGCCGCCTTATGGAGTCTTCTACCACCACCTATTAGAAGTCATCTAGGCCCTTGGTTAAGTCGGTTTGATCTAACGGCGCGCGTGCATCCCACCGACCTATAAATAGAGGGCCAGACCCCCCTGTAGGAGAGCCAGATCAAGAGATGAAGACCCTGAAACATTAGATAGATATCCACTAGATCTAGGCTAGCAATCAAGAAAGAGATTAGAGAGATAGAGTAGATGAGAAGAGATTCAAAGGAGTCCCGGCCTGTCGGAGCTTCTTCGTAGCTGTGTTCGTCTGGATTCAGCTCCCTCACCCGAAGTTGCGTTCTGAGGTACTTTTGTATTCAACATCCTGATTCAAGTAAGCATTTGTTCTTATTCATTCTTAAGTTTACAACTCTATTTGAGTGCTTTGATCTTGGTAGCTCCTTGGTTGAAGAAGTAGTTTGTAGTGTAGATGTGATGTCTGGGCTATAATTACTTGTGAATGTCTCCTGATTGGCCGGATAGTGGTAGATCGCGTAGGTGACAGCTGCGTTGAGTCCTCTGTAGTCCACTTCCCGTTGATAGGATCGATAGGTGTATAAGTGTCTGGTAGGAGGGAACTCTGATTTCGCCTCTTATTCATTTCACTGCCTGATTAGGACGATATTATTCAAAGTTTACCGGTTGTCGGATCTAGATAATCATTTGTTATCTCCTCATTCTTGATATTCTCTGGATTGATTGTATTATCGGGTTAAGAGACAATAGACTTAGTCAGTATCACCTACTGTTCCTTTGGGTTCGATGTTAAAACCGGGATTGTCTGGTGAAGTGCTACATCGGTTGTTTTATCTGTGCGCTTGCGGATACCTTGATAATAATAATATTTAATAGAGTGCAGTTAATTTATACCAACAAGCATTTCTGGCGCCGTTGCCGGGGAACGGTTTGCTGATTTTGGCTTAGTCTATCTTAATTTTGTATTATACTTTTATCATTTATCTTTTACCTTTTAAAGTATGGAACCCACGTCCCAACTTTTATATCAATATGGAGCACCATCGGGATCCTATCTCCAGCCAAAAGAATCATCTTTACCCATCAGATCATCTGGCTATGAGTTACGCCCGGGATTAATTAAGTTAGTTCAGGATCACATTTTTTCTGGTAGTTCTAGCGAAAACTCCTATTCCTATTTAGCTGATTTTGAGCAGACATGTTTATGTTTGCACATCAAGGGCATGGCAGATAAAACTTTAAGATGGAAACTCTTTCCGTTTTCATTAACGGGAAAAGCAAAGAAATGGTATAATCGTCATGTTGGGAGTAGCCGTAGCCAAGGAGATTGGGAAGTATTGCATGCTAATTTTTGTCTTACATTTTGCCCTATCGAAAAGGTCGCTAAACTTCATTTTGAAATTATTGGATTTAAACAATTAGATAACGAATCATTAGGCAAGGCTTGGGAATGCTTTGATGGATTTATAAATTCTGGGCCTAATCTTGCTTTTCCAGAACCTATGCTTTTGCAGTATTTCTTTTTAGGCCTTGATGATAAAAATAAAGAATACCTTAATTTGGCCGCAGGAGGAGCATTTATGCATATTACTGCTTCACATGCTAAAACTATTCTTACTAATATCTTAATTGATCTTCCTGAAGAAAAAGAAAAGTTATTAGAAGATAAATTTTTATCGTTTGATTCTAAACTTTTGTCTGATTCATCTCAACTTTTACCTGAACTATGTAATGAGAAGGAGATAACTCCTATTTATGATTTTATGCTTGAATTGGAGGATGAACTTTTTGATGATTATGGAAACACCTCACGCTATCATAAAATTATAAAACCATAAGAGTCTATGAATTTTAAAAGTTTTAATGTTTCATATCCTGCTGATTTAAAATTCCTTAGAGAGATAACTAGAGAATTGATTCTTGTTATGAGTAATGTGTGGTTGATAGAATCTAAGCTTTCAAATGATATAATTCATTTAAATTCTCCTGCCATTACTATTAAATGTTAAATTGATGCATATCCTTTTGATGCCTTTTATAATCCAATAGTTGGTGTCAATATTATGTCTCCTACATTTGCTGAAAAATTCTTGAAAGATATGCCATTAATTTCTACAAATAAATTATTGAAAAATCGTTCAGGACATATTATTTCTAGTTCAGGTGTTTTATGTTCTCTTCCTATTGTGATTAACAAATTCTGAATTTTGCTGAATTTTTATGTCTTTGATGTTTGGGATTTTGATGTAATGATGATTGGGTTACCAATAGGAAAACTATTGCGAGGAGGTTGTGCGGGCAATTTAGAAATTAAACTTGGTAAGGGATTTAATCTCTCAGTGCCTATAACTCATACATTAAAAGCTAAGGCAGAGCCACCTCCTGAGTTAGATCCGATAGAAGAAGTTAAGGCTGTGTCATTTGAGGACTTTATTAAACTTAATTTAGAGGATGATACTCAGTTCTTCATTAATGAAGAGGAGGAGGATCTAATTGATCCTGAACCTCTGGATGAATTACTATAGCTACCTAAGCCTTCTATTGAGCTTAAGCAATTACCTTCTAGTCTTAAGCATGTTTTTCTGAATAATGATCAAAATTATCCCGTGATTATTAGTGATAAACTTTCTGATGAAGAGTCTTTTAGATTAATAACTATTTTAGAAAAACATCATTCTGCTTTTGGTTATTCACTCCAAGACCTTAAGGGGATTAGTCTTGTTTTATGCACCCATCGTATTCCAACCAACCCAGAGATTACACTTTCTAGAGAGCCCCAACGTAGGCTTCAAAATGCGATGAGGGAGGTTGTTAAGAAAGAGGTCTTGAAACTTTTGCTTACTGGGATTATTTATCCTGTTCCGCATAGTGAGTGGGTAGGCCCTGTTCAAGTTGTACCTAAAAAGGGTAGTATGATCGTAGTTAAAAATAATAAAAATGAATTGATACCCCAGAGAATTGTTACAGGATGGCGAATGCGTATAGATTACAGAAAACTCAATAAAGCAACCAAGAAAGATCATTTTCCGCTGCCCTTCATTGATGAGATGTTAGAGCGTTTGGCAAATAATTCTTTCTTTTGTTTCCTTGATGGTTATTCTAGATATCACCAAATTCCTATCAACCCTGATAATCAAAGCAAAACCATTTTTACATGTCCTTATGGAACTTATGCTTATCGTAGAATGTCTTTTGGATTATGTAATGCATCTGCTTCTTTTCAGAGATGTATGATGTCTATATTTTCCGAAATGATAGAAGAAATCATGAAAGTTTTTATGGATGATTTTTTAGTTTATGGAAAAACTTTTGATGATTGTCTAGAAAATCTAGATAAGGTTTTCCAGAGATGTGAAGAAAAGCACTTAGTCCTTAATTGGGAAAAATATCATTTTATGGTTAGAGAAGAGATAGTACTAGGACATTTAGTGTCTGAAAGAGGTATAGAGGTAGATAAGGCAAAAATTGAAGTAATTTAACAACTACCTCCACCTGTTAATATAAAAGGAATCCGAAGTTTTCTTGGTCACTGTGGTTTTTATCGCAGATTTATAAAAGATTTTTCACATATTGCTAGACCACTGACTAACTTGCTAGCTAAGGATGTTCCTTTTGAATTTAATGATGCATGTTTAAAATCTTTTAATATTCTTAAATAAGCACTTACATCAGCACCAATCATTCAACCCCCTGATTGGTCTTTACCTTTTGAAATTATGTGTGATGCTATTGATTATGCTGTAGGGGCAGTATTAGGACAAACAAAAGATAAGAAGCATCATGCAATTACTTATGCTAGTAAAACTATGACAGGTGCACAATTAAATTATGCAACAACTGAAAAAGAACTCCTGGCTGTTGTTTTTGCTATTGATAAATTTAGATCTTACTTGGTAGGAGCAAAAGTAATTGTTTATTCTGATCATTCTGCTTTAAAATATTTGCTCACTAAGAAAGATGCTAAACCTCGTTTGATAAGATGGATTTTGTTACTCCAAGAATTTGACTTAGAAATTAAACATAGAAGAGGAATAGAAAATCCAGTTGCTAATCACTTGTCTAGAATACACTTTGAGAAACCGCAGGAATTGCCTATTAATGACTCATTGAGAGATGACATGTTGTTTAAAGTGACCAAGTCAGACCCTTGGTACGTGAATATTATCAACTTTATGGTTGCAGGTTATGTACCACCAGGGGAAAATAAAAAGAAGCTTATTTATGAAAGTCGTCTCCACATATGGGATCCGCCATACCTCTTCAAAATTTTTTCAGATGGATTACTTAGAAGATGTGTACCAGTAGAAGAGGGCATGCAGATTATTCAGAAATGCCACGCATCACCATATGGAGGTCATTATTGTCCGGAGATGTGGATCATTTTAGAGGCACAGAAATATCAATGCAAGAGATGCTATGCCACTCACCAATAATCCCCAGATCGAGCTCTTTGATGTCTGGGGAATTGATTACATGGGACCATTTGTGAAATCAAGAAATTGTGAATACATTCTGGTGGCAGTCGACTATGTATCCAAGTGGGTAGAAGCTATGCCATGCATGAATGCTGATTCCAAAAATTCAAAGAAGATGTTCGATGAGATTATATTTCCAAAGTTTGGAACACCAAGGATGGTCATTAGTGACGGAGGGACACACTTCACTGATAAAAAGTTTCACCGATACTTGCAAGCTCATGGCATCCGTCACAATGTAGCTACTCCATATCATCCTCAGACGAGTGGCCAGACAGAAACATCAAACAAACAAATCAAGAATATTCTACAGAAAACAGTAAATGAAATGGGTACTGTATGGAAGGACCGATTACCCGAAGCACATTGGGCATATCAGATCGCATACAAGACACCTTTGGGTATGTCACCTTACCAGCTAGTATATGGTAAGACCTGTCATTTACCAGTGGAGTTAGAGCATAAAGCTCACTGGGCTATTAAGAGATGGAACATGAACTTTGAAGCCGCTGGAGAAAAGAGAAAAATGCAATTATCAGAATTAGAAGAATGGAGAGAAAAGGCTTATCACAATTCAAAGATCTATAAAGAAAGAACAAAAAGATGGTATGATAAGAGGATCAAGAAGAAGGAGTTTGCACCAGGAGATGAGGTATTACTTTTTAATTCCTAGGTTCAAATTATTCGGGCTTGAAAAACTACGAAGCAAATGGGAAGGACCATTTACGGTCGTGAATGCGTCGCCACATGGAGCGGTAACTCTACAATCACACGAAGGTACGTTATTCAAGGTAAATGGTCACCGACTTAAATTATTTTTAGAACCATTTAATTTAAAAGTTGTTGATGTGCTGGACTTTGTCCAATTACCCACTTTTTATCCGTTACGAAAAATTATCACGCATCGCAACTAACAGTAAGTAGGAAGAGTCTAGAAGCTTCACAAGCTCGGCCACCCAGGGAGTATTGGAAGCGTAAGGGCATCAGATTGACTAGCTCTGTGATCTTGTATTTTCCTGTGAAATTCAATTGCCAACAAAAATACCAAATCTCATGGAGAGGGGTTAGGTTTGGTACCACTCATGGTAAGTGATTGATTTTATATTTCCAGCAGAAGTTTAAGCTTCTTTACCCAATTAGGAAACTTCTCTAAGAGCTGCGGACCTTCATGTGGCCCACATAGTTTTTGGGGTTTTCTAAAAGGTGTAGACCTTCATGTGCCCACATATTTTTGGTATTTTATAACTTTATAAAACAGACTCGATAATCGCATAGGTATAGTTGCCTGATAAATAGGGGATGCTCCTCCCCCAAGCTAGATGCTTTGCAATACTTGGTGTTGATGATCTTCAGGGTGAGCTTGCCAGCAGTAGTCCTAGTGGGCTCCACCTGATGGACTCACTCATTATTTATAATGTCCGTTCCTGCATAATCATGCTCCTAGAAAGAAAACCAAAACTCGAGGCTCGAATTTAAAGGGTTAGCGGTCAGCCAGATGAATAATTGATCATTCTAATGAGCTAATATTAATTGGCAGATTCTAGTAGAATTCTTCTTTTTAGATTTTCTATTTTCTGATGCAGTAAAATAAATATAGATTCTATTTTATTTTTATTTTGATGCCACCACAACAAATATTCCTACGGGGTTACCATAAGTCTACTTACATAGGGCTTTAATATTTTTTTGATGCAATAAAAGCTATAAAAAAATTTTGTCTTTCTTTTTAATGCACTAATAAAGCAGGTAAAGATTTTTATTTTGTTTTAATATGCAGAAAGATAAATATGCATGGTATGTTTGTATTTATTTTTAGGCCACCATGATGAGTACTCCTACAGGTTTCATACCGCAAGGGTTTCACATGGGGCTTCAAGTTTTTAAGATGCATGAATACAGCTTAATGCTTGCCTATTTACTCTTGTCATTTTCTATGCAAAGCTAATGCAGAAGAGTAAACCTACTTAAGAGAAAATAATTCATGCAATGCAGAAAAGCAAAAATGGATAACTACCGATGTTACCTCACGGCGAGAGTTCGATGTTTTGAGTCTTCTGAACTGGACTCCTCCTTGCAGTGATTCATTAGTCAAGTACTTTGGTTTGCTCTTGAGCTGGTGCCTCCACTAGTGGCTCCCAATGGTGGTACAACCTTCATCTTTTCTTTTGTTGGCATGTCGAAGCCAATCTTATGTGCATCATTATTACCGGTTGAGAACTTCCACTTCTCGAATTTGGGGGATTGCCTCCCCCACACTTTGATTGAAGTGTGTTCTGCCCAAAAAGACAAGGTAGAGATCAAGTGCATGGGCTCTGCTAGTGGGAAAACACCAATAGAACCAGAAATTTATTCATTCTCTAACCTTGGACACAATAAGATTGATGTTATTCATATTGTTTATTTATAACATGGGTGAGAATACAGAAGTATAAATATGGTATTTAAACTTGTAAGATAAAGAGTGAAGTTAATTAACCATTGGAAAGACTATTTATCTTTTAAAATTTTCATGATGACTATTATTTTTCAATAATAATAGACGAAATATTTCTAGCTTACTTGGTTAAGACTGAGATAGCGCTATGAACAAACTTAGAGAACAAATTCATGTTGAGTTAATCAGGTTGATCAATTTAAGTAGTAACTCTAACATGGTTGTATTTTTCATTTATTGCATACCAAGATTAAGAGGAAATTAATAACCACTTACCTTAAGATGTTGCCTTCATCATTGGAGCACGATAAAGGATAGATGAAATTCAATGGTTTCTTTCCTTCATTGCATCTTGAGTTGTTCATTAGCATCTTTTCTTTTACTCTGTTCTCACTCTTCAGACCTCCTGCTTCTCTCATTATATATATATTTTCTCTGCAAGGGGTTAGTAGACAACACATACCCGAAGGAATATTCAATTTAAAGTACGGATAGTGCTTGCCAAGGTTAATTTATAGCTTTACTTTTAAATGATTCATCATTATTTCATTCATTTTTTTCAACAAGGTTAAGGTAATGATATTATTTGAAAAGTACCTTCAACTTCAACTTCATTCTATGAATAGTCTCCTAATAGGTTTTAAACATTTTTATATGGGAGAGGTGAGTCTACATATACAACCAAATTCTTAGACAAGTATGTTTTGATCTCATAGTTATGTTCAAGTAATATTCTGAAGCATACTTATAATAGAATAAGGAAGTTTACAAGACTAAAGATATTTATTCAAATAGAACCAAGAATGTGTATGGTGAACCAAAAAGAGCATTTTTTTAATTTGTTTTGATCGTTAGCAAGTTAAGTTTGAGCACAGCATAGGGTAGGAGTGACCAAGACAAATTAGCAACATGATATAAGATGTTGATTGTAGTTAAATATTGCATGAGGCTTGGACAAACGTACCTTAGTGTCTTCATCCTTCTAAGTAAGTGGTGACAAACTTACTTAGAAGAGAAGGCTTATCCAGGTTCATCTGCTGGTGAAAGCTTGTGGTTTGCTGATCTTTGTCTTTTCACCATCCGATAAAAGTACAGATAAATACATGCTCTTCACTCATCAACCTTTTCTTGATTTTGATTGAATTGCGGTTGATGAGCTTGGGTCCATTGGAGGAGCAAACTCAAGTTCCTCCCTGGTTATCTTTGTCTTCTATTGGCATGACAACGAGTTATTCTTCTTTTAGTGACATGCCAGGCGTCTTGATGGCCAAGACTGGGGAACTTCTTTGATGTTCAAATAAAACTTCATCTCCAATAGATTAAGAATTTTTCCTTTCTGCAAAATGTTAATGGACACATACCCAAAGGAATATAACGAAATTGAAATACAGGTTTTGTTGTCCATACTATTTTGCGATTTTTCCTCTATGCTAACAAGATGATATATGGTTTTAAGATTGTTTAGCATAGATTGTGTCTATTGTGTTTTATATTGTTGTTGCTACATTCTAGCATGGTTCAAAACAGAGATAACCTGCAACGAAAGATAAATGAATAAACATTAATACTCACAGTTCTTCCTCTTATAAAGAATGAGCTGGGTCTTCTTGTGCAAAGTCATTACTGCCTTGATTCATCTTCAGTGTGAACTCATCTCTTGACTTCCCCAGATTTGATTCAAAATTTTCCTGCAGGGGTTAGTCCAACAAAATATCCAATGTCTACTACAGCAATTTCTAATTCAATAAAAGAGATAGCTCATACTCTCTGAATAAGCTCAAATTGTATAAAAGAGAGATTTATTTCCTAAAGGAGCAGGGCAGAATTAGGTTCCAGCATATTCCACCAAATAAAGCTTGATTCAATTATATGCCTCATTTCTCTGTGGATTCATTGTTTGACTTTACAACAAATACAATGCAAGTATGTTTTCACATTTTACCTACCTGAGATCCACATAAACTTTTTAGAAGTAGGATAAAGAATGGTAATTTCATTAATGCCTTGGTAATGATACAAAAATACCAGATATATCAGTAGGGACATCTACTAACGTCGCCCAATATAACTTTATAACTTTTAACACTAGGGACGAGATTAGAAGATGTATGGTATTTTAATTAACTGATCAATAGCAACTAGCCACTTATCTATTACCAACATTATTTAGCATGAACTGGGTTGTCAATCCTAATTATATATGCTAAGAATAAATAAAGGTTTTATATATTATTCCCTGTGACTAGGCAGAAATATAAATAAATATAAACTAAAAATAATTCTGTAAGCGGACAGATAATTATACCATTGTAGCATTTTGACTAGAGTATCACCAGGTTGTCGATTTATATTTATACCACTGGGAAGGTCTAGTAGGACTTATTATATCTATAACTTATACTGCTAATGTAAAAGATAAACCATAACTATAATCCCATTCATAACAAGGATCAGTCACATGATAAAGATTTATAGGATAAACATGAACAGTCATCATCATAAATAGGTAAATATCAGAGCTCATCTAGTCATAACAATAGCTAGCCAAAGGATAGATAAAGGAATTAATATCTAAAGTAATTCTATAACTACGTCAATGAATACTATGATTAGTGCAATTACATCTAGCAATCATTGTTTATCTCTACCTACATCATGATTAAATGTAAAGGAGCATCATCTAATGAGGATATTAAGACACAAGGGTCACCTCCTTCGCGACCGTGCTCTGCTCGTCCTACGTACGGGGGGGGACTACAAAGGACTCAACACAACTGTCACCTACGCGATCTACCACACGACCCGGCACGTCAGGGTGCACTCGTAGATAAGTAAGATATCTAAACACCACGTCCACATACTACCAATCATTCATCCATGATATCTCTGGATGAACTCTATATGAGCAATTACATAAATTCAATAGGATCAAACTAACTATGCTAGACATATAATCAAAGTGAACAATGACTATTGCAATTAAGAACATATATAAGATTAAGAACAATGGTTTCCAAATCATCATGTTAAATACAATAAGAGAAAAGAACTAGAACTATACCGAACTCCGCGCTCCAGACAGACGCCAGGGGCTCCGGATCCCGCTGAAGAACTAGAACTCCTCTACTTCTAATCTAACTAGGCTAAAGCTATGAACTAGAGAGGCTCTGGATGGCTTGATCTCCAAATGACTTGATGCTTCAGGGAGGGGGGTCTGCCCCTTTATTTATAGCCCGGTGGGATGAACGTGCACCGTAGGATCAAACCGACTTCAACAAAGGGCCGAGATGACTTCTCATAGGCGGTGGAGGAAGACTCCAGAAGTGGGGGCCGAAAACCCTAGGGGGTGGGGCCGGCCGGCCCTACCTTGGCGCCGGCCGGTGCCCAAGTGTGAGCTTCCGGGCCCATCTTCGTTGAGGTGCTTCTACACCCTTCCAGGGTCTTCGTGATTATGTTTCCTTAGGCGGTTAAGTTTCGTGTCTTTTGTGCTCTTTAACCCTTCTTTTATGCTTTTCTGGAATAGCCCTTGGAAAATACAGAACATGCAAAACTCAGTGAAAATTGTCAGTTAAAACCCTAGACTAGTGTGTATTCATGTGTCCTTTCGTGTCTAAAGTTCTAATAAAAGTTGACGTTATCCACCGTCAACACACAATAAGAATGCCCCTTCTTCTCTTTGAATTGCATTTTCTTGTCTTTCTTATCCTTCTTGGACTTCTTCTTCTTCTTGTCATCCTCATCATCACTATCATTCTTATGAAGACAATCGGCTATCAAGTGGTCCTTGCTCTTGCACTCATAGCATCTCATGGTTGGACCCTTGCCTTTAGGTGAAGTCTCTTCTCTTTCTAGCACCATAGCCCTTCTTTTTCATGAATCCTCCTAAATCTTCTCACAAGAAGTGCCATCTCCTCATCATCATCATCACTTGAGCTATCTTCATCATCACTTGATATTTGCTTTCTTTGCTTTGCCCTTGTGTCTTGATGAAGTTTCCTTGAATGCAATGCTCTTCTTCTCATTTTTGTCCTTCTTCTCATCATCCTTTTCCTCTTTGACTCCTCCATCTTTCTCTACTCGGTATGTCTCTTGTGTCATGACATCACCAAACACTTGTGTTGGAGTCACCTTTGAGAGATCCTCTCTCACAATGATAGTAACCAATGTCTCAAACCGGAGAGGTAGGCATCTCAAGAACCGGTGGGAGAAGTCTCTATCACTAATTGTTTCACCGAGAGCCTTGAGATCACTCACAATAACACTCAACCTATGAAACATCTCCAGTATGCTCTCATCATCCTTCATCTTGAAGCTTGCAAACTTGTCCATTGAGAATGTATAGCTTTGCACTCTTGACCGCGGTGGTGCCTTCATAAGAATCTTCCAATCTCTTCCACTACCTCATGAGCTAACTCCAAGTCTTTGATTTGCTCAAAGACCTTCTCATCAAGAGCACTATATATTGCATTGAGAGCAATATCATTGAATTGAAGCTTCTCTTCTTCTCTTGGAATGGGATCATTCACATCAATCACAACAAAATTCATTCTAAACAATTTTCCCACATCTTTCTATTCATTGATTTCAAGTGAGCTTTCATTTGCTTCTTCCAATATCCATAGCTTGTGCCATCAAACTGAGGTGGCTTGCCTATATGGTTGATCAAGTTGTTGTGAGCCATCTTGACACCGAAGGATGTTAAGCCTTACAACTACGGTGACCACGGCTCTGATACCAATTGATAGGTCCAAAGAGGCTAGAGGGGTGAATAGCCTATTTAAAACTTCTACAAATGACACTTGGCCAAAGGGTTAGTACAACAAGTGGCGAAGCGAATTGGGAGCTAGCCTACTCAAAATGCAAGCCTTCCTAACCGTTCTACTTAAGTCACTAAGATCACACACAAGCTAGCCTAGAGTGAGTTACTCTACTCCTAGGTGGACAAGCAAACTACAAGAACTACTACTACACAAGTAAGGTGCTCAAAGTGAAGAGAAGAGTGTAGTAGCGTTATACCTCCGAGTAGAGTAGGTTAGCCAATCACCGATATGAGTACCAATAACATACGAAGGTGATGGTCACAATGAAGTCCAAATCAACACAAAGAAGACAATGGATGTATCCCGAGCTTCACGTGCTTGCCGGCACGCTAGTCCCCGTTGTGTCGACCACTACTCGGTGATTCAGTGGCTAATTGACAACCAATGTCAAACTCAACCAATGAGCGCCAGTAAAACCTACCACGAGCAAGATAATTCAATGACACGAGCAATGTATTAGGCTACCTTGCGGCTCTCCGCCGGGAAAGGTGCAAACCTCTCACAAAGACCTCCGGGAGTGGCTGGAGACAATCTCCAACTCCGCCAACTCCTCCGCTGCTCCAAGACCGTCTAGGTGACGACAATCACCAAGAGAATAGATGAAAAACCACAGCAACAACGATCAACAAGTGCCCAAAGATGATCTAGATGAAGACAATGCACTTGAATCACTCCCTAGCTCACTATCAATGAGAATCAAGCTCTAGAGTGAGTGGGAGAGGCTTAGGGAGGCTCAAGATATGCTTAGCAATAAGTGAAATGCGCAATAGAGACTCTCAAAACAGGTTGATCGGCTATTTATAAGTGAGGTTGAAAAACTAGCCGTTCTACAGTTTCTGCGTGCACACCGGACGCTGGTTAAGTGAGCACCGGACGCGTCCAGGTGGTTGTCCGGTGTACTGCCCCCTGACACATATACTCCCGCAGCGCGCCAACTCACCGGACACGAAGACGTCGCACCGGACGCTCCGACGCCCGTGTCCGGTGCACGAACAGAGAGCATCCAGAGAGCTCAAAGTCGCACCGGACGCGTCCGCTGTTAGGTCACCGTGCTTTCACTCAGTCAGAAAGCATGAAGTCTCACCGGACACACCCAAAAACATCACTGGACGCGCTGGAGTTACTGTTCCTAGCGTTCGGTGCTTACACGGAGAGGGTCCAGAGAGGCTCTGGCTACACCGAACGTGATCCGGTGCGCACCCATCGGACACGCCCAGCGTCTAGGTGCACCTCTGAGAGCTGTTTTTGTCATCTCTTCAACTACCTTACTTCTAGGTGCTAACAACCAAGTGTATAAGCACTTAGGACACAAGTGTTAGCTTGATTTTAAGTTCATTTGCAAGGTTTTACGTTAGTGCTCTAGATCTAAATGCATATGCTCAACTATGTCAACAAGAGGCACTTGATAACCGAGGTTGTTAACGAAATTTCATCCCCCTTAATAGTACGGTCATCTAACCTAAATGTGATCACACTCTCTATAGTGTATTGATCACCAAAATAAAAAGATGCCTTATTGAATTTACCTTTGCCTTGACCCCTTTTTCAATTTCCAAGTTGAGAAGCATTTGATCCAACATCTTGATGGACTTACACCACTTGCATGGATGCCATCATAGCTTCCCCACTTGATCTTCTAACCACACTTGCAATCACAATAATTAAGCACATGGTTAGATACTAGGTGTCATCAGTTAGCCAAAACCAAACTAGAGCTTTTAATTGTCTAGCTAGTAGCCTTGTATGGTGTTGTTCTATAGTGTAGAGAGATTAAAAGAAACTAGACTTGAGCTGGGGCTTACTTTGTGTGAAAATAGAGCTAGTGTGAAGTAGAGGTATGTAGGGCATATTATTGTAGTAACCACATTTACACTAGTATGTGTTCATGAAGTTTGTAGAACTTTTCATGGGCTATTTACTTCTACTCTAGCCATCTAGATCTTTCAAGTGGCAAGAAGGTGAGGACTCCCTCCGTTGCTTACATTTTAAGTAGATCTTTAGGGGTTTAGTACAAATAAACTAATCAAAAATATCATCAATGCTTGTAACATGTGAAGACTTTGTTGACTGGTCATGATGAGGTCACCATTGCTAGAGTCGATTTGATCAATAAATCACTTTATGGTTACTATCTGTCGGGAAACGGTGTTCATGTGAACTCCCTACTGAGGATATTATATCTAGGTCGTCAATCTCATCTTCGATGGACACGGAGATGAAACTAGACGTCCTACTTGATGTTTCAAGGGACTTAGACATGTTGAATCTATAGCCTATGCTATACCTGATGATTCAACCGCTGGTGTTCTTTCATCAATTCCAATGTGTTTTAATCTAGTTTTGCAATGTGGATAATCTTGCGGTATGTCCAAGGTTGTGGACGGTGGTTGGCTGGTTTGGTATGTTGACTGTACTCCGGCTTTGGTGTTCGATAGGGCTATATTCATACACTATTTTTTTTCCTTTTTGAATCTTTTATAGTATCTAAAGTAAAGAAAGAAAATATGAATAAGGATTCTATTATTTAGTTATTTCTCTATGTTTTATTACTTAATTTAGAAATTTCAAAGAAATATTGGATTGGACTTGTTCGAGAATTCAAAGAATTACAAAAAATCTTTAGAAATCACATTTTTTAGTTAGGAAATTCTAGGAGCATCAACCAAGGCCACAAGGAAAGAAGCAAACGAAATAATTTCGATAAAACTTCTTATTTTAGGTCCTTTCCAATGTAATTTGAGGATGTGTTATGCCAATTTTATATAATTTTTGCTTCCCTATTCAAAAAAAAATGAGATGGAGGTCATTTTCGAAGACAGTCCATTAGCAGCCCCCTTAAAGCATTTTTTAGAAGCGATTCTTGCCCTTGTCTAGCAATTCAATTGTGATTGTCATTTTACCCTTATTTTTCAACTTTGCTCTTTTGCCATTACTATTTTGAGATGAATCATCGTTTATCCCTCCCTGGATGTTCCTTAGATGGACATAAATCTAACCATTTTTCTCAAAAACACAATACAAATGTCTTAAAATTCAAATCAAGGGTAAAATCACAAACGACCATAAAAACCAGGGGCTGAAATCATATGGGCATACATGTCATCTTGTACAAAAGTTAATGCCATTACATGAGGATGACAGAATATAGGGGCAAACTGCTCCTCGTTTTGAAAAAGGAGGGCAAATTCTCAAGTAGAAAAAATAGGAACAAAATCACAATTTCGATACAATATAGGGGTATAAATGCAAAAGTTGGGGAAATCACAGTTTAATTAAGAATAAATTAAATTGTTTATTTAAGGATCATTCCAAATTAATGATCCATGTAATCCATTTTCTTATTGATTATCCTCCTTTTACCATAAACAAGCTAAAATGTCTCAAAATTCAGCGTCCAGCTCCAACCAACGGACAAGCAGGTGGTGGTTTCCAATATCAAGACTCAGATGTGATAAGGTAACGTACAAAGTTATATTTGAATAAAGCTTCCTCCATCTAAAAAGCAAACAAACACAGATACATGTACCGTACCATACACCATAGCTATACTAATTAATCAGTAGTAAACTCAGACACATACACGTAATAATGTACATTTTTAGCAGTAGGAAAATGGAATACTACACATACTGACATACTACACACGCGTTTCCCTCTAGCTAGTAACAAAAGTCCGACACTTAGCTAGCTCAAGTAGTCAAGTACACTAATCAGAGTAAAAAGAAAAGGCTACTAGCCCTGCTGCTTTCCCTCACGTCATCCATCTCATCTCAGAAATAATGCAGCGATCGATGATACAGGTTTTCCCCTCCTTTTTACGGGCATGCATCGCACTAGATGAAGTCCACCTCAAAGAAACCGTTGCAGCAGCCGTTCTGCTGATCTGACACCGACGAGCACGACAAGATGTTGCCGCCGCCGCCGCCGCCGCCGTTGCCGCTGTGCTGCTGCTGCTGAGTCTGCATAACGAGGGAGGTGATGAAGTGGCGATGCTCTTCGTCGTCGTCCGGCCGCCGGCCCTTGACTCGCTGCATCAGCACGGAGTCCAGGCTGCCGTCCTTCTCGTGCAGCGGCGGCGGCGCCGCAGCCAGAGACAGGGCCGTCGGCGCCACTGCTGCCGCCGCGCTGCTCGTGCTGGCCGTTGTCCATGACGTCGACGAGGCAGCTGACTGCCGCCGTTTCCGTTCGGCGAGATGGCCGTCGACTTGGCTGTTGCCGCGTTGCTCTCACCTGCTGCTCGTCGTACATACAATGATATTAGGCACATCATCAAGGCGGCGTAGGCGGCATACCCAAAAAAAAAAAAAAGTTTGCGAAAAGTATATAGTGCTAGATGCATTTTGGTGTCCTGTTTGGATTCTCTAGTCTAAAGTTTAATGGCTAAAGTTAAGAGATGAAAACTTTAGATCGATCATTTTACCTCACTTTTTGTGGTCTAAAGTTTTATGATATGATCTAAATTTTAGACAGTAGTTTAGACCTCCTGTTTGAAGCAGGGGTTGCGTTGCATCTATCTAGTGTGGCTGCGTGTGTAGGAGGCAGTGTATACTGATCCCAGATCCCACTCGCACACGTACGTTGAAAATTTGGCGCCATGCATGCATGAGTGGATGTGCATGCATGTGCATGTACGTCAGGTAAGATGTGATGAAGTAGCATCGAGGTGCATATAGTAGCTATAGCATCTTTCTGTCCAATGGTTGCTAGCACATCGATCGGCTGTACTGCGCTAAACAGTTGGTTTGGGTTATACAAGGTGTGATGTCTGATGTGCTATATATGCCATATACACTAGCTTAGATAAAACTTAACAATTGAACAAGTGAAGATTTTTCTTTTAAAAAATCGAAACCTTGTGATAAATAAATTTGTTAGCAAGTTATTTTGCAAAAACTGATGGATAGATCAACTTACAGTTGCATCTAGTCATTATCATCGTTGTATATATGTATCAGTGTGAAAATGGTGGCCTAATATATGACATGAGCTATAGGTTGATTTTTTACTTGAAAATTTAAAATCAAGAGCTCAGATCTAAAACTCAACGGCACAATTATGTTTGTTCAAAACCATTTAAAAAATTTCCCTGCAAACACCCTCATTATTTTTTTGCCATATAAGGGCATGTTTGGATGAACTAGAACTAATAAATAGTCCTATGACTAGCGATCCAATAATTAGTTGGTGTGTTCGGATCTCAAAAATTTAAAAATTACACTACCAAAATGGTGGCTTCTCCTAGTGTTTTTAATTAAGAAAAATTATACTAAATTTTGAATGGCAAAACACTAGAAAACCCACGGTCAGAGAAGTATAAAATTCTGGATGTGTTAGTCAACTAGTTATTAATTCCATATATGGATCCGATCCGACGGTGATGAGCTAGATAGCTTAGCTTAGATGATCTAAAGCTTCTTACTCTTGAGATCGTCATTGCAGGAGGTAGTTATGCAAGTATCCGCTTTCTTTGGTGGCGCCGGCGGCGAGTCCTTGACCTGCGCGCTGATTGGCTTCCGGCGGCGGCGGTTGTGCTCGGTGAGCCGCTTCCGGCAGCTCCTCTTTGCCTCATCAAACTCAGTAAGCACGTGAAACCTAGCCAAGAATGAACCAAGTTAAATATATATATATAAATTGCAATCAAACTCAGGGCGTCTTTATGGGTAGTAACGGTTTTATTGTGCTGTATTGAACATCTGTCTTTTAAAAGACGAGGGTATGTTTGGCCCTTAAACTCTAAAATATTGGCATGTTATGTATAGCTAGCTTCATCAGCTCTATAAATATCTGGAGAGGTACAAAATCTAGTGTTTATAGAGATAGAGTTGAGGCTTCGTTGAAACTACTGTAACTGTTTAAGCAAGTTCTTTTAATTCTAATGGCCTAGAAGTAAAAAAGTAGTACTCAAACCACTTCGTTTCGGTTGTTGTATGCTATAAACTATCGTTTGACACAACTCACCTTCACCGTGAACTTAAGCGGTTGTCACTGAAGCTGAGTTGTTTTAAAAAAACTATTTAGCAAAACCACTTCATGCATGACTTAGAGAGGAAAATGAGTGAGAGGGCTGTGAAATGTTACTTTTCAGCCTCACATTGTTCATTTCATTGTGCGACTATTAAAAGAAGAGCTTCACTCATCATGAAGCTATTTTGGAAAAAAAAAATGTTTGGCAAAATACAACTCCCATGAAGCTGTGCAAAATAGAGCACAAATCTGACTTAGAGCTGGCAGGTGTGAGCTACATACGCTAAATGGGACCTATACATGTGTAATAGGCCATATACATAATCAGGAACCCGTAGATACCATGGGCTGTGAAGACATACATATCAATACAACCGTTTGCAATAATGGTGATTGATGAAAGTGTTTGGGTTTTGGGTGCATGCAATTGTCAATGTTTGGTCGTGAAGTGAAAATGTGCAGAGATGACCCCGGGCCCTTATCACATCTGACGTGACGCGATCACCGGCGCCAGTCCTACCTGGCACCAGGAGCTGCTAACTCGACAGGTTGCAGCCTTCTCAATGATTTTTGGTTAAGTGTTTGGTTGTTAGTATACGTACGTAGGAGTACGTGATGCATGCTACTATCCTGTAGCCCTGTACAAATAGTGTGAGAGAGGCAATAGTAGCAAGGTGCCAATGCTTGCATGATTGCACTCTGCATGAGTGCATGTATATGATACTAGTATGTATATATATAGTATACGCTAGAGTAGAGACATGATCATCGTGCTCAAGTCATGCGCCCACCGTTCATATATGCCTGTATTGTGGCAGAGCGCCAGAACCAAGCTGCGCTGTAGTGCACTATGCATGCATTGCTTCACAGTTTCGCAATTGCGTCCCATGTAGTAGTAGCACCGTACTTGTGCCCGCCATACGTTACGTGACAGGCAATGCGACAGTGCAACACTAGTAGACAACAATGAAAGGTGTCTCAACAGTCAACGGCAGTAGTGCCCGGGCACGGCACACCGCACGCACACACGTACGTGGGTAACGTGTACGTGCTGGCCCAACGGGCCGGGGCCGGCCGGCCTTGTGCGTGCGTACGTGTGGGCAGTGGGCACGTGTCTTGACAGGAGCACAGGGCCAAACTGACCCAGCCAGGTCGCCAGGGGCAAAGCATGCAAATGCATGCAGACACCAACGTACACGTACACGTACGTACCTGCTGCATTGCTGGCAGAAGCGCTGCTGCTTGCCGGCGGCAGCGACGGTGCTGGCCTTAGCGTGGTGCTCGCAGACCTTGTGGCGGCGGTGGTAGTGCTTGGCGGCGGAGAGGTCGGCCTTGCATCCCTCCGCCTGGCACCGCGGTGGCTGTTGGTGGTGGGCACCGCCGAGCCCGAGCCCCAGCACGCCGCCCATGCCGCCGAGAGCGCCCATTCCCACGCCGCCGCCGCCGCCGAGCCGCGACCGCGTCAGCAGCCGGTCCACGGCGAGCACGTCGGCGGGGGAGAAGTAGGTGCGGCGTCCGAGGTTCAGGCCGATCCTCCCGCCGCCGCCGCCGCCGCCGCCAGCGTCCACGAGAGGGCCGCCTGCGCCGCCACCGTCCTGAGCCCGCTTCAGGAACGACGACGACCACCCTCCCGCGCCGCCGCCGCCGCCGAAGGGGTAGACGACATCCGCCGCCGCCGTAGGCACGCCCGGCAGCGTTAGCAGCAGCGACGACGACGGTGGCATTGCCATGGCGGCCATGCCTGGCGGCGGCGGCGCCAGCGGTAGGCTCCCGGGGGGAAGTAGACCAGATAATTCTTGGAACGGTAACCCCGCGGCGGCAGCGGCGGCGAAGTCAAAGCTGTCGTATAGGTTGTTGTGGCTGTTGTTGTTATGCTGGAGCAGCGGCGGCCTCTCGACGACGACGCCGGGCATTGCCATGCCGCCGGCGTCGAAGACGCCGACGTAGGGTTGCATGGGGCCGAAGGAGAAGTCGACGCCATCGGTACATGTTGGCGACATCGCGTTGGTGTTCATCATCCTACAACAACTACTATACGCTCTAGCTGTGTTTACGTTTACAGGATGAGCCAGAGAGAAGGAGGCTAGCTAGAAGGGAGCTACACTAGCAAAGGGGGAACGGAACGAAGAGCGATCGCGATGAGCAATGTGTGTGCGTGTGAAGTGTGTGGAAGCAGTGTGGTAGCCTTGTGGGTGGTTAAAAAGGCTTTGCCTTGAAGGCAGTGGAAAGAGAGAAAGAAAGGGACGACATTACTCTCTCTCTCTCTCTCTCTCTCTCTCTCTATGCATTGAAGTCGAGATAGCTCTAGGCGTTACTCACTTGTTGGTGCGCCGCGTGCTTTTTTTTTCATTTTTGAAAAAGCTACCGGCAGGAGATCTACCAGCATATACTACGGGTCCTGTAGATGGAGGAGGGAGTGCGCCGTGTGTTGTATACACGGGCCCGGCGGTGGCCTGCCGGCACGGTAATAACTCGATCCTCCCTAGTGACTTTCTCTCTCAGCCTTCAGTCCCTTTTGGTGAAACGCACAAGCTCCCTCTCGATCCCTTTTGGTGAAAACTAGCTAGCTCTCTTCTCTGCACTGCACTGCATGCATGCAGCCGTCGCGCGGAAATAAAGCGCGCACAGTGAAGTGCTGGGAAGTAGTACGAGCTATACGTACGTGTGGCTACATGGTGAAAACCCTGAAAACGTACGTTGGCGCTAGGATGCATGCATCCATGGCCGGGCGGGCGGGCTTTTTGTCATGTTACTGCATGCACAGCCTGCCGCTGCTACCTGATCAGGTCAGAAACAGAAAGGTGATGGCGACGGGCCGTCGTACGGCGGCGAGCGGCGAGCTCCGGGGATGGGGGTGGCCGGGTGGGGGGCGCTTTGCCTAGGCTTTTTCTGCTTCGACGACGGGAGCGCAACGAAAACACATGAAAATGAAGCTAGGCGGGCGGGGGCGCAGTCGACCAGTCGTGCAGGCGATGCATGCAGAGATCATTCATATTATGGCCCCGTTTAGTTTGGCAAAAAAGTGGCAAAATGTGCACTGTAGTATTTTTATTTGTATTTGATAATTTTTGTCCAATTATGACTTAACTAGATTCAAAAAATTCATCTCAAGCTAGCATCGTGAAAAGTACAAACATGCAACAGCTGCTACTTTATTTAGTGCTCTATGCAGACGGAAAGTACAATCGATGTGATGAGGAGAAAGGAGCAAATTTTGGAAACTGAACAGCCCCTATGTCACCACTGCCGGGCCCTAGGGATCCGATTATTCAGCCCCTATGCTACTTTATTTAGTGTTCTATGCAGATGAAAAGTACAATCGATGTGATGGGGAGAAAGGAGTAAATTTTGGGAACTGAACTGCCCCTATGTCACCACTGCCGGGCCCTAGGGATCGGATTATTCAGAATTATTCACCGGTGGCGAAATAAATCAAAAGACGATCAGGCGCGGCATCGGAGTCTGTGGGAAGCGCTTCAGCTGATAAGAGGAAGGACTAATAATATAGCTGACTTACTGTTTGTAAGGTTTTTTATAGTCCTCTCTTAGCCCACTTGTATAGTAGCCAACCTTTCACAGTTAATACATGGTCCATTTGTTTTTCTCACAAAATTTTTTGGTTTTTATAGTCTAAGTCGGCTGTAAGATTACAATTAGGTTCTCCTCTCTCTTTCTTCCACGTCAGTATTTAGCTAGCTTACAACCTTTTATTATAGCTTAGTTTCAACCACTAGAATAGTAATCAGCCCAGCTAAATTTCAACTCAGCCGAACAGAGTGAAGCCTATAGCCTCCGACCATGGGAGCAGAAGCTACGCCTCTCGAAGCAAGAACACCCCTGGTTAGACCAAGCGCACTGGAGTCCTGGATCCCGTCCGGGAAGGTGCCACGGACGAGAGAGAAGACGATTTTGCCAGATAAAAACGCCGCAGCGGCGTCCTGCATCCCGTCCAGGATGCGGCCGGATCCGCAGTTCCCAGCGGGGTGGCGGGCGTCCGCTCCGTACGTGCGGGCCCACCACCGAGCTGACAAAGGAGAGAGAGAGAAAGGAGGCGCAGGGAGGAGCACAGCGCCGTGCCGGAGAGGGAGGAGCGGCGCCGGGCCAGGCTCGCGCCGCCAGGGGATCACCGCCAGGGGAGGGAGCGCCGCCGGGCCGGGCCCGGGAGGCCGTAGCGTCGGGGGGGCCGCTCCGGGCTCGCCGGAAAGGGAGACTCGCCCGGGCGGCCGCGCTCGCCCGAGCCACCGCGCTCGCTGGGCCGCCGCGCTCGCTGTCGCCGGAGCCGGAAAGTGGAGGCTGCCGCGCTCGCCCGGTCCGCCGGCGGCTCGCGCGCACGCCGACCGCCGCGCCTCCACCTGCCAGCGGCTCACGCGCACGCCGGCCGCTCGCCGAGCTCGCCCGCCGCCCGCCGGCGGCTCGCGCGCAGGACACGCTCCACCGTGGGGGGAGAGGGGTGGCGGCGACGAGAGAGGTGGGGAGGGCGCCGGGAACGGGGAGGAAGGGATAGGGTGGAGAGAGAGAGGGGGTGGGAGGTGAGAGAGGGGAGGGGAATAAAAAAATGAAAAAGTAATATAGAGTAGAGGTATAGAGGATGGATTTGTGCGGGAAAAAGTGGTATAGAGAAGGGAATTTTGATAACCAGGATGTATAGAGGAGAAAAATAGAGGATGATGAGTGCGGTTGGTCTTAGCATGGGGAAAATGAAGGGCCAGTAAGGATGACGAAGTGGTGTCCCTACTAAAAAATGTGGAACATGGAAAAGGAAATTTAGGAGCGGCAGCTGCAATAGGCGCACACTCTTTTTCTGGCAGGCACAGGTTCGGAAGTCCTGCCACGAAAAAAGGAAGCCGTTGAGAGGTGCTTGGAAGGGATAGAATAAGGCCTGGTCCTGATTGGGCTGGTTAACTCACGACTACACCAATTAGGGCACGTGAAGTGGTATTCTAGAAAAACTACAACAATTGGCAGCTAGTTCGGAGGCGGGTGATGGGGTGAATTAGAGCAGTCGAAGAAGCAAAAGATCGGCGTGGCTGCCATGAGGTATCCCCTCCAGGTGAAAGGAATCTCCTATGATTGATATCCAGGGCCACGGCTCACGATGCGGGCGGATGTGGTGAGGTGCAGCGGCCCAAACGGATTTTGGCAAGCAGCTGGAGCTGTCAATGGTCTCGGCTGGCCTTCCATGGATGGGCTCACTGAGCCCATCGACAAGTTTTTCACATTTTTTTAATTTCATTAATAGAGGCGGACATATGTTACTCCTTTGCAAATCCAGATTTACGAACTCAAGTGGATGTGGACTGCGTGCGCTTGCGTCTGGTAATACTTTTTGACCCCCTTAAAATTAAAATGGTTTACGGCATGAAGGCAGGACGACATTATGCGCTTCCACGACTACTGACATAGGGCTGGTTGCAGGGAATGATCATGTCCGTAGCGCCGTACATACCAGCGCACGTACGCACGTACAGTACGAGACACAATTACGACACCAACTGGAACCCCAAGATGTCCATATCTATAGCCAGCAAGCTGCCCTCATAAACCGTGTGTTTATTCTGGACAATTAACATGTGTGAGGGCGCTATCGATCCCGGCGGGGATCGGAATATTGGATAATTGTCCGGTGAAATAAAACGTTTTCCTTTCAATATCAGTGGCGGAGAGAAGTTTCTAAGTTTTAGGAAAAAAAAAAAGCATACACGCGGTTTGGTCCAGATAAAGTTTTGACATCTTTCTTCATGACTTAATTTCGTATCACGTCCTATCAAACTTTTTTATTAATTACCACTACAGGATGCGGCTTGCCTGAGGCACTCGGCAAAGACCTTAAAACACACGGCAAAGGCTTTGCCGAGTGCCACACTCAGCAAAGAATCTGTCGGCAAAAGTTTCTTTGCCGAGTGCCAAATATCGGACACTCGGTAAAACTTTTGCCGAGTGCAAAGTTAGCACTCGGTAAAAAAATGTCAACCGTCAACTTTGACGGCTTCTTTGCCGAGTGCCGACTGAGGTGACACTCGGCAAAGATTTTTTATTTTTTATTTTTTTAAAAAATTCTTCGCCGAGTGCCTCACCGCTGCACTCGGCAAAGAAACTGGTCCATTTGTTTTTTAAAAAAACTTTGCCGAGTGCCCGAGCAGCAACACTTGGCAAATAAATTTTTTATTTTTTTGAAAAAAAAATCTTTGCCGAGTGCCAGTGCAATTGCACTTGGCAAAGAAGTCTTTGCTGAGTGCCACACTCGGCAAAGAGATAAAAAATGCCGTTTTTTTGCGTTTTGCTTTCCATCAAAACATACAAATACATCACATATATATCATATACATCATCACACACAGCACATAATATATCACATTCATCATCCATAATCCACAAAATGCACATATATCGTCCATCCATCGTGCATCACATACACATATCGTCCTTAATCCATTATATAGAATCCATAATCCATCACATACATATAAATATGTCTCTAGTGTCTCTAGTGCATCACGAACACAACGGAAGAAGTTCGAAGAACATGAAAAGAGGATACCTACTACCATCCTGGTCCTGGCCACTCAGGCTGCTGAGGAGAGTGCTCGGTCTGTGGAGAAGGGCCAGTTGGCCACACGTACGTTGGAGAAGGGCCACCGTGTGGAGTCGGGGCCGAACCCGCCGACTGTGGCTGCACAAAGGAGAAGCGAAATTATGAGTATGTGCAGGAGGGGCGCAAAAGCTAAAAGAATCAACAGGTTCACATACTAACCGAAGTCCCTAAAATAGGAGCAGGAGGCACAACTGGAGCGAGCAGCGACGGAGGCACGACCACACCTGGCAAGGCCTGCAGGGTCGCCGTGAAGCTGAACATGTCCCGCATTCTCTTCTCCTCGGCCGCCCTCTGTGCTTGTACAGCCGCCATCTCCAGCCGATGGGCCTCCGGCTGGGCCTCCATCGCTTGCCGTTGGGCCTCCGCCTGTGCCGCCTGCTGGGCCTGCAACCTCCGCATGTTCTCCTGCAACATTCTAACCGCGAAAATTAAACAATGCAAAGGTAAGGTACATGTGTAAAAGTAATGAATGATGAGTTTGTGAGTAGTAACCTGGAGCTCCATCATCTGCTGCTGTGAGCTCGGCTGTCGAGGGCGTATGGGAGGAAGGAGTCCGTGCTCCTTGCTCGAATATCAGCGAGACTGGCAACAGAGGAGCTGTGCTGTCCGCCATCCAGTACCGGTCGTGCTGCTTCCCTCCTCCTAGCCTCATCACGAGGTCCGTGTCCAGGGGCTGGTGGGCCGGATCGAAGTCCTCCCCATGGCGCTGGCTGTGGACGCTCGCGTTGGTGTCCGCCTCGGGGCCGTCCGCTGGGTTGTAGGTGATGTCCGGGGCCATCGCCTTGCCCATGTGTGTCAGGACGTACGCCATGAACTCATTGCATTCCTGGCCCTGGTGCGCCTGGGTGTAACACCCGGAAATTTTCAATTTTTGAAAATAAGAATTTAATTTGATTTATTTATGTAATTGATTGAGCATTTAATATATAGAATAATATTTTTTGTGAATTAAAATAAACCCTAGGGCATAGAAACATGTTATGTTGCATACATGCCGCTGCACATATTTATTTCCTGAGATTTGATTGGATTTTGCAAGGGTTCAAAACTTAGTTTGAAAAGCCATTTGGAAAACAAATTTAAAAATGAATTGAGAAAATTAGAAAAGGGAAAACTCCCTCCCCTTCTCTGCAGGCCGAGCCGGCCCATCCCCTCTCCTCAGCCCAGGGCGCTGCCCCTCTCCTCCTTCTCCGCATGGGCCGAGCCGGCCAGGCCGAAGCCCAGCTGCAGCGCAGCCCGCCTCCCCTCCTCTCGGTCTCGCTGACACGTCAGGCCCACGGCTCAGCGTCGTCTCCCTCCTCAGGACGGAGTCCGAGCGGAGCACGAGCGCCGCCTCCAACAGAAGGCAACCGCCGGATTTTTCGGACGAGTCCATCCCGTGCATGCCTCCACTGGCCCGTAAAAGGAAGCCGCGACCCTCTACCCCCGCCGCTGACGCGTAGGGCCCGCTGCCCCGCGCCATCCCCTTCCTCCAGTCGGAGTCCGCGCGAGACACGAGCGCTCCCTCCTCCGGGTCGAGTCCCAACCGAGTCCAGCTCTCCTACACCTCCCTCGCGCCCCTATATAGGTCGGCCGAGCCCTGCCGTCCCTCCCCACAAGTTCCCGAGCAAGCCACGCCCGCCAATCTTACCCTAGCCGCCGCCCCGAGCTCCGCCGTCGCTCCGAGCTCCGCCGCCGCCGTCGATTTCTCCTCGGGAGGACTTCTCCGTCGAAATTGGTTGTTCTCCAAGCTTCGCAGCAAGGTCAGGGACCTTCCCGACCCCTTCTCCCTCGTTTTTGTGCACTATAGCCATGATACCGAGCTTCGCTGCCGCCATAGTTCCGCCACCTAGCTCGCCGCATCCTCCCCGAGCTACCTCTGTGGCAACCGAAACCATAGATAGGTTCGGCTTGAGCTCCTCTTGCTTCCCGACCAGATCCCGAGGTGTGCCGAGCTTCCTAACCCCGAAAACGCCGTCCCCGGCCATCTTCCGGCGAGGAATCGGCCGGGCGCCGCCCGACTCCGGCGACCAGAGCCACCCCTCTTTCCCCCCGATCTAATCTACGCCGTCCACGGCCGATCCAACGGCTCACAGTGAGAGATACCCCTTCGCCGGCAATTTTGCAGAAAACTCCCTTAGCTTTTTAATGTTCTAACCCGCGGTCCTTTGGCGTATTTCTCTGATTACGCTTTCCTATTTAGAAAACGTATTTCCTCGGTTTTAATTTAAAAGGCGTTTTCAATATTTACAGATTTGCCACTCAGTTTATTTCGGCCATATTTTATTCGTTTTAGCTCCGATTTGATCCGTTCAAGTCTCGTTAGATTCGTAATTTCGTAATCTACCTAATGATGCTACTGTTACTCATGTTTTCAACTTTTAAAATTCGAGATTAGATTTAATCTATTATTTTATTAAAGTAAAACTTGTTTATTTCATAACTTTTCCGTTTGAACTCCGATTTTCGTGATCTTTATATCGTTGGAATCGTAGCGACGCGTAGATTATTTTTATACACTTTTCAATCTGTTTTTCCACTGTTGGTGTACTGTTTCTAATATAGATCTTGTTTGCTTCGTGTATGATTGCTACGATGATTGTGTGGTGATTTTATGCTCGAATTCAGACGGTGAGCAATACATTGGTGATCAAGAGTACTCCGTTGAGGATCCAAATTCTCAGGATCACTTTGATCAAGGCAAGTATAGCATGGACCATCCTTGTTGCCTATTCACCTTAATCACTAAATTCATGATGCATGTGTCTACCTTGGCAACCATAGTGTTTATTGCTAGCTTTTGATGACTTGATCCTTGTTACCTATGAGATTGCATTTGAGTAGTGATGCTAGTGCTTTGATGGGTCATGATCTTATGAACTTGATTAATTGATTATGAAATAAAGATTAAAAGATGCTTTTTAGCAACATGGACTAAGGACTTATCTGTAAGTATGACACCGGGACTTACAGCGCAACCATGGGGGCTATATGGCTCTGGCTTTAGTCAAGTATGAAGTTACTTTCTATCATGCTATTAATCTTGAAAGGTTCCTTGCCGAGCTGGTTGTTTTGCGGCTCCTGTCCTTGTGTGTACTGCTGCGTGTGTGTGCCACTTGGAAGGAGGGCTCTACCGCCCCTTGCCATTGCGCCCGGATTGATTAGTAACTTGTTAGAGAGCCTTTTGAAAGACTTCATAGTGAGACCCTGTTATACACCTTGGCAGTGTAGTGTGGGCCTTGCAAACCCCGACACATACGACTCATGGTGAAAGTGTGCAACCTCTGCAGAGTGTAAAACTGATATATCAGCCGCGCTCACGGTCACGAGCGGCCTTGGACGTCTTACAGGAATTTAACTAATTGAATATTGATTTATTTAAAGTTTCTATTGATGTTTATTCCATATTAATTATCATGTTTATATGATCATGCAAATCTTGTTCCTTGGTATATTCTATTGCTGCTACTCAATTGCTAAAATGTGATCAACTAAAAGCAACCGCTGTCAACCAGTGTCATGCCTTATTTGAGCCTCATAAACCCATGTTATTCTTGTTGAGTACGACATGTACTTACGCTTGCTTTATTTTTCATATTTGGATAAAAATCCCGGATGGGTAACAGATGACTATTAGGATTCTTCTGAGGATTATTAGGATTGTGTTCACCAGTCAACTATTCCCTGTGGAATGGAGATTCCGAGAGAGAGTTATCTATATTATTCCGCTGTTATTAATGTAAAGACTCTGTGATATTATTCGTTATATATTGAACCTTGTGATGGTACTATGTAATTTGTCACTTATGTGTGTGATTGATCTCTGGGCGCACATAAGTTGGTTCATTCAATTTTATCCTTAAAATTGGGTGCGACAGATTTGGTATCAGAGCATAGGTTGACTGTAGGACGCAAACCTAGATAGAGTGGACATTTTAGGATGTGCTTTTCTCATCTTATTCATGCTTTCTACCTTAACCGTGATAATTGCTATTTTATATGCTTCCCGTACCCTTATTCCATTATGAAAATTGACACTTCCCTTCTAGTTCTAAGATCTATCATGCTTTCATGTTTTCTCACCCTGTTCTATTATGAAAATTTTAATTTCATTCTCATTCTACTACTGTCTTGGTCAAAAACTAAGAAGATGAGATATGATCGCCAAACTACCCCATAAGTGTGTTGGAGAAGCCAAGCCACAAGCATAGTTATCAATGTGAGGATGAACTTAGGAATCAAGAACAAATGCCCAAGCTTGATAAGAAGAATCAAGATAGGAGTCCAATTAGATAATAGAACGATTTAGATGTGAGTCAAGTTAAGTCGAGTCTTGTGTGCGTGTGAATTTTATGTGCTTGTTGTTTTGTGCTTATGTATTATGTGTGATTTGGTTCTTTGTAATGAGTGTTGATAATTATGGGCAAGTCTCTAATTCTCTTAATTAAAAGATTTAGAGTATAAAGATTGTTAAATAAATAGTTGGGTTGATTAAAATCTGGTTTTCTCAAAATCTGATTTTCAGACCTCTCTGTCTTGTTAATTATTCTTAATTAATTTCATAAATCCAAAAATTATGAAAATTTTAAGGGGAACAGTAGACTTCCATCCCTTTCCATGACCTCAAGAATCACATTAATAGCTATTATGGTTTTGGAGATACAGTTGTTGTAAATTGAGAATTCTGCGCAGTATGGCAGACCAGACAGTTTCTATTAATGTCTGTTTTTGGTTAATCTAACATCAGAATCTGGAAAAGTGGTCCACATGAAGATCGTAGATAATTTCTCAGGCTTTCCAATGGTATAAAGAACGTCTCTGTTTGATTTCTAAAACTCCAGATATGATCTGTTTACTATGCTGTTGTTATCGGATCTCGCCCAGAAATTCAGATTCATGCCTTACAAATGTTTGCATAATAGAAAAATTCTAAAACTCAATTATATGTTGGAAAAAAAACAGATGACCGGTAACAGGAGGAATCCTAATCCACCACCACCACCACAACCTAGCATTTAAGATCTCATCGCTTCGCAGACGCAGTTGATGGAGACAATAATGCAGTTCATTCAAAATCAACCAGCTGGAGGACCACAACCTGCTCAACCTCAAGCTAGAGATAAGCGAGGAGAATTTTTGAAAGGTCGTCCACCTGTGTTCAACCACGCCGCCGACCCATTGGATGCTGATGATTGGCTTCGCGCCGTGGAGAGACAACTCACCATTGTGCAATGCAATGATGAGGAGAAGGTGTTGTATGCATCTGGACAGTTGCAAGGAGCTGCTCAAGACTGGTGGGATGCATTCCAGTATGGTCGCCCCAATAATGCGCCTGCTATCACATGGCAAGAGTTTTGTGAGAACTTCAGGTCATACCATATTCCGGAAGGTTTGATAGAGTTGAAGCTGGCAGAGTTTAGAGCTTTGAAGCAAGAACAAATGTCGGTGCCAGAGTACCGTGATCAGTTTGTTCAATTGTCGCGGTATGCTCCCGATGATGTTGCTAATGACAAGGACAAGCAGCGTCTCTTCCTCAAGGGACTTCACGATAGATTGCAACTCCAACTCATGACAACCACCTACCCCAATTTTCAAGAGCTGGTGAATCGCGCTATAGTGATCGACAACAAGCGCAAGGAGATGGCGGATAACAAGAGAAAGAAGCAAGGACAAACCTTTACAAGAAATAACCGTTCGCGTCCCAACGCCCAGCAACGAAATTTCCAGCAGAGACACCAAGGGCCATCAAATCAATGGAACCGCAATCAGAATCAGCCTCGTTCTCAGTCTCCACCACAATAGCAGAAAACTCCTAACCAGACTTCTCAGCAAGCTACCCCTAGCAAGACCCCAACAGGACCAATACATTTGGCACTCCCATCAAGTGCTTTGCCTGTGGAGAATCGGGACATCTCTCTTACCACTGTCCCAAGAAGCAGAACCAGCAGACTCCGCAGAGTAGCAACCAGAAGAGAAGACATCAACAATCGCCTAATCAAGGAAGTGTGAACCATGTGTCCGCGGAGACAGCTCAGGAAGCACCAGAGGTTATGATGGGTACGTTCAACGTCAACTCCATCCCCGCTACCGTTCTTTTTGATTCTGGTGCTTCGTATTCATTCATATCACAAAGTTTTGTTAGGATACACGGTATACCACTATTAGCCCTACAAAACCCATTATTGGTAAATTCACCGGGTGGGGCTATGCAAGCTCAATATTATTGTCCTTCGGTTAGCATTGCTCTAATGGGGGTAGACTTTAAAGTGAACCCTACGGTAATAAGAACAACCGGAATAGATGTTATATTGGGTCTGGATTGGATGAAGCAGCACAAGGCAGTTATTCAGTGTGAGGAAAAGGTCGTTGTGTTAACTACGTCCAAAGGAGATAAAATCAGTGTTGACGTAGTTATGCAACCACCACCAGCAGCGACAGTTAACCAGATTCGAGGGGAATACCCAATTAAAATATTAGAAACCACAGAGCGATTCAGAAGGAGTGAAATTATAAAGTTATGCAAGGTACAGTGGAATCGGTCTTCAGAAAACGAGGGAACATGGGAAAAAGAAGAAGAATTAAGGAAGTTATATCCCCAACTTTTTGAGTAAGCACTAACTAATCTCGAGGACGAGATTATTTTTAAGGGGGGTAGAATTGTAACACCCGGAAATTTTCAATTTTTGAAAATAGGAATTTAATTTGATTTATTTATGCAATTGATTGAGCATTTAATATATAGAATAATATTTTTTGTGAATTAAAATAAACCCTAGGGCATAGAAACATGTTATGTTGCATACATGCCGCTGCACATATTTATTTCCTGAGATTTGATTGGATTTTGCAAGGGTTCAAAACTTAGTTTGAAAACCCATTTGGAAAACAAATTTGAAAATGAATTGAGAAAATTAGAAAAGGGAAAACTCCCTCCCCTTCTCTGCAGGCCGAGCCGGCCCATCCCCTCTCCTCAGCCCAGGGCGCTGCCCCTCTCCTCCTTCTCCGCATGGGCCGAGCCGGCCAGGCCGAAGCCCAGCTGCAGCGCAGCCCGCCTCCCCTCCTCTCGGTCTCGCTGACACGTCAGGCCCACGGCTCAGCGTCGTCTCCCTCCTCAGGACGGAGTCCGAGCGGAGCACGAGCGCCGCCTCCAACAGAAGGCAACCGCCGGATTTTTCGGACGAGTCCATCCCGTGCATGCCTCCACTGGCCCGTAAAAGGAAGCCGCGACCCTCTTCCCCCGCCGCTGACGCGTAGGGCCCGCTGCCCCGCGCCATCCCCTTCCTCCAGTCGGAGTCCGCGCGAGACACGAGCGCTCCCTCCTCCGGGTCGAGTCCCAACCGAGTCCAGCTCTCCTACACCTCCCTCGCGCCCCTATATAGGTCGGCCGAGCCCTGCCGTCCCTCCCCACAAGTTCCCGAGCAAGCCACGCCCGCCAATCTTGCCCTAGCCGCCGCCCCGAGCTCCGCCGTCGCTCCGAGCTCCGCCGCCGCCGTCGATTTCTCCTCGGGAGGACTTCTCCGTCGAAATTGGTTGTTCTCCAAGCTTCGCAGCAAGGTCAGGGACCTTCCCGACCCCTTCTCCCTCGATTTTGTGCACTATAGCCATGATGCCGAGCTTCGCCGCCGCCATAGTTCCGCCACCTAGCTCGCCGCATCCTCCCCGAGCTACCTCTGTGGCAACCGAAACCATAGATAGGTTCGGCTTGAGCTCCTCTTGCTTCCCGACCAGATCCCGAGGTGTGCCGAGCTTCCTAGCCCCGAAAACGCCGTCCCCGACCATCTTCCGGCGAGGAATCGGCCGGGCGCCGCCCGACTCCGGCGACCAGAGCCACCCCTCTTTCCCCCCGATCTAATCTACGCCGTCCACGGCCGATCCAACGGCTCACAGTGAGAGATACCCCTTCGCCGGCAATTTTGCAGAAAACTCCCTTAGCTTTTTAACGTTCTAACCCGTGGTCCTTTGGCGTATTTCTCTGATTACGCTTTCCTATTTACAAAACGTATTTCCTCGGTTTTAATTTAAAAGGCGTTTTCAATATTTACAGATTTGCCACTCAGTTTATTTCGGCCATATTTTATTCGTTTTAGCTCCGATTTGATCCGTTCAAGTCTCGTTAGATTCGTAATTTCGTAATCTACCTAATGATGCTACTGTTACTCATGTTTTCAACTTTTAAAATTCGAGATTAGATTTAATCTATTATTTTATTAAAGTAAAACTTGTTTATTTCATAACTTTCCCGTTTGAACTCCGATTTTCGTGATCTTTATATCGTTGGAATCGTAGCGACGCGTAGATTATTTTTATACACTTTTCAATCTGTTTTTCCACTGTTGGTGTACTGTTTCTAATATAGATCTTGTTTGCTTCGTGTATGATTGCTACGATGATTGTGTGGTGATTTTATGCTCGAATTCAGACGGTGAGCAATACATTGGTGATCAAGAGTACTCCGTTGAGGATCCAAATTCTCAGGATCACTTTGATCAAGGCAAGTATAGCATGGACCATCCTTGTTGCCTATTCACCTTAATCACTAAATTCATGATGCATGTGTCTACCTTGGCAACCATAGTGTTTATTCCTAGCTTTTGATGACTTGATCCTTGTTACCTATGAGATTGCATTTGAGTAGTGATGCTAGTGCTTTGATGGGTCATGATCTTATGAACTTGATTAATTGATTATGAAATAAAGATTAAAAGATGCTTTTTAGCAACATGGACTAAGGACTTATCTGTAAGTATGACACCGGGACTTACAGCGCAACCATGGGGGCTATATGGCTCTGGCTTTAGTCAAGTATGAAGTTACTTTCTATCATGCTATTAATCTTGAAAGGTTCCTTGCCGAGCTGGTTGTTTTGCGGCTCCTGTCCTTGTGTGTACTGCTGCGTGTGTGTGCCACTTGGAAGGAGGGCTCTACCGCCCCTTGCCATTGCGCCCGGATTGATTAGTAACTTGTTAGAGAGCCTTTTGAAAGACTTCATAGTGAGACCCTGTTATACACCTTGGCAGTGTAGTGTGGGCCTTGCAAACCCCGACACATGGGAATCACGACTCATGGTGAAAGTGTGCAACCTCTGCAGAGTGTAAAACTGATATATCAGCCGCGCTCACGGTCACGAGCGGCCTTGGACGTCTTACAGGAATTTAACTAATTGAATATTGATTTATTTGAAGTTTCTATTGATGTTTATTCCATATTAATTATCATGTTTATATGATCATGCAAATCTTGTTCCTTGGTATATTCTATTGCTGCTACTCAATTGCTAAAATGTGATCAACTAAAAGCAACCGCTGTCAACCAGTGTCATGCCTTATTTGAGCCTCATAAACCCATGTTATTCTTGTTGAGTACGACATGTACTTACGCTTGCTTTATTTTTCATATTTGATAAAAATCCCGGATGGGTAACAGATGACTATGAGGATTCTTCTGAGGATTATTAGGATTGTGTTCACCAGTCAACTATTCCCTGTAGAATGGAGATTCCGAGAGAGAGTTATCTATATTATTCCGCTGTTATTAATGTAAAGACTCTGTGATATTATTCGTTATATATTGAACCTTGTGATGGTACTATGTAATTTGTCACTTATGTGTGTGATTGATCTCTGGGCGCACATAAGTTGGTTCATTCAATTTTATCCTTAAAATTGGGTGCGACACTGGGACTGCGAGGAAAACACAAACATGATTACAAGTACTTAGAATTGAGTGTTATAATATATAAATAAAGATGAAAGCATAAAGAAGTTTTCCCATGTCTTAGCGTACGCGCTGAGGCTTTGGTTGCCTTGGTGGTGTAGCGCCCCACCCATTTGCAGGCGGCAGTTCCGACGGATCTTGTGCTTCTCTGCCCCCTCGGGCGAGAGCCACCTATCCACAATGGCCTCCCAGCAGAGGCGGTGCCTGGCGCACCAATCAGGACATTGATGCATGTCATCAAGTTATTGATATGTCAGAAGATGAAATGAAGCCAACCTATTGTTCATGAAAGGAATACTTACCAAGAGGTATTGCTCCCTCGTGAGTGTCATGCTCTTGGCATCACGCTTCCTCCCTACCTGTCCTAGGACATCGGCGTTGTAGTTAATGATGCACTGGAGCTGCGTCTCGTAGTACAGTTTCGAGAGTCGGGACCTGCAGACCTTGTCCTACACGCGCACTGCCTGGGCTTCAAACCCAGCGTCGCACCTGTAGAAGTCCTGCATGCATACATCATGTATTATTTAATTATTTTTAGAGCGACCAATGAATACATAGTATTGACCAATTTAATGTGACGTTGACTCACCCAGAACTCGGCCTTGATCCGCGCCGCAACGGTGCTGTGCTCGCTGTCCTCAGCGGCGTGAAAGTGGTCCCACGTCCAGGGCGGCGAAGGCACCCCAGCGTAGGTGACCATCCTAGGGTAGTGCTGCCGAATCATAAGGGCCAGTGTGCAATTGATGTGCCAGCCCTTCCGGACACAACTTCCCAGTTACTGCACGAGTCGTTAAGAACAATTGTTAGTCATTAAGAGTCTGCATGTCATATGAAATAGTAGTGAAATGATACTTACTCATCGCCCTAGGGTCGAATCACCGGGCGCTGGTAAAGTGGGAACTTATTTGAGAAACTCTACAGAGGCTTAGAACCAGACACCTTGATTTGGTTCCCATATGTAGATGATAACGAATTCCCAATGCCCTATACCTTCAGGTTCAGTACAGGATGTTCTGATGTTGGAGCTACTGAAATCTTCAATGTCATCATAAAGCCCTGCACACTGCCAGTTGACTTTAAGCATCTTCGCGGTACTAGCAGTACTGAGCCCAGCTGGCCTTCATATGAATTCTATCACCCCAACATTGCAGCAAGACAACTGGGACTTCGGCCAACTGCCCCCAAGCTTCCATTTCTACACCTTCTGAGGCCCAGAAATGAAATCACCGAGATTCTAGAAGTCGACAGGGTCTTCTCATTGGGAGCAGACTTGCCAGTTCATACTATAGAGCATTGGAGCCAAATTTTGATGTCCCATGAGACCTTTGATCACTGGTGGAAACAATGGCATGCTCATCTTTTCTGTCAAGGGATCCATGATAGATGCAGAGCCCTGTAGCCAAACTTCAACTCTATCTCGGTAGTAAGTAGTTTAACCGATTCCATTCAAACCGGCTGCAAATTATGTTCTAACTTCTGTTAATGCAGGACCCAGAATCCAACCCACCAGAGCAGATCAACTATTATCCTTCTTGACCAACTGCCAGGCTAGGCTCTCAGGCCCCATCCTTGAAAAAGATGATGAAGGCCCCTGCCAGTATGGCAACTGCTCCGGCTTCAAAAAGAAAAGCCTCATCAGGTCTTCAAAAGACGACCACCAAGAAAAAGAGATCCAAGAGGAAACCTGCCCAGGTATTGGATGCCTTGAAATATTCTCTGCATCACTTACTCAGCATACCTGACTGAATCGGCTATACAACAGGTGAGCATTCAGCCGATCCAGGCACCTTCTGAAAATATTCAGGCCGAAACAACAGGCCACCAAGATACGGCTGAAGGCTTTTTGGGAACGGACGAAAGCATCGCTATCCAGGAAGAAGGAGAAGGAACTCAGGTATCAACCAAATCTATAAGCACACAATCCTACCTTACTGAATATTTTCTGACCCCTTCTAAAAATGCAGCCGAACAGCCCTCCTTCGTGGAACGAACTTGAAGAAGAGAAAACACCATCTCGTGAACATTCAGGTAAGGCTCTTCGGCTGTTAACACTTATCATGTTTGCTCTATTTCTAACTCACTTTTCTCTTTCAGAGCTTCAAAAGAGCTTCAAACGACTACAGAAACACAAGCTGAGGCCATCCCCACTGCTAGAAAAGAGATCGCCGTAACAGATCAACCGGACACTTCATTGGCTCCACTTCCTTCAAGCTTTATTCAGGTGAAGCATTTATCCTCCTAATCGATCCAAAGTCTTTATGTCATCATCATTTTAATATGTGAACCCAGGCGCTGCAGCCTTCCTCCCCCAGCTACTCCTTCGACCTGGAGGAATGCTGTGACGAAAATGAACTGAGCTCCAGGTCTTCATCACTACCAGAGCCAGATCTCAAGAAACGACTGAGCGAGCTTCTTCCTCAGCTGGAGGTGGCCCTGACTGACCTGGCCGAGCACCCTGATCCTATTGATCAGGTTATTGAACTAATTCAGCAACAGACGTGCCCGGCCATCCTCAGACCACAATTTGTCAAACTCAAGAGGGCTGCTCCAGGGATCAAGACTGCTCATGAAAACTTGACCGAGCTTGAGCAACTGACGAACAACAGGCTGACCAACAAACAAAAAGCCGGCGGGTTAGCTGATCAAGTAAAGTTGCTGAAAGCCATAATTAACTCGGCCGAGTCAGAGCCGAACACCTTGAAGATCAGACGTGAGCAGCTGATGAAGGAGCTGGCAGAGGTCGACGCGGTCATTACTCAGCGTGAAATCTCCATATCAACGAGCACCGTTGATTTGGCCGCGAAGACGAAGGAGGTTAGCACCAGGGTCATTGAGGGCCAACAAATAAAATAGCGCCTGAACATCCTGAAGTCAGGAGCTGATGAGGACCAGGAACTGCTACAGACCGTCCATGTTCTTCTTACTGAATGTATCACCATTGTCCAGTCCCTTCTGGGCTTGTAATCCTACACTTGCTTTGTATACCTGAATGATCATGTAATATATTTTGTCCAGACTGAAAAAAATCGGCATTCTCTTTTGTTCTATCTCTGAATCGGCTTCTCATAGCCTAATCCTTAATACTGTCACTGGCACGAACGACTCGGCTGTTTTAAACAACTCGCCCGAATAACCGATTCATGAACATCGGGCCCAAATAGCCGATTCAAGGCAACCGACCAAAATAGCCGATCAGTCCATTCCACTGCCACAGTCGGTTGTGGATTCAAGAAACATGGTTAAACTCCAGTATAAATTCCACCGTGTCGTCTCGTCTCCGAGGGGGAAACCGTTTTGGTGCCTCCGTCTTTATAAATAGACGCCTGGCCTGAGCGAGCAACCGCAAACACCCTAGCCCTTACTCACCCAGCCTTTGCTCTTCTCTTCTTCTCCCCGAACAGAGAAAACAAATCTCCAAAACTAATCCCATGGCCGGCGACGGAGACCACGGCAAGCGACCAGCCTCGGGTTCCGCTGAAGGCGACAACTTCAGCCGGAGCCTGCGAGCCGTGGGTGAACAGAGGCAACGTCTGCGAGCCTGGTTAGGGTAAGACTACTGTTCACTTCTTGATACATTGATCCGATCTAATCTGACCATCAACGTCTTGCGCAGTGATGCGGGAGCCTCCGGTGCTGGAGGTTCGGGAACTGCTGCCGGGCTGTCTCAGGCCGTCCCCTGCAGCCGCTGGAGCCACCCCCAGTGCAGGTGCTACCGCTGGCCCGTCTCACGGCCGTCATCGCTGGGTGACGCTCCGGTAGTTGGCCATTCATAGCAGGTAAATCAGTTTGCATCCATGACATTGATCTCTTTCGATTCTGATACATCTGCTTCTCTACCATTTTCAGTCAGGCTCGCCTGATCCCTTTTCCTCCGGACGCGCCGATTGGCCCGGACTCCCGGGTTCGCCGGACTGCGCCTCCTTAGGACCCACCTCAGGCTCCGGCTCTAAGCGCTGGATCCGATTCGGGGTCCTCTGCAAACTCTGACGGGTCCTACACCGCCGCCGACGGTCGCTGCTTCCACCACCAAATGGTGGAATACCATAACCTCTATTCTGAGGCTACGAAGGAGAATGGCCGGCTGCAGGGCATCAATGAAGCCCAAGCCGCTGCCCTTGCCACTGCCGAGGCCGAGGTGACCAAGGTGCAAGCCCAGCTCGCCGAATCAGACGCCGCAGTGGTAGGTGATCATGTCTTGAAACTGCTTCGCGTTGTACTGATGACCGCCCTTGCGCTGACCTTTCCTATTCTTGCAGCCCTGACCGCACAGCTGGAGGAGCTGCGCGTCGCCGCCAGAGACAGCCGCCAACGCAGTCAACGCCTGTGGCAACACGCAGGTGGAACAGGCTCTTGGATGTTCACCACCGCGTCCGCCATGTAGCCATGGCCAGCGTTCGTCACGGCGCCACCGGGGCTCTCACGGCTGCACGCCTCCGCTCTGGCATAGCCTTGGAGGCCATCGAGCCCGGGTTTCCGGAGGGCCAGGACATGGAGGTGGCAGCACCCAACTGGCAAACTTCTTCCCTCACTCCGACGAGGTGGCGGCCGTCACCGACGCCCAGGACATCATAGATAGAGCTACTCATAATCCAAATTAGAATGTAATAGAGCTCCTCTGTAAACACGAAGCAGAAATAAAAAAAATGTATTGATAATCATCAATCTGTCTTTATTATTTTTATTATTTTGTTCTAAAGACGATGCAATTACATCGGCTGTTACACCCCATCGAGGGCATTTCGTTTTTGTGCTAAAGGCGATTCTCTTCGTAGAATCGGCTGTAAGAGCCAGATCTTACACCGATCGGCTATCATCCCCCAACTGGGATAGTAGGATAGTACTTCTTCAGGTACTTGCCTGTTGATCACTCTAGCAAATCTCCTTCCTTCCATATCCTTGAGTATATAGGCATTACCAGGCGCACATTCAATAATCCGATACGGGTCCTTCCCAATTTGGCGACCACTTGCCGAATCGGCTATCTTTAGTTCCGATGGGTAGGATAGTCTTCCATACCAGTTCTGATTCGGCAAAGCTCTTTCCTCTTACTTTAGTATTGTAGTACCTAGCCACCCGTATCTTATTGGCTTCGATGCACTCCAAGGCCTTGAGCCGAAGACAATGTAGATCTTCCAGACTATTCATCATGATATCCTTGTACTCACTGGCTGTAAGCTCATTCTTCAACTTGACACGCCGTGTTTCAGACTGAATTTCCCAAGGAAGAACAGCAGCGTGCCCATAGACCAACTCATAGGGCGTGGCTTTAGTTGATCCATGCTGAGCCATTCGGTATGCCCACAAAGCTTCACTAAACGTCAAGTACCACCTCCTGCGAGTCTACTCAATCTTCTTCTTAACAATCTTGATTAAAATTTGATTTGACGTTTCAGCCTGACCATTGGCTTGAGCATAATAAGGTGATGAATTATAAACTTTAATGCCCATATCTTCAGCAAAGGTCAAAAACTCATCCGAAGTGAACATCGTTCCTTGATCCGTCATGATAGTCTATGGTATACCAAATCTGTAAATGATACTGTTCCTTTATAAATTCAACTACATCTCCGGATGTGGCGTTCTTCAAAGGAATAGCTTCTACCCACTTAGTAAAGTAATCTGTTGCAACCAAAATCCATTTGTGACCTTTATTGGACGGTGGATAGATTTGGCCGATCAGATCGATTCCCCAACCTCTGAACGGCCATGGCTTGATGATAGGATTTATAGCTGAGGCAGGAGACTTCTGCACATTCCTGAATCTCTGGCACTCTTGGCAACCCTTGTAATACCTGAAACAATCTTCGACCATTGTTGGCCAATAATAACCAGTCCTTCTAATAATCCATTTCATCTTAAGAGCCGATTGGTGAGCACCACAGACTCCTTCATGAACCTCACTCATCAGCTTCATCGATTCTTCGGCCCCGAGGCATCTCAGCAGTACCCCCTTGATAGTCTTATAATACAACTGACCGTCTAGCAGCACATACTTGATGGCTTTGTACCTCAGCTTTCTATTAACTTTCTGTGAAGGATTTGCAAGGTACCTTGTTATCTCGCCCCGCCAGTCATCAGCTGATTGCTCAGTATTGAGGATTTCCTGCATCGATCTATAACCCGAAGCACTCTGCGCTAGTCAATTAGCTTCCTGATTCTGAGCTCTGGGAACATGATATAGTGAAACTGGTAAGAACCCTCTGATCAAAGCTTGGCACAGATCATAATAGCCTCGGAGTACGTTGTCTTTACACTCAAATAGACCAAGCAATTGGTTGATGACTAATTGTGAATCTCCAAAAAGTTTAACTACGTCAGCCTTTGCTTTATGCAGAAGCTGAAACCCCTTCCAAATCGTCTCATACTCAGCCTGGTTGTTTGTCACCGTTGGCCCGATCTGGAAAGCGTACTCAAACCGTTGACCTCGAGGTGATATCAGTATTACCCCAGCACCCCCGCCTTGCTTGCAAGATGATCCATCAAAGAACATAGTCCACGGCGCCACATCAACTATACTAACGGCACCCTCATGATGCTGGGTGATGAAATCGGCTATTGCCTGACCTTTGACTGCCTTAGCCGATTCAAACCTCAAGTCGAACTCAGTGAGAGCCAAGATCCATTTCCCAATCCGCCCGCTCAGGATAGGCATTGACAACATATGCTTGATCACATCAGCCTTGGAAACTACCACACATTCGGTCGATAACAAATAATGTCTCAGCTTAGTGCACGAGTAGAATAAGTATAAGCACAACTTTTCTGTTGGTGTGTATCTTGTCTCAGGATCCAAAAGCCTTCTGCTCAGATAGAAAACTGCCCTCTCTTTTCCTTCAAATTCCTGAAAAAGGGCCGATCCAATTGTATGGTCTTCGGCCGTCACGTACAGCTTGAATGGCTTACCTGCCTGTGGCGGTACCAGAACAAGTGGAGACTTCATATATTGCTTGATTTTATCGAAAGCTTTTTGCTGTACGTCACCCCATTTTAACTTCTGAGTATCTTTCAGCTTCAATAGTGGCGAGAACGGCAGCACCTTCTTGGACAGATTGGCAATGAATCTTCTAATGAAATTGATCTTGCCAAGTAAAGACTGCAATTCCTTCTTGTTATTTGGAGGCACAAGCTGATCGATGGCCTTCCTACTTTTGCTGCCAACCTCGATTCCCTTGCGGTGTACCATGAAACCCAGAAACTCGCTAGCCGATACCCCGAAAGCACATTTATTAGGATTCACCTTCAAACCATGCTTCCTAGTGCACTCCAGTGTAGCCTTCAAATCGGTTAAGTGTTCCTTGTAGCCTCTGGATTTCACAACTATATCATCGATGTAAATTTCTACAATCTTGCTGATCAACTTATGAAAAATATAATTCATAGCCCTCTGGTAAGTTGCACCGGTATTTTTTAAACCAATTGTCATTACAACCCATTCGAACAAACCGATAGCGCCAGGACATCTGAAAGCAGTTTTAGGAATATCTTCATCAGCCATAAAAATTCGATTGTAGCCGGCATTACCATCCATGAAGCTGATGACCTGGTGCCTTACAGCCGAATCGACTAACATATCGACTATCAGCATTGGGTAGCCGTCCATCGGGGTAGCTCTGTTCAAATCCCTAAAATCGATGCAGACCCGCAACTTACCATTCTTCTTGTACACAGGGACAATATTCGATACCCACTCGGCGTATCGGCAAGCTCAAATGAACTTGGCTTCCAGCAACCTTTCAATCTTGGCCTTGATGTCAGGTAATGAATCATGCTTGAATCATCGTGGCGGCTGCTTGAAATGCCGAAACCCGGGCCTGATAGGCAATCTATGTTCAACAATCGATTTGTCTAAGCCGGGCATCTCGTAGTACTCCCAGGCGAAGCAGTCTTTGTATTCCTTCAATAAGTCAATCAGCTCTCGTCTGAACTCAGGGTCAAGATTGGCAGCAATATACGTCAGCCTTGGCCTATCACCAGATCCGATGTCCACTTCTTCAAGTTTATCGGCCGACGTGAAACCTTGGCCAAGCTTGCCCTCGGTGCCATCGATTAGGTTATCCATTAATAAAAAGACTCAAAGCCGATTGCCCTGACCGGCTGTTGACTCTCATCGCTGACCTTGATGGAGCCTTCTTCCCTAAGTCTTGCCAGAGAAACAGTCGTGATCCCCAGCTTTCCAGTAGGCAGCATCTGCTACGGCTATGCTCACTGAGTCATCGGCTGGGACCACTTCAACTTCCTCACCATGCCACTGCATCACACATTTGTGCATGGTCGATGGCACGCAGCAGTTAGAAATCACGTCCAAGTAGCAGACTATAAGAACCCTTGCTGTCAATCACGAAGAAGGTGGTGGGCAGCGTCTTCTTCCCGACTGTCAGCTCGACATTGATTGCCCCCCGGGTATTTGAAGAGTTGCCCCCGAAAATCTTTGAGCATCATGTCAGTCTCGATCAAATCATCAGGGCCCTTGCCCAGCTTGCAAAATGTGGTGTAGGGCATGAGATTGACGGTGGCGCCACCATCGATTAGCATCTTGGTCATAGGCATCCCATCGACATATCCTTTGAGACACAGGGCCTTTAGGTGCCGGTGTTTGGGTGGCTTGTCAAAGGCAGCCTGCTGCGCGAAAACTAGCTTGGCAGTGGCCTGCTCAGACTCTGACTCATCAGAATTAGAGAGAACTTCAATCTTCTTGGCTCGAGACACCCTGAGTTCAGCCAGAAGCACAAACATCATCTGCGCATCAGGCTGTTGCCTTCCCTTTGTCCTGAGGAAGCTTCTCCCGCCAGATTTGCTTCGTGCGGCCTTCTAGTTTGAGCTCCCTATTCCTGAGGCATTGCACGCAGCTGCCTCTGGCTCTTGGTCAAGTCCCCAGGGCACCATTGATTCTCCTGCCAAACTGGCTCTTGGTGATCGACTGCCGCTTCGCTGAGCCGATCGCGCAGGTCTCTTTTTTTGCGTCGATCCTGCATATCACATGGGCGTCCAAGCCTCTCATGCACAGACCGGCAGTTGGTCTGAGAGTGTCTGTACTCTCGGTATTGATCGCTGCACTCCGGGCAATTGCGCAGAGTCGGTAATTTCAGACCTTCATTCCAACAATGCCTGAAAAATGGGCAATGCCAGTGACTTTCTTCTTCCTCCCGGCGGCGAGCCAGTTCTTCCTGGTAGTGGGCCTCCTCCTGATCACGAACCCATCTTCGGTATTCTTCCTCTTCGAGCTGTTTCCAGTGGGTCTTCTCGTTCTCCCGACTGCCATTTGTTCAGCAGATCGTGGGAGGTAGGTCTGATCTTCTTGGTACCGCTGGATTCTCCCTTTTCATATTGCCTCTGGTTGTGCTCCCGCCTTCTCTTAATCAGCACGAGCTCCTCCGCTGATATCTACATATCAGGGTCGACTGATGCATTCCTTCTAGCTTGGTTGGAGGTCAGAACTTTCATCTTACCTACAGGGGCCGACACCTCGACCATATTCTGACCCTTCGGGAATGGGAACTTATCAATCTTCATTTTCCCTTTAGCAGGACTGTCAAACTTCAATAAGCCAGTGGGAGATAGCCCTCTGTATCTGAGTTCTGAATGCGCAGCATCCATTGGTGTCGTGTGAGGTGAGGCCATGGTACTGGCAGAATGTCTTCCCTTTCAAATCTTCAGGAGAAGGCCTTACATAATCGGTAGGGAAGGTGATCTGTCCAGCACTGACCAGCAAATCGAATAATTTGTCCAGCTTATTTGTATCGAAATCATACTGATCCTCTGACTCCAATTTTTGGGTACAGCCATGGGCTTCTTGCCCCACTTCAGCTCGACAGTGGCGATTTCATCTTCATCTTCATCCTCCGAGTACAAATTACTGATGAACGCCGTCTGTTTGTATCTCCCCTCCTTACGAAAGGTCTGGGCTTGCAACTCCAAGGCCGTCACTCACTGCAACACCTGGCTAACGCTATCGAATTCAATGCCCACCAGTTTTTCCTGAATGTGTGGGAGTATTCCACCAATGACCAAGTGAGCGAGCTGCTTGTCAGGTAGGTTCAGTGAATACCACATGTTCTTCATCTCCTTGAGGCACTTGATGAAGGCTGATCAGGTCTCGCTAGTCTTCTGGCGCATGCTGGTCAAATCAACAAAATTTTTCTCCCCCGTGCAAGAGAAGAAATAACCGTAAAACTTGCTTTTCAGGTCTGCCCAGTTTTGGATTGTCCCGGGCTCCAGAGTGGTGAACCAACTGAAAGCCGGCCCTGTCAAGGACACTGAGAAGAAACGGACCTTGTGAGCATCCTCATACGACGCCTCATCAAGCTGAGTCAGGTAGTGGCTGATGTGCTCTATGGTGGATATGTCATCTTGACCGCTGAACTTGGCGAAATCCGGCATGCGGTACCTCTGTGGTAGTGCCACACGATCAAACTATTCAGGGTAGGGGCGCCTGTATCTGATCGATACCCCCGCTTTCGGCTGCAAGCCGAATTGGTCACTGAGCATTGCACTCATCTTGTTTACTAACTCGTCTTGAGGCGACTGCGCATAACCAGGATGTGGCGCCGATGTGAGCTCATCATAGGTGTGACCGATGTGATAGCTTGGAGTTGCAGAAGTCACGTTTCCAATCTGCACGTTCCCGACCGGCGCGTTCCCAGTTGTACGCACATAAGCGGCAATCTGCTCAGGAGAGTAATCTCTGTATAGCTTAAGCTGCGGAGCTAGTTTTGGAGCCAAATCCGTCGTCATATTGGGATGTTGATCAGGTAACTTTGACGGTTTCGGCTGTTGCGGCAGAGGAACGAATGTGCCGGCTGCTGCATCTGATTTGGTATCTTCTGGGGGAATATTAAAGTACGTTGGGCCCAATGATTCCCAGTCCTGCTTCTTGATGACGGTCTTCACGATGTTGTAGAATGTCTGCAGGAAAACATTGTGATGGTGCCCGACTGCCTAGTGCGAAGCGTTCCAGATGGCGCTCTTGATGAACTCTTTGAACTCTTGCTCCTCCTTGTCGGTGTGGCCAGGCATGACCCACCTTGGGTAGGGGTTTTTCTTGAACACGTGGCCATCGCGATTCTTGGCAAACGACAGCAAATAGGCATCAGTGAACTCTTCAATGATCTGCTCCAACACCGCAGCATCCTCAGGGTCGATCTCTTCACGCTTGACTCTGATGACGCCGTCGTCCCTAGGAGCCATGGTCTCTGGAGCCTTTCCCTTAGTCATGAGTGAAACTGTCCCACCGGGCGTGCCAAAAAGTGTGTTGGCACAAAATGTGGTTCTTGCGTCTCAACACACCAGCGAAGCCGGATATGATCTCAAGAGCATCGGAGCTTCCAAGATCCAGCTAGCTTCAAACCCGGTCAGAGAGTGTCGATAACCCTCAGGCGTGCCAGTCAATTTGACCTGCAATTGACAAGGGAAAGATAATAATTAGTAATCACAGGGCGGAACTAACCGGTGTATCCAGATAGTTCCAACTATGTGGCTCTGAGAGCCGATTCAATCGAAAATCGACTAAAGAGTCGATTCCGGCATATATGCATGTTTTGTTATAGAAACAGATACTAAACTGATACATATTCGATTGATATGCATGATCAAATAGAACAATCTACATTAAACAAATCAATGCAGATAGTTTTAACAGGTTAAAGCATAATCGATTTCTGTAAACAGGTCAAATCATTCAGTTCAGTCTGTCTGAACGTCAAACAGGCAGAAAATCAGCTATTTAGCCGATTTGGCAGAATGCGATCGGTTAATTGGTTTTTCTCGAGAAAGCACAAACGTATCGGCTAATTAGCCGATTCGGGGTCCGTGAAGCAGAAAACTTGGCGGTGATTAGTTCCAAGTATAAATGTAGTACTAATACGAAGCTGGTCTGAAAGACCTGCGGCATTGCACCAGTTTAGATATATTTCTGAAAATAATCACAAGCAAATCTAGAAAGAATATAGAACTGGTCTAGAAGACCGGCGGCTCTGTGTTCATTCAGATCGGCTCTTGTCAAGCATCCACAGCACGTATGAGCAAGATTACGATAATACTGGCCGAATCAAGCGATATCATAACAAAGCATAAATATGAACAAGACATAAATGACATTTTTCATGTGGATCTAAGGCCAATACTACGCAATCTTGATCGGACAGAAAGATATTATATTAATAAATAAACAATAAATGACAAATAATATTTTGATAACTTAATGAATCTAACTAAGATACCAAATTAGTTAGAGCCGATAACTAATCCATGCACATAATCAAGCTTAACCTAAGCCCTCGTCCACCGGATGATGTTAAACATAGATTAAACAAGAAAACAACATGAATCGATAACTAACCCTTATTTGATCTAAACCCACGTCCACCGGATGACGCTAAACTTATATCAAATAAGAATCAACCCCGATCTACGATGCTCTCATGTCCACCGGATGACATTAAAGAGACAAAACTTAGCGAGGCATGACGGTACTTACAAGCAGACATGCGTCCACCGGATGACACTCAGCCCGATTGAAGAACTCGCCGAGATCTACGTTACTCCTACTCCTAAGTTTTGGCCGGAGCCGAAAGATGTGTTGTATTGATGTGTGTCGTATTACAATGGTCGGGGCTTCTATTTATACCCAGGGCTTTGATAGAGTCCTATTCGAGTTACAACTCAAGATAAATATGGAAACTAACAAACTTTCCTAAATTAAAGGTAACTGGGAGCCCAATCTTTCCTTTCCTTAACGGACTCCGAACGTGATCGCTTTCCTGGCCGAAGATCCATGCTGACGTCTTCAAATCGGCTATTCACGCCGTCTTCACCTCCAGTCCACAATCGATTCCGGGACCCGATCGACTATCTCTGCCTTGGCCTCTGTTCCTGAAAATCAGCTATCTGCATCCGGCATCGGTTATCCGCACTTAGTCCAGATTTTGGCGTAAACACCTTCCTTCTAGCCCCTCTGGTTGATAGAACTCCTGTGTGTGGAGGTCAGAATTATAATCCTCATCGTTTGAGACAGGTAGTCTACCGTGTGGCGATACCATATGCACAAGGTACCAACCCATAAGATTGGGGTCTTTTTGGCACGCCCATGGGAGATAATAAACTTGCGTGGCCTATTGAGCCACAATATAGACATCCTCTTCTTGATATACAGAATCCTGTCGAATTTCGACTAGTCCAATCTCAGGGGTTGTTCTCGTGATGTTAGGATCGAACCAATGGAATTTGAACACGACTGGATTACGAGCTTTGCGACACTCAAAGTTGAGCTCATATATTTCTTCTACTATGCCGTAGTAGTCGTGCCCATCGGTGCCGGGCGTACGAACTCCGGTATTTGTGGTTTTCCGATTGGGCCGACTCCGCTCGTAGTCGCTTGTGTGAAAGCAATAGCCATTCACGGTATAATTGGTGAATGTCTTGACCTTGTAAGTGAAGTCTTTGGCAAGCCCTTTTAACTCAGCATCCATTGCCCTATCTTTGCAGGCCTGCAAGGTGAGACCAGATAGATCGTTACATTACTCGCTCTTATGATAAAAGTAGAAAGGCAAAGAATTAACTAGGTACCTTCGTGTCGAACCAGGAAATGAAATCAGGCACACCATCTTTGAGAAGACTATCTTCCTCTTAAAGGGAAGGAGCCCTATTCCCTGTCCAGTATGTATTCAGAAATTCCCTGAAAAACAATAGACAAGGGGTGGATACATGGAGGATAAATCATAAGATCTTGGTGCAGTATGTAACATGCTCATTGAGAACTTACTGCACATAAGGCTTCACTTTGTCAAGGTTCAACAACACATAAAGTATGATAATGCGCCACTCATCATGCCTTAAACTCTTGGTGCACGGTGCACTTGCCTTTCCGAGTTGCCCTTTGAAAAGGCTGAGGTTCGATGAACTCTCTACGGCGTTGTAATGAGGGGGAGGATTGTGCACGCTGGGAAGGCTATCATTATAGTATGATGTTGTGAACTTTGACACCTCCTCAAGAATGAATGCCTCTGCCATGCTAGCCTCAATTTTGGCTTTGTTTTTATACTTTTTCCGAAGAATCTTTAGACATCTCTCGATTGTATAGCACCAACGGAACTGCACGGGACCCCCTATTCGTGCCTCGTACGGTAGGTGCAAAATCAGATGCTGCATCGCCAGAAAGAAGCCGGGTGGAAAGATCTTCTCCAACTTGCAAATCAACACAGGTGCTACTTTCTCCAAGTCATCAATGACGTCCCGAGATAACTCCTTGGCACAAAGTTGGCGAAAGAAAAAGCTCAACTCGGCCAGCATGCGCCACACATGCTCAGGGACGTATCCCCGGGTCATTGCGGGAAGGAGCCGCTCGATCCATATGTGGAAGTCATGACTCTTCATCCCTAGCACTCGCATGGTGGACAAGTTCACTCCCCTACTCAAATTCGCCATATGTCCATCAGGGAACATTAGCGTCTGGATCCACTATAGTGCCTCCTTCCTTTGGTTCTTTTTCAATATGAAATCAATCGGAGTCTTTCTCCATTTCTTGTCGGGCGTGGGAGGCTTCATCACTTGCTTTGGTCTATCGCACATCGTTGCCAGGTCCAGCCTAGCCTTAACGTTGTCCTTTGACTTATCAAGAATGCCCATGAGTGTTGCCCAAAGCGCCTCAGTGATATTCTTTTCTGTGTGCATTACATCAATGTTGTATGGAAGAAGGAGGTCATCGAAATAGGGAGCCTAGTCAAGCCCGATTTATGAGTCCACTAGTGTTCCTGCCCATATCCAATAAAACCACCTTTCTCTTTATCATCTTTGAGAACCTCTATCTGAGCACGGACCTCGGCACCGGTCATCATTTGAGGTGTAGGGTCGGTAACTTGAACCCCTTTTCTGAAGTTCTTGATGTCTTGCCGGAATGCATGCTCAAGAGGGAGGAATTGACGATGCTGGTCGAACGAAGAGAACTTGCCACCCCTCTTCAGCCAAGTGAACCTCACAGCTGACTTGCATATTGGGCATGGGAACTTCCCGTGAACATACCACGCGCAGAATAAGCCATATGCCAGGAAGTCATCCAGGGAGCAGTGGTACCACACATGCATTGTGAAGTTCTTCTTTGTAGCTCGGTCGTATGTCAGTACCCCATTTTCCTAAGCAAGGATCAATTCATCAATAAGAGGCTCCATGAACACTCCCATCTTGTTCCCCGGGTGTCCAGGAATTATCAGCGACAAAAAAAGTTCTTGGGTTGAAACATGACGCCGAGGGGGAGATTGAGGGGATCACGAACACGGGCCAACAAGTGTACAGGGCCGCCAGCAATCCATAGGGGTTGAACCCATCTATTGCCAGCGCTACACGTACGTTCCAAGCCTCCTCAGCTTTACGACGATGTATGCCATCGAAGTGGGTCTATGCATCGCCATCCGATGGCTGTACCATCTTGCCAGGACTGTATCTTTTGCCTTGTTTGTGCCATGTCATCTGTTTCGCGGACTCCTTTGTCATTTACAGCCGATGGATCCTCGGTATGACAAGAAGGTACCGTAGGACCTTAGTGGGGATACCAAGCTGCTCCTTCTTGCCATCATTAGTGTCGACCTCCAGATACCTAGAGGACTTGCACTTTGGACAGTGTGTTGCTTTCTCGTGATCTTTCCTAAATAGGACGCACCCATTCGGACAAGCATGAATGTGCTTATATGGCATCTTAAGTGCACGAAGAAGTTTCTATGACTCGTACAAGTTCTTCGGCAGCATGAACCCTCCGGAAGCAGGGATCCAAAAACTGCCAACATACCATCGAAGTGGCCTCGACTCATGCTACACTGCGACTTGAACGACATTAGGTGTCCAATGGCATCCAGTTACGAAACCATTGTCTTCTCATGAAGGGGCTTTTGGGCCGAATCCAGCATAGCATAGTACGCCTTCGCGGATTCCTCTAGGTCATCTTCCAATCCTTCACCGAACCGTGCCTTATGAAAGTCATCCATCCAGTCTGCTACCCCAGCATCTCCATCAAAAGCCTGAGGTGTGGTCTCACCACCTCCTCTCTAATACGATTAGCTTCACCATGGTGGATCCAGCAGGTATAGTTTGGCGTGAATCCATACTTGCAAAGATCTTCCCCCACGGCCTTCCTAGTCTTTCTTACATGGTTGTCACATTTACGGCAGGGACACGGCATCCGACTCGACCCTTGAGCAGCCTCGCCAAATGAATGCTCCAAGAAAGCATTAGTCTTAGTAATCCATTCTGGGGTCATACTTGGGTGGCCCGTGTACATCCAATCACGGTTCTCCATACTCTGGCATATACATATATGAGCGAGTAATATAACCATGGTGCATCTGCTCAGTGTGCCTACCATCTAATAGGTGAGGATAAGTCCTAATCCTACCCACAGATGCCTAGACGAGGTCAGTTTCCATGCTTCGCTCCTAGCCGAGACAGAATTTCGGCAGCACCTCCCCGCTGTTCTCCCGATACACGTCCTGCAAGGGAGAGTGTGTATCCGGAGAACAACAGGGAGGTGATGCCGAAAGTCTGTCTCGGACCGGAACGAACCACGGAAACTAACCTCATTTACGCATCCGCGGGCCGTCCAAAATACGTGGACAATCCGAAAGAGATACGGTCGCAGATATGTATACCTCCAACCGTATCTCTTTCGAACGGGAGACGCCTAACTGGGCTAAGTGACCATATAAAACATGCATGCAAAGAAGGAGGGGGTTATACCTAGGGTGGCGGTGGAGTCAGGCTGTAACACCCCTGGTGTTACTGTTACTAAAACTGTCATATCATCATATGCATTTGCGATCATCCCGCATAAAACCCTGTTATTGTGCATCAACTAAAATGAGTTTTATTTCTACATGTGAGTGTGCATAGATAATTTAGAGTGACTTGTTTGTATAAATGTTTGTGTTTGTGTGTATATATACAAATCCAGTTTGAAATTAAAAAGAAAAATCATTTATAAACCCTAAAATCGGACCTAAAACCCGAACTCAAAAACTAAAATAAATTTGGTGTTAAGCCTTAAACAAAAGTTGTAAATCTTTAAAAGTTGAGCAACTTCTATTTTGGGTTATTTTGAAGTTATTAAATAAAATTTCAAATAAAACCCTAATATAAGTTTCAAGGTTTAAATTTAAATTCTTATTATGAAAATTATTAAGAATTAGACAAAACTTATTATATGAAAGTTGTAAAGTTCACTAAATGGAACAACTTTGGTATTTGAAGATTTTAAAGTTATCATATAAAATTTTGATTTTTGAGTTTCTGTTCAGACTCCCGTTTAAACCCTATTTAGCCCCTTCTTCATAATTTAAAATATATTCAAAATTTGAATGAGGTTCAAAAACCAAAGTTGCTCAGTATAAAATTTACTACAAGTTTTACATTGGTGATTTTTCAAGTCCTTATACAACATAAAAAGTAATTTTGAGAAAACAGCAAAAAGGGGAAATGACTAGCTACAGTAGGGGGCATGAGCACCGTCCTCGTCGCTGTGCGCGCACTGGCCCGACGTGCTGCCGCACGTCGCCGCTGTCCTCGTGGTTGGCTGCACGTCGCCGGTGCTGTAGGAGACGTGGAGGGCCCCACGACGTGGTGAATCGTTCCTCGCCTTGCTCCTCTGCCCTATAAAAGCCGACGTCGTCAGCCATCTTCTTCTTTCTTCCCTGTCGCCACCGTTGAGCTCCCTGTTCGTCGGGTGAGTTGGCCGTTCTTGCTCGTCCTTCATCCAATTCATTTGAGCCTGAGCCCCACAACATCTTTTCGCATCCGTTGAACCCGTTTGAGTCTCCTCTGTCCGTCGGAGTAGCCGCCGCCGCCGCTTCTTCTCGGAGTCCGGCAGCACCACCGCGTGCATGCCCACCATGGCCAGTCCTCTAGAGTGAGTTAGATCCTCTTCCACACTTCATTTAACATTCCCTAAGACTTTAGGAAGTTCATATGATTGGTGGTTTCGTCGTTACCACACAGAGCTCGCCGGAACGCAGTCCTCGCCATCGGTGCACGCCGTCGCGTCCACTGCCTTCGTTGGTGGAGCAGCTCTGGTCACCATCTGCCCCTGTTTGCTCGAGCACCGAGTCACTGTGAGTCTCCTAGACCTTTCCCGTACCTTAGCCTCAAGCCTTATTGCACTCCACCGCTGGAACGCTGCTCGCCGGCGATCAGACCGTCGCCGGTCCGCCATGAACGCGACTGCGCGCGCTCTGATCACGGTTTCACCAAACCAAATATACCATTAGATTCGTCGCATCTTGGGGAGTATATTGACCCGCTGCGGCCTCCTTGGCCACTGCCGGCCATCCGCGGCCTTGGCCGGGGCTTTCCTGGCCGGCCGGCGGCCACAGCTGCAGCTCTCTGTCTTGGCCAGGACTGGACGGAGGGCAGCCAGCGTGAGCTGGGCCAGCCCAGTTGTGCGGGGCATGCTGAGAGAGGGAGAGGGCCGAGTTGGGCCAGAGTGGGTCAGCCTGTACTGCTGGCCCGATCGGGTAAAAGGGTTTTTCCATTTTCTGAGAAAATAAATAGTGCTGAAACTTGTGATTTTTGTAGGAATAAATTTGTTATGCCAAAAATTATGAAATCAATTATGGAGTCTCTCTGTGAAGTACTAAACATATGAAAAATATTATATATGAAATTTGAACACTTTCTGTATGCCTTAAAAATGCACATTTTAATTTATAAATATCCCTTCTATGATTTTTATACATTAATATATTTATCCAAAAATCATGAAATTTAATGTGGAACTGTTTTAGGCCAAAAGCTATCTATAGAAAAAGTTTGGACTCAAATGGGGATAGTTTATTTATTTATTATTGAAGGCTCTATTAATTGATTAATAAAATAAATAGAAACCCTAATCATTTTAGGTTTTGTGTGACCTTTGGATTGAGTGATGTCCCTGAGTCATTAAATTGAGATGATCTTTGGCACTTTAATTAATTGTTTGAGTTCTTAATTTCAATTGTTAATTAGAATATTAATAATTTATATTATTTACATATGATATTAGGGTTGATGACTTATTTAAGCAAGGGTGAAGTAGTGTTATAAGGAAATTAACTCGGCTTTCTATGACTGTTAAAATGACCAATAAACAAATTATACAACCACCACCTTGTCTAATGAAGTCTGTTTTATGACTTTATCGTGAAGGAATGTTGTACTCAACTTTCTAAATTCAGTTTACTTTTATTAATTCACCATTTAGTGCATCCCAGCATCATGGCATCCATAATATCATGTTAAGCATGCATTGTTATTATTTCATGTAGTGAACGTGCGGTAATTATTATCTGAAGCGAGTCCCGAGTAGGGTCTTTACTCGGTGGACGTGGATCTTTCTTGGAGGTTGACTTCAGCGTTCTATCTACCTCAAGCAACAGGCAAGCCCCGGTGCATTCAGCCCCTCCTTGTGATTTGCAAAATGTTTATAACTTGAGCTAATCTATTGCATTACCCAATTGATGCATTACCATCCTTGACCACTTATCCTAACCTGAGAACCTAATTTGTTTAAAGTATTTGGAAAATGTTTAGTCATGCTTAATTATAGATTTGCGAAAATGCTATTTTAAACTATGATGATATGAAACGAATGAATTATTATAAGGGTATGGTTTTGTCCTCGTCCATTGGCAGTGCACTTGGCCAGTCCATTGTCATCAACGGGGATGGGTTTTCCATTTGGTTAGCCATCTGTTTGGGTTAGAGTCCCAACTATCGTCGCCATCGGAAAAGGGATGTGAAAACCGGGTGGTCTCCAGTGTACCTGGGTTAGAGTCCCAATGCATGGTTTCCAACAGAAAAGGAATTAGGGACCGTTCGTTGTCGGCCTGCTGTGATCAAGACTTTCCAACTAGCCACATACTACGGAAAGCCTCTGACTCCGGTGGCTCTATTGCTTGAACCGACAACCACGCACTGGGAGTGGAGAGATGACGAGAGTAGCGTGTACCCTCATGGCCGTCGTGCCTGGAGACAAGAGGAGTATTGTGCTCTCGGGTGGCGCAAGACCAGTTCAGGGTAGAAAAGCCGTGGTAGGCGGGGTTGGTATATGCAAGCTTAAGTGCTACATATGCAGATCGTCGTTGCTCCTCGGTTATGGAGACTTGATCCTCACACTTACAACGAAAAGTGGTTCGAAACTAGGATGTTTTTGGAATGAATAAAGTAATGATGATATATGTGAAAGAACTTGGAGCTATGGCTAATGATTAATAATTATTGAGATAAAATATTGAAAACAGGATTAGTAATGCTTTTACTGCAAAATGCTTTGACTCTTGCTAAAGCCTTACCTTGACTCCCCTCAGCTTTGCATTTCTGAGTCTTCTCCCTAATTTCTTTAGTCGGGTAAGTCTTGCGGTGTACCCCAGTACTTAGTGTATGTTAACCCCTTGTTGCAGGTGAGCTGAATGTACAGTTCTACGTGGGACCGTGTCGGTTGACGGATCATGCATAGATAAAGATGCATATAAGATATAACCCTTGGGCAGAGTGCCAAGTTGTATACTGCTACTCCACTACGACTCTCTGGTTCGGAATAATGTAAATTTATATTTGTAAATCTATGGCTATTTAATACTTCCACATCTTGTACTCTGATTCAAAGCATTTGTGTAAACTGTTGTAATACTTGTAAGGTCTTTACAATGAGATCCTCGAGGAACTTAGGGTTTCTGTGAAAACCCGGCAGGCTACCTAGGTCAAGGGGAACTCGTGCACAGTAACCGGAGATCCTTAGGGATGATGATGGTGCACGTGGGCCCAGTGATTTAGGCGGTTCTGCCACATAGGCTAGCAAGACAGTGGTGTGTCGGTGTAGTGACGAGGCAATGCGGTGCAGGCAGACCAGCAACGCCGACGAAGACGATCGGGGTCGCCACGTCCCTCCCACGGGTCCTTCTCCTACATAAAAAGGCAATAGGTCAGAGTCCATTGAAAATTTTGGCAGCACCTCCCCTGCACGGGGAGGTTTCCAAAACCTGCAAGAAACGTAGGCGCGATGTCCAACAACCACATATATACCAAACATAGGCACGAAGGCCAACAAACATATATATACCAAGAACGTGCCATGTACTTTACTTCTCTTTCCATGCAGATGAAAGTATCGAAGTAGTACAATAACAAGTACTACCACTACAACTACTACTAACATTAACACTAACACTAACACTACTACTACTAACACAACTACTATCACTACTTACTACGAACAATACTACTAACGCTACTAACTACTAACTACTAACAACAACTACTACTACTACTTACTAACTACTAATAACACTACTAAGTACTACTAACTACAAGTGTAGGGCATACCTTGGCGACGAGAATGGCAACAACAAGGGCCGGCAACGACGGGTAGGACGACCACAGTGGCGTGAGGGTTGATGGGCCTTGGACGGATCCTTCCTTCTCCTCTCCTCTCCTTCTCCTTCTCCTCCTCACTTCTCTCCTCCTCCTCTCTTCTCCCCTGCCTCTTCCTCCTCTCTTCTGCAGTGGCCGCCGGCGGGGGCAGTGGTCGCCGGCGGGGGAGGTGGTGAAAGGTCCTTGTTTGGTTTTGACAATTGAGTGACAACTTAGGTGGACTAATATGTGTCTAAGTGTTGATTACACAAGTGATTAGTTCACAGGTACATGTGTGTGAGCAACTATGCCATGGAGGTGGATATGGCATGTTGAGTGTTGCTTAGCTCACACATATGGAGATGAAGGAGCTAAACGCATGAGACATGACATGGAGTCATGTGGCTAGGTGAAGAAGATCAAGATGAGGCTTCGCGTCGACGGACCGGTTGCAAGTGTGAAGGGCAAGTCGGGTGATGGCTTAGCGCCGATGGACCAACGCAATGGTGAAGAGCAAGCAAGTCAAGGATCGATGAACCAAAAGCCACGTGATGATATGAAGTGGATCATATCATTTATAAGGTGTTGGTGCATGTGTTGCACCGGCATCGATGGTGTCGGAGACGGTGATGAAGACGGTGATCGAAATGGAAAGCGCAAGGCAAAGGTATAACTTAGGGCATTTCCATTTCACCGGTCTAAGGTTGAGTAGAGAAGTGCTTGACCGGATTTAGGATAGATGGCCGTACTATCAAGAGGGGCAAACTTGTTTGCATATCGGTCATCTAGTGCCACTTGAACGATCTAACTTGCATACGTTGGTAGGATCAAGTGGCGTGGTGAAAAGAGTGAAAAATCCTTTGAAAAAATGTTTGTGAAAAGCTAACACACATGCACATGAGGTGTACACTTGGTGGTGTTAGCACACTTGCAAAGGTGGTGAAGTTTGGAGTTGAGAGGAGCTCAAAAAAAGCGTCGGATGCTAAGGCCAGAGGGCGTCGGACCATGGGTTCGGTCCGACGGCCTGCCCTTGTCTTCTGTGCTGTGGTGTGAGCGTCGGACGCTGTCTGCAATGACAGTGTCGGACCATCCTCATGCGTCCGACGGTGTTTGGCCTGTGAGCGTCGGACGCTGAAGTTTGTGGGCGTCGGACTTTTGTCCGAGCGTCCGACGGTGCAGATCGTGCGAGAGCTGACACGTGGCGAGCTCTGAGAGCATCGGACTCTTGGGTTTAGTCCGACGGCGAGCGTCGGACGACCGTCCGACGGTTTTCAGCGCTCGGGGAGCTCTCTGGAAGCGTCAGACCGTGAAGTTCGTTGGTCCGACGGTGTTCCGTCCGACGGTGAGCAGAGGCGCGGGAAGTTAGCCATTGTGATCCAACGTTCGACTTCAAACGGCTAGTGACATGTGGCAGCTATCGGGAGCGTCGGACCGTGGACATTGGTCCGACGGTGGCGCGGCTGAGCGTCCGACGCTCAGTCCGACGGCCGGTTTGAGAGGGCAACGGCTCTATTTGCTTGAGGGCTATAAATCCAAGCACTTGGCGGCCTTGGCCGACAAGCTGAGCACCCTTGGACCTGTGTGGCTTGTGTAGGTGTGCTTGGAATCCCTCCCACTCACTCACTTGCTTAGTGCACATCCGATTGATTGATAGTGAGTGATTCTAGTGCGTTGCATTGTGAGAATGCATCGAGTGGCACTAGGTGATCGTGTTGCAAGCCGGTGGTGCTTGTTACTCTTGGAGGTTGCCACCTCCTAAATGGCTTGGTGGCTTGTGGCTCCGTGAAGCAAGCAAGAAGATTGTGCTTAGCTCCGGAGAAGCTTTGTGAGGGGTTGGAGCTCACCCCGCGAGAGATCGCAAAGAGCATCGCTAGTAGAGCGAGACGTGAAGAGCGACAAGTGGTCCGGCCGAGTCAAGTGCTAGAGCTTGTGGTAAGCACTCCACGTGGGAGAGTGTGACTTACGGGTCACCACTAGCAAGAGGACCGGCGGCAACCTTGGAGCTTGTCTCAACGGAGGACGTAGCTTGTGGCGACAAGTGAACCTCCGGGAAATAAATCACCGCGTCAACATCTTCCCATCCTTCGCGGTGGTTTGCTCCCTTCTACACAAGTTATTTATATTGTGCATTACTTTATTTGTGTAGTTGTAGTTGCTCTTGTGAGACCGGTTAGCTTGTGTAGCTTGCCACTCACCTTCTTAGCTTGTGTAGCTTAGAAGTAGTTATCACTTAGTTTGTGTAGCTAAAGTGAGTTGCGCTCTTTGATTTGGATTGTGTATCCTTGTCATTGAGCAAGTAGTGAGCTTAGATGCTTAGTGCGCTTTTGCTTGATAGTAAATAGGAGTTTCCCCGGTGCTTAAAGTACTAGCGCTTAGGTTTGTGTGATCTTGCGCTAGAACGGTTTAGGGAAGCTCAAGCTAGACTTGCACCTTTGCTTCTCGTTAGGATCTTTGGCAAGGTGTTTAGAGTCTGAGTTAGAGGGTTGAATTGTCGCTAGAACCGATTAGGTTTTATTCCGCTGTGATTAGTTGTTATAAAGGACTATTCACCCCCCTCTAGTCCGCCATCTCGATCCTACAGGTGGCCACCGAGGGGGCTCGCAGGCGGGGGAGGTGGCCGCCAAGGGGGCCTGCACGGGCGGTGGAGGCCGGACCGGGGCGGTGGAGGCCGGGCGGGGGCGCGCAGGCGGCGAAGGTGGCCGCCGAGGGGCCGGGCGTGGGCGGTGGAGGCCGGGCAGGGGCGGTGGCGGTGGCCGAGGACAGGGCGTGCAGGTCGCGGTGCGGGGAGGCCACGGGGAGGAGCCGGCACGGGGGGTCGCCGGCGCAGGGAGACGGTGGTCAGGGACGGGCGGCGCGAGGGGCCGCGCGGGGAGGCGTGGTGGCCGGGGCGGAGGCGCGGGCCGGCGTGATGTGCGGCAGCGGCGGCGGCTCTGAGAGAGAGGTGAGAGTGAGAGAGAAATGAGAGAGAGACGGAGGGAGGGGGAGAGAGAAAGAGAGCACCGGCCAGTTAAGGCACGAGGCGGCTTTGCCGAGTGCCAGATCTGAGGCACTCGGCAAAGTCAGCTTTCTTTGCCGAGTGCCTAGATCTGGCACTCGGCAAAGGCGACTTTTTGCTGAGTGCCAACCCTAGGCACTCGGCAAAATAATTTTTGTTTTTTTTGTTTTTTTGGCACCTAGTTTTTTTGAGGGTTTAGTACACCAACACAAACAACATGTTCAAGTTTAGCACATTTTCATTGCATTTTGGCATATTTCTTTAGTTTATTTTGTTTTCTTGAATTTTACCGGAAAATGTAAGTTTGAACTACAGGTACATGAAATAATAGATTTCATTCGTTCAAAAAATGTTATCCTTGGTTGTTACTGTAAATTTAGGCTAAATCTATCATCTCTCTCGAATTTGCAGTGAATGTGCTCACGGGGCAACGTCGCCAACTAGCGTGCGGGTGGATTTTTAATTATATAAAATGCAAATGAATTCCTTACATCATGAAACTTGTCGATTGGTCACGAAATCATATGCTTATGCCGTGGTAAAAGTTTGAAAAAGTTTCAAGCACGTTGTCACGTACGATGTCTCACAAACCAGTACATCTCCATATGCAAAGATCTCCACTGAATTTGTCTCAATCCCTTCCAACCTCTTTGGTTTGGGACTAAACGAGCAAGCCCTTATAGGACTAAAAGCCCAATTTATTTATTTATTTTAAGAGAGAAAACCCTATTTATATTTGAGATGCCCTGCTGTATAGCTATGATAAACATTTCCAGACGCCCTTAATTAGCTTGAGTACTCGGTACACAGTGCATATGGTATCCGATACTAATATAAAATTGATTAATAATCCAATAGCGAAAATGAGAGAATCTAAGATTTGACGCCTCGCAGCAAGAACAAAGCAGCTGTAATGCTGGATTCAAGTGGGGATCATGCAAGAACAAGCTAAGAGTACGTGTACACTGTGTATAAAAACAGTAGTAAGTGTACTCTGCTTAACCAATTTACTGTTACTGTTACATGCGATGCAATGGTTGGTAATTAATTAGTTGATGATCACAAAATCCTAGCTAGCTAGCGCTAGCTATAGCTAGAGGTATAAGGGTAATTAATATGAAGATTCTACATTATTTCATGCTTATGCATAGGCTTCCGTTTGGATAAAGAATCAATTAATGCGATGTCTCCTCATCACCAACTATAATTTAGATACAGTGGTATAAAGGACCATTGACAATTATTTTATTAACAGAAAATATAAAAACAGAAGCCATGCATGCATCTTCTACTTTACTTTACGGTAATGACAACATCCGTCTAGAATGGACGCACATCAGAAAGCTATTCGACCGCCCCTAGTGACGTTTCGTTTTACCCGTTTTTCACTCTGCTCGCACGCCGCCACCCCTCCCTCCATCCCTCCTCCTCCTCCTCCTCTGGATCTAGAGGCTCGCTGTGGTGGCTAGGGTTCCATCAACCTCAGTTACAGTAGGCTTGCTTTACTGTTGCAATTGTGTTGCATTAGCCTTTTTTCTAATGTTACATCTCGCATTGCGTTTTGTTACTATTGTGGCAATAGTGTGCAACTAGTTTTTTCTCTGTTGCATTAGTCTTTTTTCTTGATGTTGCATCTCGCAGTGTGCTTTTGATTTCTATTGATGCAGTAGCTTCTGTTTTGCCGTTGCAACAAGTGATTTTACTTTATTGCATTAGTCTTTTTTTCTCATGTTGCATCTCGCGGGCGTTGCGCTTCTGTTACCGTTGTTGAAGTAGCTTTGGTTGGTTACGTGCGCGTTGGGGGCGAGCGGGTTCTGTGCGCTGGGAGCAGAGGAAGAGGTTTCCGGCGCACATATGTGCATGAGACACGGAGGGTGCACGAACTAAAACTCTCCTTGCATGCATGGAGCTGGCGCAGGCAACGTCTAAGGACACGGGCCCCACATGGGCAGCCGTGGAATGCAGTTGAGCAGGCTAAGCTGCATCTGTCCATATATGCAAACAAAAGTAATACTGTCAATTTTCAATAGGCGAAAGCTGAGTCATCGTGGCTTGCCTAGGATATAGGGGCGTTTGGTTACTATCCTTGCTTTTTGGAGGAGAGTCATTGTGGCTTGCCTAGAATATGTAAGGCAAGGCTCGCGGTGAGGTAAGCCAGCAGCTGAAACGAAACCCAAACGTGCCCCTGCATGCTATAACATTCCGTTGTGAGGGTTAACACAAGATTGACACTACTAAATTCTTTATATAAATAATTTTATAACATGTACCGACTTTAGTTTGACCAAAACAAATAAAAAAATCACTAACAAATATGATACAAAATAAATAACATACTGTTAATTGATTACAAAATATATTTTTATAATACACTTAATTAATTAGAGACATAAATATCAATACTATTCACTATAAAATCGGTTAAAATTGAACTAGTTTGATTCGTATGTATAACTTTATTGTGTTCTTTATGGACGGATTAGTACTCTTTTCATTTTCTTATGTTCTTTGTACGAGGAATGGTCTTTTTAGATACATAAATGTTGTTGCATGACCAGATATATGCACCATAAAATCTATAAAAAAAACAGAACAATTTATATAGAACGGAATGAGCATGTTTTACAAGTAATGATCTACGCATCAAAAGTTGCAAAGCATGTTTTGGTCTCGAGGCTCTGTTCGGCTGGTTAGATTATACGGCTGGCTGGCTGATTGTTATGAGAGAAAAATACGGCTGAATGGCTAGTTGATGTTGGCTAGTAAGTTCAAGCGAACAGAGCAGGTGAACTTATATACACACACCATTTATGAATTGAGAGAGCGAGTACAAAGCAAGCAAACTTCACATGAAACACCACCCATGCATCGAGAGCACATTCCTTTAATGCATGTTCTTGATTTTCAAAACGAGTGAGAGACAGGGAAAGTTAATGAGAGATGCACTCATTAACTCGGGATCTTGCTTTATCTAGGGGCCACATCTTTGGCGCCGCGTCATAGTATACTACTAGTAGTATTAACGTGCCATAAGATCACGTAAGGATATGCAAATTAATTCCGGTGCCGACGTTAATATGCCGCTCGATCATGCAATTGCAAGGGAATTAATGGCGCGCGCTGTACATTCGGCAACTCGTACCGGCAGCGTTAACCCAGGGTTTCAATATAATGTCCCGCCACGAGCATGCACTATAGCACAAGTACGCGCCATTTAATCACCTCGATTGTTATGAATTATGAAATTAAAATTGGATGCGCGCGGGAAATAAATTAATTAAGACACACACACATGGCACGTCGTACCGCGCATTTGTGATACACATACACTGTCCAATATATGATGTCTCCACTCTCTCTATTCTATTATACCCCTCTTTAGCATGGCTTCTCAAGGGGCGCCTTTTACTCTGTCAATTCTTGTATGAAAACTCTGCTAAACTTTAGCTCATAAAACGGCTCTTGTGAAAGAAATTACCGAGGGAATTTTTTTCCTGTAGAAGGTGCATGAAATCGAAGCCACCTAAATTTGGCTTCTTCGGTTTCTCTATATCTTCTTATTAGCTGAAGCCAATTGCAATGAATTCTCTTTCATTTACCGTTGTCTCAAGTTAACAGACACATATTCAGATGCTTCAATTGCAGACAATTCTGGATGATGTAATCACCAATGGTGCTGCAGGACACCTGGCTATTTCAGATGGTTATGGAATTGTTCTTGCCAACCAAAACACAAAGTATTCTTCTGGCTGCTACTGAAAGACAAAATAAGCACAAAGGAGTCACTGAAAAGGAAAAGTATGGCTCTACAAGATTACAATGTACCCTATGCAATGCCAGTGCAGAGAAATCACTAACACACCTATTCCTGGCTTGCCCTTTCGCTATGCAATGCTGGAGTGCAATAAACATTCAGGTTGACAACAACAATGAACCCTTTCAAAACCTTCAGAATTTCAAAATTCAGCTGCAAACGCCATTTTTCATGGAGGTGATAATATTGATGTGTTGGTCGATCTGGAAAGCCAGGAATGATCTAATTTTTCCGACAAATGCCCCCAAACGTTCAAACGTCCAAGGAGAACTTCAAGGCCGAGTTTAATCTGCTCTTGCTCAGGACAAAAAGGAAATATTTCCAAGAATCAATCAATGGATAGAAAATCTTCAGCTTGGTTTCTTGTAGTGCTGTCCCTGCTCATTATGATGGACCCGCATCAATTTAACACATTCAGTAATGATTTATGAACAGGTAGAACTAATGGAACAAAATAAACTAAACATAATATCATTACCTTAAATGAGAATCAACTCCATCAACGTCATGATAAGGTACGTCTTCAGGGATTTCTTAATGCTGAGTCATTAAGGACGGCACTGATCAGTAGTTTCTTATTAGGTAGCATAGAATTTTCCTTTTATCAGCACCAGACAAATGTTTCTTTGTCTATTTCTTGAGTGGCACTAAAAAATTCTCGACACCTAATTTCGAAGGAAAACATATATAATTATACAAGCAATTCGCAATTACTATAGTACCTACAATAATGAACTGCATGTTAATATACTATTTGCCAATTGAGCAAGAACAAACAGAAAAGAAATAAAATCAGTAACCTCCATGGGTTTTATGCTATGAACACTGTTGGCTCGTCAACATATCAGATCGATGGATTCGACCGGGCAGAAGCAATGGCCCACCGGACGTTCGTAGGAGATGTCTGTAATCTGGCGGAAACGATCGACCGAGCATTGAAGCGCTGATCGAGCAGCAGCGGATTTCGCCAGCCTGCAGAGATGCTGATAAGATTGACTGATCAGCACTCAGCACTCTCTTTCGATCGTGTCGGATGCATCTTGACGAGCAGCAGCTTTGTTTGAAGCTGCAGCTTTATTCATCGTCGTCGACGGCCATGGCGCCATCCACTGCGTGATGACTGCGGCATGTCGTCTCTGCGCGCGCACACACATCGTTCGGCCAATGCAGGCTGGGCTGCATGCGCTGTCTGTATCGATCGATCCATCGATATTAATTACTCTGGGCAAATTAATAAGGCTGCTTCTGATGAATTTGTTGTATGTCCATTGGATCGATCGTCGTCAGAAGTTAGGAAATACAGAAGCATGCATGCAGCGAATAAAGTGATCAACGCACATGAATGCATGCATCATGTATCTGTTTGTCCCGTTGAAAAATGACATGCCCACAAGAACTGCTCCACTCGCCAATGAGCACAGTTACTCAGCGATCAACTTTTGTTTTTATGTCAGCGCATGCATATACGGCTAGGCTAGCTGTTTGCGATCAATAATATGCAGCAGAGATAGAAGATTGACAGCTAGCTCCTACCTTGCGGTGTCTTATTGCAGAGAAGATACCTACTCCCTCCATCCTAAATTACAAGTCATTCCAAAAATTTTAAAAAGTCAAATCATTTTAACTTTAACCAAAATTATAAAAAGAAATATGAAAATTTATGACATCAAATAAGTATACTATTAAAATATATTTGATGAAGAATCTAATAATACTTAGTTAATATTATATATATTATTATTTTATTATATAAATTTAGTCAAAATTAAAATAGTTTGACTCTCTAAAATTTTTAGAATTACTTATAATTTGGGATGGAGGGAGTACATGATACATATACGTTGATATGCATATGCATATGCATGCGCACTGCAATGCACCTGTCAGAGTAGTAGCACATGCACTGTACCAGGTTTTTGGGATCATGCATATGTACGTACAGTAACACTGGATCGGATCGAGGACGACCAATCACCTGATGTACATATATAGTACATATACAGGATTATTTATTATTTATTATTAGCCCCATGCATGAATCGGCTCCCGGGACATGCATATGCATGAATGAACGAATGAACGTACCTCCCTATATATATGCGTTTCACCAACCGGGACTAAAGGGTCATCTGCAAGTTAGTTTAAAAAAGAATCATCCTATTTGCAGTCACATATGCTGTGTAGGTAGGGTGGTAAGTCATGCATAACGCTATGCATGAGGTCTTGTGTTCAAATCTCACAGGGTGCATCTTTTTTAGCGCGAGGAGACCCTTTAGTCCCTTTTACTAAAGGCCACGAGACCAAAAGCTCATTCTCTAGCAGTGTGTAATTACTAGCTAATATGCCTGTCCGCCAAGAAAGCTATCAAACCTTCATACAAAATGAAGATAATTATATATATTTTATGTTTCTATAAAGTTTGAAAGATTCCATTTATTTTATTAGGACTATAACACCCACAATCTAATGTTCACAATAATATGATAATAATTTTATCAAAATAAGGGGACAGAGGACTCGGCCCCGCGTCGCTCACCTCCCAGGGGGCAACTCAGGCGGCACCACCACCCACCTCCGCCGCCGCTCACTCCCTGCGCCCCCAGCCCGGCCGCCGCCGGAGCTCGACGCCGAGGGTTGGCATGGAGCAAGGATGGCGGCAGCTGGGATTTCCTTCTCTTCCTCCCGGCTGGGTTTCCTTCTCCTTCTCCCTGTGGTGCTCTCGGTCGCTCGGCCTTGGGGAGCGTGGGCCGGCGGCCGTCGGCGTGCGTTTGGCTCCGGTTTGGACAGATCCGGGATCCTCCGGCCCGGATCTATCGTCTCGCCCGGATCTGCTCTCCTATGCCCGGATCGGGTTCTGTGCTATCGGCCGGCGTGCCCTTCTTAGGGACCTCGGCCGGTGGCACACCCGGTCCAGGTTGGGGCGGATCCGCCTCTTCCGTGCGCTCTCCGGCCTCCACCGGTGTCAAGGGCGGCGGCCTACTGCCTGGGCGTGGCTGTGGGCCGGCCACGACCTGGCCACGGCTGGTCACAGCCGGCCACGACCGGCCACGGCGGCCTAGGCTCGGCTACGGCCTGTTCCGGTGGCCTGGGCGCGCCACTCTGCCTGGCCGTGGTGCTGGCCTCCTCCTCCGGCCTTCCTGTCCTGCGCGTGCCCCGGGTTGTGCGGTGGTGATGGTGGTGTAGTGGTTCGTTGGCGTCGTCGTGGTGGCAGGGTCTACTGTGGCTCGGCTGGGTGTGCCCTGGTGGTGTCATGGTGGCATTGCCTGGGGCTACCTGGCATTTCCATGCCCGCGGAGATTCCAGCAGTGGCACGACAGAGGTGAGATTACGGGGTGATTCGACTTTCTATGTCACCCTAAGCTTGTCTTATTATTATTATTATTATTATTATTATTATTATTATTATTATTAGGCATGATATAGATATAGATATAGGTATAGAAGATGTATGTGTATATATACGTACATATATGTACTCTCTTGTGACATGTACAATTTACTGTCATCTACTAATATATATTGGATTTGTGTACGTGAAAACCAGTCTAGTCTCGGTTAAATAACCGGTTGTGTACTTTGTACCAGACGATTTACTTGGATCTTGCAAAACCTACTAGCTACGAGAGAGCGCACGTGCACGTACACATGGCCATGCGCTAATATAGGTAGAGCGATACGATGCGACATTGGCTCTGTTCGGCTCCCCATACCGGTCAGCATCAGCCAGCCACTCAGCAGTGTTTTTCTCTTAGAACAATCAGCCAACCAGTCGTACCGTACTAGCCAGCCGAACAGAGTGATTCACTCAGCTGCAGCCCTCCTGGGCATAGTTAGAACGCACGCTGTATACTCTACATGAAGCGTACTGTAATTGCATGCAGAAGTTATTGCTCACACCGGTGCAGACGGGAGGCGGCCATGCATGCATGCTAGCGAATACTAGCGATGTTCGCGCGGAAGCTAGGCATACCTTGTAGCCATGAGCTTATTTTGGAGCTAGCTATCTGCCGGCGGATACACGACAATGGCAGCTGTCATCAGGGCCGGCCCAGGCAACGATCGATGCGTGCAAGCTGTTCATCGACAGGTACAGGTCGGCCTCGTGCGCGGGCTCAGGTGGCTTCTGCGATTCCTGGTTGTGGTGCGCACGGGTTCGTAACGACGACGTCGATTATTCAACCACTATATATTAGAAGGATTTGGTTAAAAAATTTACTCTAGCACCTCTCGATCATCAATCCTATCTTCATTAATTAGAGTGATCACCAAAAAACAGCCTAACTCTCCCCCAAATAGAAGGGGAGATGCAACTTGCCCCATAGCTCACCCGCATGCCACTTTTCTTCCCGCGCTCCCTCCGATCCCTCGAAAGTTGTTGCCTCTCCAAGGAGCTCTGGCAGCTGGCATTGTTCACGAGAGAAGGTCCAGGGAGTGGAGGTGCGGCTCGCGCACGGTGAAGGCGTGGCTCGTATTGGTCTCCTGAGCTAAAGAGCTTGCGCCGTCTTGTTGTGGAGGAGACGCCATGCGGCTAGAGATGGCGATGGGTAAATACCCGATGGGTAGTAGCAACCCATACCCGTACCCGCGAAATAAAATTTTACCCGTCGGGTTACCTGTACCCGCGCACAGGTAGAAAAATGCTCCCATACCCGTACCCGGCGGGTAATTTCTACCTGACGGATAACCCGTACCCAACAACATACCCGATATTTACATATATTTATCATACATTCACATACAAAAATAATATCATTCTGACAAATTTCATACTAACATTCATATTTAAAAAACATCATTGCAGTAAGATGACAATAATATAAAAATATAGCATCATTGTATCATGGTCAAGCTGGTAAAAAAATTGCTAAAATGGCTCATCTGTGGGTATTTCTTACCCGCGGGTACCTGGGTATGGGTAGTACACACCGACACCCGTACCCGCATATTCGATGGGTATAGGATTCTGTCCAATAACATACCTATGGGTAGAAACTTCATTCCATATCCGTCTTTTTATCGGGTAAAACCTGTCGGATACTAGGATTTCAGGTACCCATTGCCATCTTTACATGCGGCACGAGACAGGGACAAGGCCAGGGTAGCGTGATTTAGAGTCGATCTAGGGAAGGAGGAGGTGGCGGCCAGGAAGAGAAGATTGCGGCTCTGCTCCGGAGTCCGGACCCTGGTCAACCCTTCCTTTCCGCTGGGGAGGCTCTCCTTAGGAGTTAGGACCATGACTATGTATATGCTTCCCACACAGAAACGTGCTGCTTTTCTAGCGTTAGGCATGCAGATCGACATCTAAGAAGCAAACACCACAAATCAAAACTGTATGAGACGGGCGGATAGACACTACTGCTAGGCATGCACAGCTCCTTTGTCAATCGTGCCATCGCAGCAAATTGAAGCGTCCTCCATTAATACGCAGCACACTGGAGGTAGCCTGCCATAGAGATGGTGAGATGGAGATAGCGCGCGATTTATCGATATCTCGAAATGTTGGAGATGATCGAATTTAACTCTAGTAGCCGATCGAAGCAGAGTGGATGGGTGCATGTGTGCGTCGTTGGCAGCTGATCGAGCCCCAAGTCTCCCTACGATCTCTAGCTGCTGGCTGCTGGACCGAAATGCGTCGTCCCAGCGCGGCGGACCTCTGATTCGGAGCTAGCTGATCAGCTTCTAGAGTGGTCGTGGCGAGAGCTACAGTGACCTAGCGGTCAGATGCTCAGACTGGAGATAGGCTACTTTCTCCATAAGGCCCTGTTTAGTTCCCAATATTTGACACTATTTACCTATCACATCGATTGTACTTTCTATCTGCATGTAGCACTAAATGAAGTAGCAGCTGTTGCATGTTTATACTTTTTGTCTGGCTAAGTCGAGATGAATCTTTTGAATCTACTTGAATCATGATTGGATAAAAGTTATCAAATACAACCGTTGACCCCCTTTTGACCATCTAAACGGGGCCTCAGATTGGCGCTCAGCTTTTCATAAGATCCATCTCGCTGCGGACCAACATCAGCAGCAGGAAATTCAATGCAGGAGTGACCGCATACTTTCTTCCGGGGATTTCCGCTTGAGAAAATACCTTCTATGCCATTAAAACTTATACTTATACCTTATGTGCCATTAAAAAATACAAGTTCTCTTCTATGCCATTGTTTTATATTTTCTCTCCCTTATATGCCATTGCCGTTATATTCTCCGTCAAAAATCTTACGTGCTAGACTGGGAACGGACGGGAATCTAGGGTTAACACGTGTACGTAAGTCTAAATTATAACACGTGTACGTTAAATGGTAGACTAAGAAAACACTAGGATAAATGTATTTATATAAGTCTAAATTATAACACATGTACGGTCAAATGGTTAGACAAATTATGATACGTATGTTAAATGGCTAGGCTAGGTCAGTCTTCTTGCAGCGATGTAGATATACGCGGAGTAAAAATTGTGCCACACATAGCGCTAATGGAGATTCTTGACGGAGAATATAACGGCAATGGCATATAAGGGAGAGAAAATATAAAGCAATGGCATAGAAGGGAACTTATATTTTTCAATGGCACATAAGGGATAAGTATAAGTTTCAATGGTATATAAGGGATTGGCCCTTTCCGCTTTGGTTGTTGAGCCAAGTCGGAGACGGAGAGCGATGCTGATATATATATGTTCGAAAATTAGGTTTGTGAGCAGCGTTTTACTCTCATAATAAATTAACATCAGGTAAAATTAGTGTTTTTTTATTTGCACAACAAACCTCACGAAATGAGAGGCGGATTCATCTAGTTTGCTTAAAATATAATGAAAAAGGCACCGATCAAGCACCGTACGGGCGTTCCTATACGAAAGTAAATCCCGTGCTACAGTACTCACATAGTTCGTTCACCTGGGCCACTAGACCGAAAAAAAGAAAGAATCATGGCTAACTGGTTCATGCTTCTTTTTTTTTTTTTTTGGAAACTGGTTCATGGTTCTGCTGCAACCCTCTGGTCGTGTAGGGAGCGGTGCTGGCCGTCGCTGGAACACTGGGCATTCAATGTACCACCGGTGGATGGGCTTGTGCAGCCCAAAGCGTTGTTGGGCCGGTCTGGTCGCTTTGGGGCCAATTCAGAGGCGGGCCACAGGAAGTATTGCTAAAAAAAATAAAAACAGCAAGATTACAAGGTCCACCATGTAACACATTATCTCTTTATTTAGTTGCTTTTTTCTGCTCCTACACAAAACCATCGGCGATCTGGAACTGGTTACTGGCCATACACATACACCTGCTCGAGGCTAGAGCCGGTTCAATGGACGGCAAACATACGATGACATGACTTTTCTCAAGCAACGCTGGTCTTCATTTCGCCACGTCGGAGCATTGCTCCACGGATACATTTTTCTATTTTTTTAATTATCATTACTTCTGAATAACGGTAGCTTGAAAACAATCCTAGAGTATTTTTTTTACATGTCCGCATATATGCAATCGAAATTCCACGTCCATTTCATCTTTTTTTTTTTGAAACATTTTATTGGCCTAGTCGTTTGACCTCCACATGGTTTATTTTAGATTCAACTGCCCCTTCATTTCTTAATTAATTCTTAAGGAATTAGCCTATGGAATGTTCGTGTATCTGTCTGGCTGTGCCTGAAACCTCACAGCTAGCGTCCCCAGATAAATGATTTGGTAGCAAAATCTCACCCCAAAGAAAATGAAATGAATTTTGAATAAACAATAGAAAGCGTACTCATGAAAATTACGCCTCTGAAGTCAGAAAGCAGATAAGGCCACTTTGCCCTTGCTGACACTTCAGTTTCAGGATGCCGGTGCCCACTCTGCCGCCGCCGCCGCCTATAAATAAGCCCTCCCACGAACGCACAGAAATTCCTCGGTCCCCTCCGTCAACCCACCTTCACCGGCTAACGGACGTGTGATCTAGCGCTTCCTCGCCGTCGGCGACTGAGGAATGTCAGGGGCGTCATCCGTGGAGCGCGTGAAGGACCGCGCCACCGGCCTCGATAAGTTCGTGCTCCGCGAGGCCCGGGGCAGCTCCGTAGAGGTCAGGCAAACTCTCTGTTGTTGCTCGATTGTTCTTCAGGGAAAAAAAAAAAATTTCTGCTCTTTGCACTCGATCGTTTCGGTCCCCCGCAAATTAAGTTGGTTTCGGTGTACTTATTTGAGAGCTAGCAGTGCTAGCTAGGCTCGATCGCGGTTGGGTATAAGTATAATTAATTAACTTGTGGTTAACAGAGATTTAGTACTTATTATTACTTGAGTTGGTAATGTAATGTCTGGTTTGGTCAGGCAACAGTGTTGTGAGTTGTGACCATGTAGTGGAAGGTTGGTGGGGCATCAGATCGATGCAAACCTAGTGTTTGACCCTTCGTTTATCGATGGATCATTTCGCGCTCCATAAAGTATTAGTCCGTTGATTTGATCGTTCAGCGACGTGGATAGATAGATGGTTGGCCCTGCGTGGCCTTCTAGCGATGCTTCTTGTCAGCTGCGGTTTTGCCTGGAATTGCGTTAATGTATGTATTTTCTTTTCTGGTGGCATTTGTTTATTTGATCATCTTTTGTTTATAGTCGTATTCGTAGATACTTGGTCATGGTTGGACATTGTCCAAACAATACTGGATGTTTTAATTAAATAAGTATAACTCTAGTTTCTGAATATGCACAAAGGGCAGGTCTGGTATATTCTGGAGGGAGGGGGAATGGGCCTGTGATCTCTTGTTTTTATTTGCCTCTGTTTTTTTGTTAAGCTTATGGAGACAGGCAGACAACTAGATAACTTGATGAGCTGCATATCATATATATTGGACATGGACGTGACACTCGCGTGGCACGTCACATTGGTGTCGATATCTCCACCTATCAAAATTATCGCAGGGCAGACCATATACATATGCACTCTGCTGACCTGGACGGTTGCTCTATGACCTGGAAGGTTGCTCTATGCATACAATCTATACGGAAAGATTCAACGGCTAGTAATTTACTTTTTGTTGGATTTATTTCCGCACCTTCATTTAGTTTTTTGGCACTAGATTATTTTCTCTGTTTATTTTTAACGTGATCCACTAGTGTGCAAGCTGTCCAACTCCAACAGCTGGTAGTCCAAATGTCAACTTAAGCCCCGTTTAGTTGGGAAAAATTTTTGGGTTTTGGTATTATAACACTTTCTTTTGTATTTGACGATTTTTATCCAATCATAGACTAAGTAGGTTTAAAAGATTTGTCTCAACGTTTACAAACAAACTGTACAATTAGTTATTTTTTACCTACATTTAATGCTTAATGTATACGTCTAAAGATTCGATGTGACGGGAAAACTGAAAAAAAAATTGTCAAAGTTTGCCAACTAAACGGGGCCTTATTCCTCGTCTTTCTAACAATTATAATTCAGTTGGGCCTGGGGCTGAGATACATATCTGTTTTTTTATTATGAATAGCTTATGAAAAAAAATAAGACTGAAATAAGATGCTAGTGGTCATTGCTTCCTTGTTCTTTGGCCATCTGCACAAGAATATATATGGCCATTTTGAAGTTCCTGCGAGTGATATTGTAACAGAACCGTCTAAATCACGTGGCCCACAGGCACTTGTCATCGCCACTAATGACATCTGACAGACAGGCCCATGTTTCAGATGACCTAGGCAGCTCTGTCGGGCTACATAAGCACCCGTAATCTCCGACATGATCCCATTGCGAAGCCATTGCAGGATTACAACATTTCATAACAAAATACATCAGAGTAAAAGTGCGAAAAATTAAATAGTACTTAGTTTATAAACCGGTTGTTCAAATAGAAATTAAGTGCAGTTATTACAGACCATAATTAAAAGTGGTAACAGTAGCGGTAGAACAATATTACAACAAGATAGATAGGTAGTACACGAACCCTGCCCACAGGTTCAACTTTATTCTTCCTCGCTCTCCTGGATGATAGTGACACAGCACGGAGTAAGACAGACTTTAGGCTCCTGCTGACTACCTGCAAAGGGGTTAACAAACCCTGAGTACATGGGTACTCCGCAAGACTTACCCGACAAAAAGGTGTAAAATTAGACTCAGGAATGCAGGCTGAGGGGAGTCAAGGTAAGGCTTTAGCAAGAGTTTAAGAGTTTTGCGGAAAAACATTACTAGCCCTATTTCAATATTTTATTTCCATAATATTATTAATCATTACCATATTTCAAGTACTTTCCAATATCCATCATCATTCTTTCAATATATATTTATTCATTTAAAAAAAATCCTAGTTCCGAACCACTATTCGCTGAATGGTCGAATGATCAAGTCTCCATAACCGAGGAGCAACGACGATTCGAATCGATTAATACCCAGCTGGGGATCCCTATCCACACTGCGTATGTAGCATTTAAGCTTGCATTCGCTAACCGCGCCTACCACGGCTTTTCATACCCCGGAACCGGTCCTGCGCCACCCGAGAGCACAGTACTCCTCTCGTCTCTAGGCACGACGGCCACGAGGGTACACGCTACTCTCGCCATCTCTCCACTCCCAGTGCGTGGTTGTCGGTTCCAGCAGTAGAGCCACCGGAGTCAGAGGCTTCCCGTAGTATGTGGCTAGTTGCAAAGTCTCGATCCAGCAGGCCTACAACGAACGGTCCCTAAACCCTTTTCCGACGACGATAGTGCATTGGAACTCTAACCCAAATACCCCCGTCCCTTCGGTTTTCAAATCCCGTTTCCGTCGGTGACAGTTGTTGGGACTCTAACCCAATAACCCAATGCCACGATCACCGAGCAGGAAAACCCTTCCTCGTTGATGACAATGAACTAGGTAGGAACACTGCCAACCAATAAGGACATAACCAGTCCCATAAAGCGATTCTTTTGCTTTATATCATCACAAATTAAAATAGCATTTTTGCAAAACTAACCATTAAGCATGACTAAGCATTTTTCAATACTTTTAATAAATCAGGTTCTCAGATATTGACAGGTATTCAAGGATGGTAATGCATCAATTAGTTGTCACCCAACTCCTATTAACCTAATGCAATCAATTAACTCGAGTGATAAATATTTTTAAAACAACAAGAATATGGGTAAAGGCACCGGGGCTTGCCTTGGATGGTGTAGAGAGTTGGGTCTGGGTCAGTGCCACAAATATCAAAGCTCTGCACAATCTCCGAAGCAACTTCCTCAGATCTACCCTCAGATTTTATTTCCGGATTCTCGGTCACTACACGTTGGCAATAAGGAATGTATGAATGCGATGCACATGAAATAACAGATAGAATTCAATAATACGTAACACAGATCCAATCATATTCCTACCATAGGCTAACCATGATTATTCTAATTCATCATGCCCTAGGTCATAAAGGTGATTGACCTAGAATCTCAATCAATCCAAAAATCACACCATTCAATAATTATTTCATTTCCTATTCCTTTTATTAATCATTTAAACCAACATATAATTTAATAAATATTTAAACTATTTCCATTTGATGCCAAACTCCACCAACAGTTAGCTCTAGGCCTAAAACAGTACCAAATAAATTTTTATGATTTTTAGATCTACAGAAATCTTATTATAAATCATCAAAGTCCTATTTATTATTTAATGTGTTGATTTTTAGTTGCTACAGAAACTATCCAAACATCATATTTAGTATTTTTATTAAAGACTATATGCTTCCCAGAGCCTACACCATTAATTTCATAATTTTTGGCGCAGTAAAATAATTCTACCAAAAATAACAAACTTTAACACTATTCATTCTAATTAATAAGGAAAATCCCTAGAAAATCTCTCTGAAAATAGAAAAACAAATTCACCCGAGTCGGCCCAGCTAACCCGAGCCGGCCCAACTCGGCCCACGCGCGCGCGCGCACTCCCACTCTCACACCGAGCGCTGACAGGCGGGCCACCCCTGTCAGGCCCGTCTTCCTCCTCCCGCCTGCTCTCTCTCTCTCTCACCCGCGCGACAGCACGGCGCGGAACCTCGCCGCTGGCGACCCCCGGCAACGAATCCGAGCGATCCTACGCCTACCCTAGAGTCTAGCCTACCACCCTACACACCTAACCTACACCCTACTCGCCTCCGGCGAGCTCGTGCCCGCCCATGGCGGAACGGTGGCGCGGCAACGAGCGTTCCGGCCGGTGGGACGCGGTAAAGCCAAGAAAAAGGGTGCGAGAAGACTCGGGAGCTCACCAAGAAGCTAGCGGACGGATTGGTTGAAGGAGCATAGCGCGGTGAGGGCGGCTTGACGACGACGGCGGTTGACACGGCTCGGCAGTCGATGGCGAAGGCCCGTTCCGACGAACCTGAAGCACCATACCACACGATATCTAAGGATCAGAATCACCGAGCTACCAAGAGCTCGAAACACCTAGCGAAAGGACTAGGCCCTCACCACAGAGACACGAACTCGACGACGAGGCCCGCGGCGGCGCTCTGCGCACCCGCGGAGACGGCGACGGCGTTCTGAGACCCTCGGACTGCTACAGCTCGCACCAACGGGTGCAAACAAAGCGCAAGGGACGTGGCTAATTGTCTGCGAGATAGAGAGTGTGGAGGTGGAGCACGGGTGACGAATTTCACCGGTGACCGCAATCGTTCACCGGCGAGGCGAGCGGGGAAAAATGGCGAGAAAGGGGTGCTCGACGCCTTTATGGGCAGAGGGATTGGCGGGATAAGAACGGGAAGGTCCGGGGCCCCCAACGCTCGCTTCCTAGCAGCGACACGGTGCTGCCCTGGCCGTGCGATGCCGGCGCGCGGCGTGGCCAGTGCGGGTGTAGGGGTCCGGTACTGTAGCTAGGTCATGTAGGTCAAAAGCTATTTGAATTAAATTGGGAACCATACAGTGTGAATCTGAAGAAGTGGCAAAAATGAAAGTTGTGCCAAATTTCCAGTGGAACATTTTTGCTTTTGGAACAATATTCAAATTCGGTCAAATTTTCAAACTACAGCAAAGGGGGTAAAAGTAGGGTTTGAATTTTAAACTGGAATTTTAAAATTACTTTTGATTTTTCTCAACAACTAGAAAAATGGTAAAAATAAAAGTTATTTCTCTCACTGAGCTCTACAACTTTTATTAAGGAAGTTTTATCAGATTCTCAATATTTTTGAAATTGAAGTTTCAAATTTAAATTTCAACATACTAATTTGAGTTAAATTTGAATTTCTGTAATATAACTTCAAAATCTCCAAAAATAAAAGTTGTTTAATTTTAAAAAATCTACAACTTTCATTAAGGCACTTTCATTAGATTCATTGTATATTTTGAATTAGGGTTTTAGGTCAACTTTAGGGCTTAATTTGATTTCTTATTTAATTTTTATTTTTGACTTTTAATTAAAGGCTTAATTACACAATTCACAACACATGAAATCAAATCACTCTAGTGACCCTAAGCACAATCATATGCAGATGCTTAAATTTAAACATGATGACATGGCTAGTTAATTGCTTTGTAATACCAGAGATATTACAGATATTATCCCACGACAAGCATTGGACATTGAGTATCCTCAATTTCTATGTCATCTGTTAACAGGTGTATTTATATGGAGGCCAAGTGACATTTTGGAAAAATAACTTCGGTCAGCAACTACTTTTTGTCAGTAACAAGGTATTAAGATATTTAGTTTCAGTAAAAAGTGCTTTGTGTTTATTCATATTTTATTACGTCAGGTGCCACTCTTCACTTTCCTATCATGTTGTCATTGGATAATGTTAGGATTAGGCTAGCATTTAAAACTCGTTAGCCTTCACCATTACACTAAGTCTTCTTTCCTATCCAAGGTGCTGCAAGTTTGAGTATGGCTCCATCAGTCCTATTAATTATACATTTCTATATTTCTTGCCAGGCTACTCTTAAACCGCCAAAAGCAATTCGAGGTGGCATCCAAATTTGCTTCCCTCAAGTATGGTTACCAAGATATTATAGCCAAGTTCTTTTTCCCATGGAAGCCATTTGTCTTGTGACACCCAGATTAATAATGCCATCTTGCAGCTAGGTAACCATGGAGTTCTTGAACAGCATGGATTTGTAAGGAACCGATTTTGGATTGTCGATGAAGGTCCACCTCCTTTTCCAGTTGCTACTTCCAATTGTCATATTGACTTGATACTGAAGTCGTCCCATGAAGATTTGAAGATCTGGCCACATAGGTCACCATCTCGTCAACCATTGAATCATCTATATCTTACAAAAAATTGTCATTATATTCATCGGGCCTCGCCACTGATCTAATCATGTTCACTGCCCATGCCATGCAGTTATGAATTTCGTCTGAGAGTTGCTCTTAGTCCAAGGGGAGATCTTATTCTTACGTCTCGAATAAAAAATATCAGCTCAGATAGCAAGCCATTCCAATTTACATTTGCATACCACACCAACTTTTCGGTGTCTGACATCAGGTACCTTGTAAAATGCCATTTGTTTGCTTTATGTTTGCGCCAAAATATTTTGGTGTTTCTTATACTCTTTGAGTGCAAAAGGTGCATAGCTATGTTAGATAAGCCTAACTACTTTTATCGTACTTTTCTGCATTTTTACGTTTTTGCCCAAGTTTGGTAGGTAGCTTAGAAGCTAAGTTAGTATCTACTTTATACCTGAGAATATGCTGGAGTGGTTGGCTGCTCCACTGCCATATAAGCAGGGACACGCCACCGGCACTTGTAAGCCAGCCAGTTGTTTTTTATTTCAATCCAAGCGGCCAATCGGCCAAGCTGTCCTCTAGGCTTTTTATAACTCTTGATCCATTTATCGTGAGGCCAACAATTGGTATCAGAGCCTAGGGTTTTAGAGAGTCCTAATCCGCCACCGCCGCCACCTCCATGGCCTCCACTTCTGCAGACCGCGTAGCCACAGCAACAGCCGCAGCCAACGGTAGCAGGAGCCCCTCAGACTCCAAGATCGGCTGCAAGGCTGCGATCCCAGAGAGTCGCGAGGCGCGTCTCGTCGCTGCCGAGGCAGCAGCGCAGCAGGCGGCAGCAGCCGCGGCCTAGGCCGCTGCGATTCGCGCGGAGATGATCGAGGAGGAGGAGGAGGCAGGCGGGTTGCGGGAGGGATCGCGGAGTCCAGGGCGGCACCGCCGTCCCTCGCCGTCACTAGATCGGCGCCGCAGGAGGCGCGGCCGGTCGCTGGTGATGCAGGTGTACCGCGACGCCAGAGGCACGTGGCCACAACTCACCTGCTCCAACTACCACGAGTGGAGCCTGTCGATGAAGGTCAAGCTTCAGGCGTGCGGGCTCTGGGAGGCGGTCCGCTACAGTGAGGTGTCTTATGCAGATGATCGGCGGGCCTTGGAGGCTCTCTGTGCTGCAGTCCCGCCGAAGATGGGGGCCGCCATCGCCAACAAGCCGACTACCAAGCACGCCTGGGAGGCGATCACGACCAGGCACGTTGGAGGAGAGCACGTCAGCCAGGAGAGAAAGTCGAGGACTTCGCGCTGCGCCTCACCAGCCTGATGGAGCAAATGGCGATCAATGGCGACACCGACCTCAACAAGAAACGAGCGGTGGAGAAGCTCCTACGGTGCATGCTGAAGAGCCTTGGGCAGATCGTGAATTCGATCGAGACCATGCTCGACTTCAGGACGCTCACCATCAAGGACGTCACCGGGCGGCTCAAGGCGGTCTAGGACCGCGAGTGCGCTCTAGAGACGGAGGTGACTTCCGGCAAACTCCTCTACACCACCGAGCAGTGGCGGGCCTTCGACAAGAAGAAGAAGGAGGAGGGCGCAGGATCGTCCAAGGATCGGCGCCGGCGTCCCCGCGGCGAGAAGAACAAGCCGCGCGACGGAGCCGGTGGTGCCGGTGGTGGAGGACAAGCAGAGAAGGCTGGTGGTACGGCTGGTGAACGCAAGGCGAACCAACACGACACCTGCCTCAACTGCAACCACACCGGGCATTGGGCACATGACTTCCCCCATCCGCGGCGAAACCGGGAGCGTGGAGCGGCAAATGTCACCGAGGTGGAAGGGGAAGGCGCGGCCTTTCTCGTCCACGGCATCCTAGAGATCGACGAGGAAGAGTGCCGCAAGCCTCAAGCTTCGACCTTCCGAGCTCTGAGTACCGATCTCGAGCTCGAGGAACCGCGTGCACGTGCCTACCTCGACATCGGCAGAGGCGGTAAGAAGCTTGATGGATGGTACCTGGACAGCGGCGCCACCCACCATATGACTGGGCGTCACGAGCTCTTCACCGACCTGGACACATCGGCTCGGGGAGTCATGAGGTTCGGTGACGAGTCGAAGGTGGAGATCCAAGGCGTCAGTTCCATCATCCTCGAGGCCAAGGACGGAGAGCACCGGGTGCTCCACGGCGTCTACTACATCCCGGCGCTCCGCACCTCAATCATGAGTCTCGGATAGCTCAACGAGGGAAGCTCGAAGGTAGAGATCGAGGACGGCATCTTGAGGATCTGGGATCGTCAACGGTGGCTGCTCGTCAAGGTACGGCGTAGCGCCAACTGCCTCTACATCCTCCACCTCAACACCGCGAAGCCGCTCTGTCTTGCTGCTCGAAAGAATGATGAGGAGTGGCGCTGGCATGAGCGCTACGGTCACCTCCACTTCGACGCGCACCGGAAGCTGTCCAGGGACGACATGATGCGGGGGCTGCCAGCGATCCACCACATCGGGCAGTTCTGCGACACGTGCGTCATCACCAAGCATCGCCGAGCACCATTTCCGGCCGAAGGCCAGTACCGAGCACGGGAACCGCTCGAGCTGGTCCACGGCGACCTCTGCGGCCCAGTGACACCGGCGACCATCGGCAGCAAGCGCTACTTTTTGCTGCTCGTCGACGACGCCACTCGCTATATGTAGGGTGGCTCTGCTGACCACCAAGGACAACGCCGCCGACGCCATCAAGCACCTCCGAGCTGTGGCGGAGAACAAGAGCGGGAAGAAGATGCGGACCCTCCGCACCGACAACGGCCGCGAGTTCACCATCACCGAGTTCACGGCATACTGCGCCGAGGAGGGCATCCAGCGTCACCACTTCGCCCCGTATTCGCCACAGCAGAACGGCGTCGTGGAGAGGCGGAACCAGACGGTGGTCTCCATGGCGCGAGCACTGTTGAAGCAGCGAGGACTGCCGGCACGCTTCTGGGGTGAGGCCGTGGTGATCGCTGTGTATCTGTTGAACAGGTCACCGACCAAGGCGCTGCAGGGCATGACGCCGTACGAGGCATGGCATGGGATGCCACCGGAGGTCGGACACTTGCGCACGTTTGGTTGCGTGGCGTTCGTCAAGGACCTCACCCAGCTGAGGAAGCTCGACGACCGCAGCCGCCCCGGCATCTTCATCGGGTACGCTGACGGTGCCAAGGCCTACCGCGTCTTCGACCCGACCACTCAGCGTGTGCGCATATCGCGCGACGTCGTCTTCGACGAGAGCCGTGGCTGGGACTGGATCAAGGAAGGAGGCGAGCACACTCCGGCGGACTGGGAGTTCGTCGTCGAGCACCTCTGGGAGAATGGAGCTGAAGGACCGCGTACCCCAACGTCTTCTGCTCCGACCACTCCGACCACGCGATCTTTAGCTCTGGGGGAGCAGTCGACCACGTCTCCGACCACTTCCAAGCAGTCTCCGAGCACCATCTAACAGTCTCCGAGCACTATCGAGCAGTCTCCAAGCACTACTCCGACCACGGCAATGGCTCCGACCATGTCGATCGAGTTCGCCATGCCGCTGGAGGACGACGAGGACCATCTGGATGCGTTCTACGATGACGAGCCTCTACGGTACCGTCGAGCAACATCCTCGGTCATGAAGCCCCTTCTGAGCTGGCGGCGTGACTCTTCGCTCAGCTGCATCTCTCGCATGCTGGCGAGCCCACTAACTACGCGGAGGCACAAGGTGATACTGTGTGGGAGGCCGCCATGAAGCAAGAGCTCCAGTCGGTTGAGAAGAACAAGACTTGGGAGCTCGTGGACCTGCCTGCGGGACATCGCCCGATCACCCTGAAGTGGGTGTTCAAACTCAAGAAGGATGAGAAGGGGGGCTGTGACCAAACACAAGGCAAGGCTGGTGGCGACGGGGTTCGTGCAGCAAGAGGGTGTGGACTACGACGACGCTTTCGCGCTAGTGGTGCGCATGGAGTCGGTCCGTGTCCTCCTCGCGCTGGCAGCTCAGAAAGGGTGGAAGGTTCACCAGATGGACGTGAAGTCGGCGTTCCTGAACGGCGACCTCAAGGAGGAGGTATACGTGCGACAGCCACCAGGTTTCGCCGTCGCCGAGAAGGAAGACAAAGTCTACCGCTTGCGCAAGGCCCTCTATGGCTTGCGGCAGGCGCCGCGTGCCTGGAACGTGAAGCTGGACGCCACACTGAAGGCGATGGGCTTCCAACAGAGCGCGCACGAGGCAGCGGTGTACCGACGGGACAGCGGGCGCTCTGCTCTGCTGGTCGGAGTCTACGTCGACGACCTCATCATCACCGGTGCGGATGAAGAAGAGGTGAAGAGGTTCAAGAAGCAGATGAAGGAGAAGTTCGACATGAGCGACCTCGGACTCCTCTGCTTCTACCTCGGCGTCGAGGTGCGTCAGGACGACACTGGCATCACCCTCCGTCAAGCTCACTACGCCAAGCGGATCCTGGAACCCAGCTCACACGCCGATGGAGAAGAAGCTGCGGCTTAGCCGTGAGAGCAAGGCGGAGGAGGTGGACTCCACCCACTACCGGCGGCTGGTCGGCAGCCTCCGGTACCTTGTATATACCCGGCCAGACCTAGCGTTCACCGTCGGGTACGTGAGCCAGTTCATGGAACGGCCCACACCGGAGCATCTGCAGGCCGTCAAGCACATCCTCCGCTACGTCGCTAGGACCCTGGACTACGGTCTTCACTACAAGAGGGCTCCTGGGACAGCGCGCTTCGTCGGCTACTGCGATACTGATCTTACCGGCGACATCAACACAAGCAAGAGCACAAGTGGAACAATATTCTTTCTGGGTAATTGCCTGGTCAGCTGGCAATCGATCAAGCAGAGGGTGGTGGCGCTGTCAAGCTGCGACGCAGAGTACATTGCCACCACTACTGCAGCAACACAGGCCCTTTGGCTGTCTCGGCTGCTCGGGGAGCCGCTGGGCAGGAAAGTGGATGTGGTGGAGCTGAAGCTGAACAGCAAGTCTGCTTTGGCCATGGCCAAGAACCCGGTCTTCCACGACAGGAGCAAGCACATCCGGTCAAGTACCACTTCATCAGGGACTGCCTGGAGGACGGGAGCATCAAGGCCAGCCACATCGCCACTACTGATCAGCTCGTGGACATTCTCACCAAGTCGCTGGGCAAGACCAAGTTCCAAAAGATGAGGATGAGGATCGGCATGAAGCGGATCACCAAATACTAAGCTTAGGGAGAGATTGTTAGTTAAACCTAACTACTTGTATCTTACTTTCCTACACTTTTACGGTTTTGGCCAGCTTTGGTAGGTAGCTTAGAAGTTAAGTTAGTATCTACTTTATACCTGGGAATATGCTGGAGTGGTTGGCTGCTCCACTGACATATAACCAGGGGCACGCCACCGGCACTTGTAAGCCAGCCAGTTGTTTTTTGATTTCAATCCAAGCGGCCAATCGGCCAAGCTGTGTGACAGAACCGCCTTAATCATAAGGCCCACGTGCACCGTCATCGTCCCTAAGGACCCACGATCAGTCTGCACGAGTTTTCCCTTGACCTAGGTGGCCTGCCGGGTTCCCTAGGAAACCCTAATTCCCCGAGGACCTCATTGTAAGCATTGCAGTATTACAACAGTTTACACAAATAAAATGAATCAGAGTAAAAAGTGCGGAAGAGTTACATTAATATAGGTTTACAAATCTAGCTTACAATATCCTAAACCAGAGTTTCGTAGTGGGGTAGCATATACAATAAACACCCTGCCCGAGAGTTATATCTTATACATATCTTCACCCATGCGCGATCCGTCAATCGGCACGGTCCCGAGCATGACTGTACCCTCAGCTCACCTGCAACAGGGGTTAACAAACCTTGAGTACTGGGGTACTCCGCAAGACTTACCCGACTAAGAAAAAGGAATGAGACTCAGGAATACAGGCTGAGGGGAATCAAGGTAAGGCTTGAGCAAGAGTCAAAAGTTTTGCAGAAAAGTATTACTATCCTATTTCAATATTTTAACTCAATCTTATTTTAATCATATCCATAATTCCAAATTCATTCTCATGTATCGTCATACTTTCAAATTCTTAATCATTCTCAAAATCACCTAGTTCCGAACCACTTTTCAATTGTAGGTCAAAGGATCAAGTCTCCATATCCGAGGAGCAACGACGATTCGAATCGATTAGTACACAGCTGGGGATCCCTATCCACACTGCATATGTAGCACTTAAGCTTGTATATGCCAACCCCGCCTACCACGGCTTATCCTACCCCTGAACCGGTCCTGCGCCCCCCGAGAGCACAGTACTCCTCTCCTCTCCAGGCACGCCGGCCACGAGGGTACACGCTACTCTCGCCATCTCTCCACTCCCAGTGCGTGGTTGTCGGTTCAAGCGGTAGGGCCACCGGAGTCAGAGGCTTTCCGTAGTATGTGGCTAGTTGCAAAGTCTCGATCACAGCAGGCCTACAATGAACGGTCCCTAATTCTTTTTCCGCCGGCGACATTACATTGGGACTCTAACCCAAATACAAGTGTCCTAATGGTTTTCAAATCCCTTTTTCCACCGGGCGTCAAGCATTGGGACTCTAACCCAAATTCACAACCACCGAGCAAGAAAATCCCTTTTCGTCGGTGACAATGTACTGATCAGATGCACAGTCACCAAACGAGAATATACCAATTCCCTTTTTCATGAATTAATCATTAGCATAGATATATATATCACACAGCTCAAAAATAGCATTTTATGCAAATCTAATTTATTTAAGTAGGGCTAAGCATTTTTCAAATCATTTTGTTTCAAAACAGGTTTAGGATTTTTGTGGTCAAGGAAGGTAATGCATCAATGGGTTTATCAAACAACTCCTATAAACCTAATGCAATAGATTAACTCAAGTTATAAAAATTTTATAAATAGAGGGGCTGAATGCACCGGGGCTTGCCTGTGTTGCAGGTCTGTCACTTCCGCCAGAAAACCAGAGAAATCCACTTTACTTCTCTCGACGAATAATTCTTCCGTCGGGGAGCAATCAAGAAATCCTTTCGAGAACCCGATCTCTACACGTAAAATAATGATGCATGCTTACATGGTGCGGAATGACATGAATGGAAAATGTAGAACAAACATGTAATTGATAACTTTGAGTACAACTTTCCTTCACGGTAAAGTTGCAAAACACTTCTCTCAAGACATAAGAGTGTTTTCGCATTTCATTTTTATTGACCATTTTAACGGTCATAGAAAGCCGTTGTATAACTTGTTCAATGTCTACCGCAATACACTAATTAACGTGCCAAGGATCACTGCAGAGAATGACCCAGGGTCAACAATCAATCCAAAAGTCACACAACATCTTTCAGGGATTACAATTAATTTACTTGTTTATTTTTCAACCAAGAAACTCATATGTGAGCTGGTTAAAGAGCTCGAAACATCATAAGACACACATAAGACATTCATCTCATGTTAAAACATGGCAAGAAGCCATAAACAACATGCATGTGTCTATTTACCCCTAAACTTTCACTAAATATCACATAAAAGTCTATTATTTAAATATTTAAGTTATATGGTAAACATTTCAAATGAATCCTAAATTTTAATGAGAGTTAGGTGATTACAAATCATGACCATGGTATAAGTTTCGCATGCTCAGGTTCTATAATTTAATTACTACAAAATAAACAAGTTTATAATGCAACAATACATTGGAAAACAAGATAAAAGTGAAACTCAACATTTTCTGAAACAACATGATCCTATTATTGATTCTCTGGCTACCACAGCATCATGAAGAGGCAGTGGAGCACCATTTTCCATTTTTAAATTTATAAATTATTTATAATGCATTTAAAATCTACTTATTAGGCATCCAACATGATAAATTCATAACTTAGTGAGCCGTTTACCATAAATCATGAAATTGTAACCAGTCATCACACAGCACTCAGATAGTCTATTACTAAATTTGCATGTCAATTGGAGCTCTATAACTCCAGATACGAAAATAACAAGCGAAACAAGCATTTATTTTTCATTTATCAAGATTAATGTAAAACACCATTAAAACAGTAAACAACCTGTACATTTTATATTTTTACTGGCTAGTGCATGTCATTAGAAGACTAACAAAATTGGAATCACTATTGTTGGACTATTATCTCTCACAATATGACCAAAAGCAAGTTAATACAATCCTTAAATCACTTTTCAAAACTAATTTCTACAGCAAAAAATATACATAACAAGGGACATATTATGGATCTAACATGCATAGCACTTAATAAGGAAACTAACAAAATAATTTTCACTAATTTAAGAGCTACCAAACTCCAGATATAAATTTCTAAAGAAAACAATAAATCTATGGATTTGATGCATATTGGGAACACAGCGGGACCTACGCGTCATAGACACAGGGAGGGTCTTCTTCTTCTTTGCCCGTTCGAACCAAAGCAGAGCAGAGGCTCGGCACGGCCGGCCAACTCCGGCCACCGGCCAGCCAGCGACGGCAGGACGGGGCTAAGGCATCGCAGCAGGAAGCCACAACCGCTGATGGTTTTGGCTTGGCCTGGGATGGACCGTGGCGACCCGGCCACGATGGCAGGTAGCTCGCCGGCGGTAACTTCGCCGGCCGTGAAGTTCTGGTGGAGAAAAGAGTTGGGGAGAGAGGCCTTCGAGTACGGCACGACTTAGGGAAGGTGTTGGCATCGACGGTTTGGGCGAAGGATGACTGGGAAAGAAAGAACAGCGGCGGCAGAGCAGAGCTTGGGGGCGGCCATGGCGTCAATGGAGGAAAGAGGAGGAAACGGCGACGACAGGGCACTTATATAGGGCAGCGGCGGGGCTCAGGACATGGCCGGGGCCCCCACGATGAAGCCGTCCTCGCTGCAGAACGCCCACAGGGACGGGAATGGCTGGCGACGTGCGCGGCGCGGCGGGCGGCCGGTGCTGTGCGAGAACAGAGAGGAGGGGGCGAGTTACTGTAGCACCACACCCCATGCTCCTGGATATTACCTCAAATTACTTTTTACTTTGTGTAGTAACTAGAAAAATTATCAAAATAGAAGTTGTGGGGAATTTCTTACTGAACAACTTTGCCTTTTGAATGATATTCAAATTTTGAGTGGATTTTGAATTATGAAAAAGGGACCAAACAGGGTTTAAACGGGAGTCTGAACAGAAACTCAAAAATCAAAATTTTATATAATAACTTCAAAATCTCCAAATACCAAAGTTGTCCTATACAGTGAACCTTACAACTTTCATATAATAAGTTTTGTCTAATTCTTAATAATTTTCAAAATAAAAATTTAAACTTAAACCTTTAAAGTTAGATTAGGGTTTTATTTGAAATTTCAAATAATAACTTTAAATTCTCCCAAAATAAAAGTTGCTCCACTTTTCAAGAGCTACAACTTTCATTTAAGGCCTAACATCCAATTTTTTTTAATTTTTGAATTAGGATTTTAGGTCCAATTTAGGATTTATAATTGATTTTCTTTTTATTTTCTAATTGAATCTAGTTAAATACACACCAACACAAGCAATTACATAATAAGTCACTCTAGCTCACCTACGTACAATCATATGCAAGAATAAAATTTATTTTAGTTAATGCACACTAACATGGTTGAATGAGGGATGATTTGCATGCAATCATGATGACATGGCAGGTTTTAGTTACAGTAACACCAGAAGTGTTACAAGCTGCCCTCTGGTCTTTCTACAACCCTTGATTCATCTATCGTGAGGCCAACAAGCTAATTAAAAAAGTTGCTTCAATACTGGGTGATGCTGAATTTATCACCCTCAGACTTAATGCGCTTTCAACTCTTTAAGAAAAAGGAACTGTGTACAATGAACTGCTTATCTTTGAACATGAACCTCACCATCACAACCTTACCTTGTGTTTTATCAATAGGCTATCTCAATACTGCAAATAGAGTGTGCGGATCATCAGATAGATTTACATGGACCATTGGCTACTTTTAGTTCCCATTCCCTGAAACATGTTTTTGCATTCAGTGAAGTGAGGGTTGAAGGTTTGGAGACCTTGGACTATCTTGACAACTTGCAATCCAAGAATCGTTGTACTGAACAAGGAGATGCAGTTGTATTTGAGTCTGAAGTAAGCATGTGCTCTGCTAAATTTCATGGTTTGATGCCATTTCTGTACCAAAGAAACTCTAATTACATTTATGTTGTTTTTTGAGTAAGGTGGACAAGGTATATTTGAGTGCTCCGCCAAAGATTGTGATCATTGACCACGAGAAGAAAAGAACATTTGTTTTGAGGAAAGAGGGACTTCCTGATGTTGGTGAGTTAGGAGTTAGGACATTTTTTATTCCTCAATTACAATGTTTTGATTTGTGAAATTCTGGGTTTTAAACTATTATGGATGTTGATCTTTTGGTTTCCATGGTAATATCATTTCCCTTCTTATTTTGCAGTTGTTTGGAACCCTTGGGAGAAGAAGGCCAAAGCAATGCCTGACTTCGGGGATGAGGAGTACAAGAACATGCTATGCGTGGGGGCTGCAGCTATTGAGAAGCCAATTACTTTAAAGCCAGGTGAAGAGTGGATAGGAAAGCAGGAAATTTCTGCTGTACCATCCAGTTACAGCAGCGGACAATTGGATCCTGAACTGATTCGCCGAATGCACACAATATAAAGTTTACCAACAGCTGTCTCCTATGTGAGTATTCTGCACTTACTTTGAGTGTTAGCCATTAAATCGTGCCTCCTTTCTTACAGTATTCTGTTAGCCACCTGCTTACTTGTAAAACCGTCTCTAGCATAGCTGGTACAAAACAATCAATTAGTAGGCACTAGTTAATAAAACCAATATTTAGCCTCAAATAGGTTATCGCGCTGTCACTGTTAAAATGATCCGACAGCTAGGACTTTAATGTAAAAGATGGCTAGAGAAACAGGATTGACACAAGCGCTATGTTCGGCTGGCTGGTACGGTACGGCTGACTAGCTGATTATTTTGAGAGAAAAATACTGCTGGATGGCTAGCAGGTGCTGGCTGGACCAGCCAGCCGAACAGAGTGAAGATCTCCGTACATGTGGTTATAAACATTAGAGATCTGTCTTGACTCTTGAGAGGACACAGGATGGAGAGCTATGTTTTGAGGACAACAATTACAAAAAAGTAAATGCAGTGTGTGTATAACACTTTGTCCTTAGAGGGCATACTATTAAGTAATCTACCTATTACCTTATTTTGGTATACCATCGCTCCTCTCCCAGAGTTACTGTAGATGAATCCTGCCCGTTCATCAGCAGCGCAAGTTGCATCCCGTTCGTCCGCTCATTTATCAGACCACATCCCGTCCTCATTTACTGCCTCCTGCATCTTCCTTCTCGCCGTGCCCAGGTACAAACAAAGAAAAAAAAAAAACATTCCGCCTCGGCACGTCCGTCTCTCTTCCTCCTCTTCCTCCGCGGCCGCTCCGAGCACAGGTGCCACGCGCCGCCGCCTTGCAGGCTCCGCCTCCTCTTCCGCGGCGCACGCAGGTGCGGCGCACGACCCAGCGCCTGTGCACGGATTCGGCGAGCGGCCCTTCCGATGCCTGTGCGGGCGGACCTAGACAAGGATACGGCGCAAGGGACCTGGGGCAGCGGTGGACAGCGTTCTCTGGTGGCCAAGGCTGGGCTGCCGCGGCCCTCGTTCATATATAAAATTCTGATCATTGCATGATAATATAACTGACTAGTACATTTAAATGATAGTTATAGGATGTTTTATGTTAGTATCAGTATCATGCAAACCTTCTTCCTAATATGTAGTTCTATGCTGGTCTGTCCAAATTCCAACTTGCCCATTACATCGAATGTTTAGACACATACATGGTACGTTAAATGTAAATGAATCATTTACATGTTTGCACAGTTTGCATGTAAATCGAGAGACAAATCTTTTGAATCTATTTAGGACATAATTGGACACTTATTGAAAAAATTCCCTATGTGCTATAGTAACAGTTTGCCAAAAATTTTGGCTCCTAAACAAGCCCAGCTCTCTCTGCCAAGACCCACATACTAAATTACTAATGCTTCCACTAGCTCCTAGATATTTTATTGTGGTCGTTTGTCCCTGGAGTTTAAGAATATATGGATTCCTGAAAAATAATTTTCGTTTATGATGGTTTGATCTATAATTTCTTTGTCGTTTAAGTTCCACTTCTTTCACTGCAGGAAGACTCGCTATTGTTACGCCTCTGAATGTGATAATTTTGAAATCTGTCCTTTATTTTCCTGTCCGCTTCCAAACTAGCCTGTGGTTTTTCTGGAGCAGCACTGGAATTGAAATTATCGCCCTGATAATATTAGACAAATTGGGGAGTTTTTCATCCATATTTGGGGCCACAAGTGTCATTCCGATCCGTATCAATCTCCTACTACAATACTGCCTTTTTATCTGTGTATGTATTGTACTACTACAAAAGGTGCCCCAAGTTTGTACTGCATGTGGCAAACAAAACTATCATGATATTAATTTGGATTTTGAGTTGTATCATAAAGCGTCACGCGTTTTCTTTCTGTGTTGTCTCGAAAGAATGGTTATTATCACGTTACAGTTGGAACGGCCGACCAGGAATTCCACTTGGCAGAGTTTTGCGTCACATTATTAAGCTCTGTAGTGAAGCCCAATGGCTGCGTTCGGTTGAGGGTATAAGCGCTTATAAGCGCTTATTTTTCAGCACTTCAGCAATATTTTTCTCTCACAAGATTTCAGCACTTCTACAGCACTTCAGCGCTTATCTACAGCACTTTAGCTTCACCGAACACAGCCAATAATTCTGAAAGCTACATTGCTTGTATGACAATGCCATTGCCGTGAATACTTCAGTTCACATCGTCTCTAATTTTCCTTCTCTACAGATCAGCGGTGGCTATCTAACCGCCTCTAAAAATCTCATGTTTAGAAATTGCTTGAAACTAGAGCGGTCTGTAAAAAAACAATTTTTAGAGATGGACTAGAAAATCCCAAATCTGGACTGAAAAAGAGCAAAAAGAAATCCCGGGAGACGCATTGGGAGAGTCACGCGATTTTTTGCATGAAAAACAAATCTCTCCTTACCACTCCACCCATAAAGTTACTTATGTCCATATAAGATATTCGTCCTCGTTTTATCTTCATCCAATTTTAAAACGAGTATTTAGGGATATTACTGAATTCAAATAAAAAAGTTATCAAATATAAAGTTGTTTTAACTTTTTAAGATCGAAGTTATTTAACTTTTCGAGGTCTACAATTTTGGTTTTTGTCATTTATTCATATGAGGTTGTTTGAAAAGTTTTAAATTCCAACACAATTTTCCTATTATTTCAAGTAAAATGTTGACAACTACTTAATCCGTCCCAATTTATAAGTCATTTGAATTTTTTAACCCTAAGTTTGACCACTCATCATATTCAAAAAATTTACAAAAAAGTTAAATTTAACTTATTCTTGAAAAACTTTTATTAATAAAGTAGTGGGTCATAACAAAAAAAGTGATATTTTACACAATTTTGTGACTAAGACGGGTGGTCAAACTTCGGGCAAAAAAGTCAAACGACTTATAATTTGAAACGGAAGGAGTACAAAGTTATATAACTTTTTGAGGTCCATGACTTTGCTTTTGGTCGCTTCTCCATCGGACGTCATATGAAAAATTCAAATTTTATGGCGCATCTCTTATTTTACAGACGGTTGAAATTGACCCGCCTCTAAAATTGGGAGCATCGAGAAAGGTGGCTTGTATTGAACATCTCTAAGAGTTTTCCATAATTTGTTATACAAAACATGATTTTTGCCGACTCTAAAAAAATATGTGGTCGAGAAAAAAAAAGTTATCTCCAACAGTTTTCAATACTTTATTTTCCTAAACTAAATTTTGAGCCCACATTTTTTCACACAGCTTTTTCTTTCTCACGGTACATAGCTTCGGGTGTCGTCGTGCCACCGCTATCGTAGTCAAGCAAAGGAGAAGGACGCCGTGAAAAGTGGCGCGCAGAGAGATACGCACGACTTTTTCTGCACGTATTTTGAAGCAAGGAGATGACTAATTTACCGGCAAAAGATAAGACAGTGAAAGTAAACTTTGTCCATAAATAAATAGATTCTCAAGTTGTGTTAGGGAAGTAGTTTTAAATTTTGACTGAATTTTATGAAAAACGACGATGCTAGAGCGTGCACCTCCTTCACACCGATTTTGATTCGAAAAAAGTTAGTCGCCTTCCCAACTCACCCCTCGCCCCGCCACGGCCGTCACACTGCCGCGGGTGTTAGGGCTCGCCGGAGCTCCCTCTTCTCCTCACCTCAGCTCCGGCTGCGCCCGCGATTGTTGCCTTCTTCATCTCCGGCATGGCGGCGACTAGGGTTCCGACGAGCCGCCCCGCCATAGGCCTAGCCCGACCACCGCTCCCGCCGCCAGAACCCTAAGCCGCTCACCAGCCATCCCCACCACTTGTCTTCCCTCTCCCCCCCCACCACCAGCTGGCTGGCCCCTTCTAAGGCCGCTGAAGTTGGGGAAGAAGGGACGGGGTGGCTCGCCGGAGTTAGAGGAGGAGGAGGAGAGAGGAGAAAGGAGAGGGGAGGGAGAGAGGAGGAGGAGGTCTACCTGCGCATCTTCCATCGTCGCCGCCGCTGTTTCCGGTGGATTGCCGCCGCCGCCGCCGAATCCGCCATGGCTAGCGAGCTCAACGTGTGCGGGTGTAGGGTCGAGATAGCGGACTAGAGGGGGGTGAATAGTCCGAACAAAAATTAATAGCAGCGAAAATAAAACCTATTCGGTTCTACCGACAATTCACCCCTCTAACTAAGACTCTAAGCACCTTACAAAAGATCCTACCAAGAAGTAAAGGTGCAAAGCTAGTTTGAGCTTCCCTAAACCGTTCTAGCGCAAGGTCACACAAGCCTAAACACTAGTACTTTAAGCACCGGGGAGCTCCTACCAACTAGCAAGCAAAAATGCACTAAGCACCTAAACTCACTACGTGCTCAATGATAAAGATATACAATCCTAATCAAGGAGCGCAACTTGTTTAGTTATACAAACTAAACAAGAAACTACTTCTAAGCTACACAAACTAAGAAGGTGAGTGGCAAGCTACACAAGCTAACCAGTCTCACAAGAGCAACTACAACTGCACAAGTAAAGTAATGCACAAAATAAATAACTTGTGTAGAAGGGAGCAAACCACCGCGAAGGATGGGAAGATGTTGACACGGTGATTTATTTCCCGGAAGTTCACTTATCGCCACAAGCTACGTCCTCCGTTGAGACAAACTCCAAGGTTGCCGCCGGTCCTCTTGTTAGTGGTGACCCGCAAGTCACACTCTCCCACGTGGAGTGCTTACCACAAGCTCTAGCACTTGACTCGGCCGGACCACTTGTCGCTCTTCACATCTCGCTCTACTAGCGATGCTCTTCGCGATCTCCCGCGGGGTGAGCTCCAACCCCTCACAAAGATTCTCCGGAGCCAAGCACAATCTTCTTGCTTGCTTCACGGAGCCTCACGCCACCAAGCCGTCTAGGAGGTGGCAACCTCCAAGAGTAACAAGCACACCGGCTTGCAACACGATCACCAAGTGCCACTCGATGCAAACTCTCAATGCAATGCACTAGCGATCGATCTCTCACTTATCGGATGTGAATTGGATGAGCACAAGTGAGTTGGAGAGCACTAAGTCATGCACAAACAAGAGAAACACATTCCCAAGGTGCAAGACACCTCCAACAGCCGGCCACAGCCCTCTATTTATAGCCCTCAGCTCAAAAGAGCCGTTGCCAACCAAAACAGACCGTCGAACCGACCGTCGGACCGAACCAGCGCGCCACCATCGGACCAATCTCCACGGTTCGACGCTCCCGATGACCGCCACGTGTCAGCTCGATTCAACCGTAGCCGCTGGATCTTCAACGGCTACTTCTCGCGCCGTTTTTCCAACCGTCGAACGCTCACGCCGATGGTCCGACATGCGCACTGCTCCAGGCGTCGGACCGTCCGACTCTCACAGACGGGCCACAGCTAGGCCACCGTCGGACTCTCGCGCGGTTAGCCGTCGGACCAATGATCACCACGGTCCGACACTTTCAGAGAGGTTTCAACTCGCTCAAAATCGTCGGACTCCAGTCCGACGCTCGCCGTCGGACGAATCTCTAGCGTCCAACGCTCTCCCGAACGCCACGCATCACGCCGACACTGCTCGGCACCGTCGGACCGAAGCGGGCAATGGTCCGACGCTCGCAAAACCAGAGTCCGACGCTCACAACGCCGCCACCGTCGGACGCAAGCAAAAGGTCCGACGCTGTCACTGCAGACAGCGTCCAACGCTCGCACCACAGCACAGAAGACAAGGGCAGGCCGTCGGACCGAACCAATGGTCCGACGGCCCCTGGCCTTAGCGTCCGACACTCTGCAACTTCGCCGAAAACCTCCGAATCCTGCCTCGCAAGCTCGGCAGGAGAAAGAGAGAGAACCACACCCTCTCTACCTCACAACACCACCTCCAAACATTTTCACCTTTGCAAAAGTGCTAACACCACAAGTGATCTACCTCAAGTGCATGTGTGTTAGCTTTTCACAAATATTTTCTCAAAGGTTTTTCTCTCTTTTCACCACGCCACTCGATCCTAACAACGTATGCAAGTTAGATCGCTCAAGTGGCACTAGATGACCAATATGCAAATAAGTTTGCCCCTCTTGATAGTACGGCCATCTATCCTAAATCCGGTCAAGCACTTCTCTACTCAACCTTAGACCGGTGAAATGAAAACGCCCTAAGTTATACCTTTGCCTTGCGCTTTCCATTTCAATCACCGTCTTCATCTCCGCCTCCGACACCATCAATGCCAATGCAACACATGCACCAACACCTCATGAATGATATGATCCACTTCATATCATCACGTGGCTTTTGGTTCATCGATCCTTGACTTGCTTGCTCTTCACCGTTGCGTTGGTCCATCAGCGCCAAGCCATCACCCGACTTGCCCTTCACACTTGCAACCGGTCCGTCGACGCGAAGCCTTGTCTTGATCTTCTCCACCTAGCCACATGACTCTATGTCATGTCTCATGCGTTTAGCTCCTTCATACCATATGTGTGAGCTAAGCATCATCTCCAAGCCATTTTCACCTCCATGGCATAGATGCTCACACACATGTACCTGTGGACTAATCACCTGTGTAATCAACACTTAAACACATATTAGTCCACCTAAATTATCACTCAATTACCAAAACCAAATAAGGACCTTTCAGCGGGGGAACGAGCACGGGTAGGATGCGCGGGCGCGAGGGAGGTCGCCATCGGGGGAGAGGTTCCCGTGAAGAGGTCGCCGCAGGAGCGCGTATACGGGAGCGCTCGAGCAGCTAAGAGGGCGAGCGCATGTGAGAGCGCTCGCGAGCGTCGGATGAGAAGTGGAAGAAACGAGCGAATGTGTGTGCGTATGCGGGAGAACTGGCGCATGCGCGCTCAATAAGTAGGATTTAGGTATAAAAAATTAAAATTTCTATATCAAATTAATATCATTAGATACCTTAAAATTATTACTCTTTTTTATAAATTAGTCAACAGAAAATCGATTTGAAGACAAATAATTTTCTTCTCTCTCCTCAGTCGGTTCTTCCTCCTCCCGAATCCCGATCCATCCGCAGAGGCAGAGGGCGGCGGCCGCCTCCTCGCCCACCGCGGCCGAGCTCGCCCCTCCGCCCGCCACCTGAACTCGTCCCGCCCGCGGCCGATCTCGCCCCTCCGCCTCCCGCCGCCTGAAATCGTCTCGCCCGCGCCGCAACCCGGAGAGCAGACTGCGCTCGGTCGAGCACCACCTGGGGCTCAGCGTCCCCGGGACCAGCTCGGGCGTGGCGTCCGCCCTCTGTAGCACCGGTGTCCCCGGGACCGGCTCCGGCACGGCCAGCACACAGCTCCACAGGTATGTCTCCGTCCGGCCATCCCCACGATCTTCTCTCTCCTTCCCACGCCAACAGTCTCGACCGGCCCTCGGCCCTCGCTCTAAAAATGGCATTACGCACCCAATCCGCTTGTAGCTGTATGCTGCAACACTACTCTGGCTTGTCTTCTTCCATCACCCTAAGCATAAGCATCAACACCACCCCCCCCCCCCCCGCCCGCCCCAACTCACCGGCGACTGGGCTGGCCGTTGCTTCTGTCCTACTTCGCCACCCGCCAACTTCGCCGGCAATGAGCACCATTCCCTGATTCCCTCGCCTTGATCTTACCTTCCTGCCGTGCGCCCAAACCTTAATGTAATTCGTAGGCGCCCAAACCCTAACATACTGTTCGTAATGGGTTCTGAATCTAATTATAAGTGTATATGCACGTATTATGCCTACTAACTTCGATTGCTTTGTAAAAATTATTGGGTGTACATGTGTACACCCATGCCCTTTACTGGGTCCGCCCTTGAGATGGATTATCATTATCCATAAATTAATGTAGTCTTAAAGAAAATGTAGAAACCTTTATTTGCTATGTATGATACTGAATTACTAATACCAAACTGTTCTTCGTATATTTCATGTTTAGCTGCAGAGATTGTCCACATATTTTCTCTGTTCACTTTACTAAATTCCTGCTACCTTAAATTACAGGAGCACCATTATTTCTGGAATACAATCTACTTTATAGCTGACGACAATGTCAGCTTCTACTGCGGCAATTCCTACTGCGAATACAAATGGAAACCATGCATTAAGTTCGGACTCGCATTCTAGCCATGATGCTAGGCGGCGAACAGCTGGTACTACCAGAAGAAAAGCCTTGCCGCCGGTTCTTCTTCAAAAAATTCCTAGCAATGATCTGAGTCATACTATCCGTGGAGAATCAGTTCTTGACAAGTCAAAATATTCTTCCGAAGCAAGAAAAGATGTGGTTGCTTCAGCAGCTGCTGTACGCCAAAAGAAAAGCCCTACTAAACAAGAAAAAGCCAAGTGGGTAACTGCCTTAAGTGTGCTAGTGAAGCTGTGTCTTCTTATTTCAGCTACTGCTTGGATGGGGCAGGTGTTCTGGAGATGGAAAAGTGGTGAATCATCATTTACAACACTGGATATGGAGAGCAGGCTATCCAAGGTAGAAGGATTTAAAAAGACAGCCAATATGCTTCAGCTGCAGTTGGATGTTTTAGATAAGAAGCTAGGAAATGAGATTGACAAAGCAAAAAGGGTTATCGCTAAGCAATTCGAGGATAAGGATAATAAGATAGAGAAAAAGATGAAGACTTTGGAAGACAAAACTAACAGGTTGGATAAGTCACTGGCTGAGCTTAGTGACATGGGATTCCTTTCTAAAAATGAGTTTGAGGAGATTTTGAGCCAGTTGAAGAAAAAGAAGGGATTCAGTGGTACAGAAGATGAAATAAGCTTGGATGATATAAGGCTTTATGCCAAAGAGGTAGTTGAGATGGAAATAGCAAGGCATTCCGCCGATGGTCTTGGTATGGTGGATTATGCATTGGGGTCTGGTGGTGCTAAAGTGGTAAGTCACTCAGAGCCTTTCATGAATGGCAATAAATATTTACCTGGTCGCAGCATTGTGCACACAACAGCCCAGAAGATGCTGGAGCCAAGTTTTGGGCAGCCAGGAGAGTGTTTTGCACTGAAAGGAGGTAGTGGGTTTGTGAAGGTGAAGCTAAGAACAGGAATAATTCCTGAGGCGGTCACTGTAGAACATGTTGACAAGGTAAGGTTGTTGTGCTCTACATTAATACGTAAACGACTAAAACAGTATCTAATGTTGTTGATTTCGAACTTTTGTAGCTAACTAATCTGTATAATTGAATGCTTAGGTATTTCCATCTCAAAATGTTCTTGTAGCAAACATATCTCCCACCAAAGTTGGTGTGTAGGAATTAGGAAACATAATGTCCCACAATAGTGTTACCTGGACACGGGTGCGGGAGCCGGATTCTGACTTGGGTCAGTTGGGTGCAGGTGTCATATTTGGTGATTGTTTAATGTATTTTTAAAATTATATAAAATTAAAATTAGAACATGATATAGTTTATCAAAAATTTATTGCTGTACAGTTTTGTCATAGTACCTAATTATCCATGTATGACCGTTCCAGAAGCACATACATCACAGGTTTAAAAAGGGAGAAAAAGAATGGGAAAAAAATAAAAAGGAAAGCAAACAAAGGAACTTAGGAAGCCATTTACTGGCCAATTCTGCCAGCCTAAATGATTTGCCTACTCATGAACAAAGCCACCACTGCATCCCCTTCCTCAATTCCTCCTCACTGCTTCTCATTCCCTCAAGAAGATGTGTTGCTGCAGCCAGAGAACTCACCACACAGCCACCGTGTCCCGTCATGGATTAGCAAAATCAGAACCCTCCTCTCCCCCCCCCCCCCCCCCACCCCCACCGACACACCCCACCCCACCTCTCTAGTAGCATCAATTTTGCCATGACCTGCATCTGCAGGTGTGGCTGATGCTCGGAAGGCACTGCTACTCCCATGGCCCTCTATCTCTGACGATGATGGATGTTTCTTCCCGCCCTCTCCTTACATCCTATTCTGTAGTCGGCTCGCTCCTCCTTGAAGGTGACCTTTCCTTTTTGGCACATCTGCAAGGTGTCCTATGCGTGTGACACTGTGTTCGGTGCAATCGACACAGCGATACGATTGGCTTAGATACGCATGTCTCTATAACACTGGCCATAAGGTAACTGCCCTTTGTTATCAGCTGAGCTAATTTAATTCCCTCCGTCAGTAAGTTTAGAAAATAGGTAGTCAATCTGTGCTCACTCCTGATAGAATCTACAAGGCTAGAACCTAGAAGCATAGATGTGGTTTCCATCACAAATATATTTATTCCAGATTTGATGTTCTACATTTTGCTTTCTTTGGTGCAGTTTAATCTGTATAGTTTGAGAGATGGAACTGACAATCTGACATATCACTTGGAGGTCATTTTGTTTTGTCAGGCACTTATCGATTGGAAAGGAACTCTTGTGAAATCCTGAATTTGTTATTAGTTGTTATTAGGTTTGGTATGACTTATGAGTCTGATCTGATCATTAAGAGCATGCTGATTGTCGACATCAAGTGCTGCTTATGCTATCTAACATGACTAGATTTGGAAAACTTCAATAACTCTTTGTTTCTCTAATTGTCTACTCAATTATGCTAGTATTATCACGGGACATGTCACATAAAGTGATGAATGTTAACTTGATTACTGATGCGTGAAAAAAAATGCAGAACACAGTTTATGATATGATTACAATAACATCGATTGTTCGTGGTTTAAATTGTTTAGCGAATTTTATTTATTACTGAACCTGAATTTGGTTGAGTTGCCACTATCCTGATGTACCGTCACAAACCGATCCTTACTATCACATGATCCAATTTGCCAAACTCTTGAGATTGTGTTTCTTTGGTTGAGTGAGATGTCATAGAATAAATTGTTGATATTATATATCTTTCCTTAGGTTAGAGCTAGGTGAACGTTATTTTCTTGATTCAGCCACTCTCCAATTTATTCCTACTAACTCACGGATACCGTGACCTATGCAGAGTGTGGCCTATGATAGATCAAGTGCTCCAAAGGATTTCCAGGTCCGTGGATGGTACCAAGGATCACATGATGATTCAGAAAAGGATTCAAATGTGATGACTGCTTTAGGAGAGTTCTCTTATGACCTTGACAAAAGCAATGCCCAGACCTTCCAATTAGAGAGAACCACTGATTCACGTGTTGTCAACATGGTTCAGCTTGACTTCTCCTCAAACCATGGGAACTTGGAACTTACATGCATCTATCGCTTCAGGGTGCATGGCAGAGAGCCTGGCTCCCTCAACACTGGACGATGAAGCCCTGACCGGAGACATGCATGCCAAAGCGTGACAAGATTCTTGTGGCATTTCTGCCTATGAGCTTTGGTTCAGCGTTCAGTGATAGTTAGTCGGAGCACTTCAGGCCCCCTATCACAGTTCTTGGACAGTAGGAAGATTGGAAGAATGGATGGAATAAGATGAGGCAACGGATCTTCAGGTCATAGCAAGGGACCAGCGCCAGTGCACCAGTATTGAGAATGTTGAGTCTATTCTATTGCACATTGATTTGAACAGCTCGGACATTTGTTGCGAATTCTTTTGTTCGGCTGTTCATAGATTGGCTTCAAATTCGTGTATGTTTGCTTGTTAGTACTCATTCCGTTCGAAATTGCTTGTCTCATTTCATTAGAACTCGCTCATTTCTATTTTTTTCCAAAAAAAAAAAAATCTTGTTTTGCATTAGATGGCGTACCCGTTTCCGTTTGGCAGTTTGGAAAGAAACGGAAGGGGCAATTCCACCCATCCATGAGTTTGTTGCTTCAAAGAAAATATCTTTTTGGCGGGCGTGAATTGGCTAGACACGTTTACATTCAAAAATCATGAACTAACCGTGTTGGCTAGGGAGGCAATGCAGATCGCATCTGCATTGTCGTATAAGAAAGGCTCTGTTCGTTTGAGCTTAAATCCGCTTATTTTTTAACCATTGTACAGTATTTTCCTCTCACAAGAAATTAGCATCAGTGTTTATTTTCAGTGTTTATTTTCAGCGGTTTTCAGCTTCAGCGAACAGAGCTGTTAACGTGTTGAGCGTAAAGGTAGGCAATGCATATGCTGGTACTATATGCTGGTGCCAAGCTTCTGTTGTCCCTGCTGCTGCAGAACAGACGACATTTATGACAAATCAGTACTAGTAAAATCAACATGCAGCACAGGCAAGCGCAAGTAGTAGAATTTCTTTCCTTGCAGCTCAACCAATTCGGACGAGCCTATCAAAATTTCTATGAGCACAAGCTTAGAGGTCTTCATTCAGTAACTTATACAATTAATAATAACACAAGACAAATAAAACAGAAAGAAACAGACTACTTCTCAAGGGCAGGTAGACCATTACTCCATTAGAGAACCAATCACGAGAAATGTATACCAGCTTTGTTGAAGAGAGACAGCAGGTATAAGAAATCAACTTGGCTCAGCTTGGAACCTCTCTTTTCTGCAAAATCGCCCTGCTGCAATATACCCATAATCTTTTCTTTAAAGCTTGCAGCACCGTCTCCAGCCATGTCTGAATCATCCATCTCCATTTCATCATCTTCTTTGTCATCGGCAGTCTCCATGCTCAGATCTTCAACCATATTAGCCAGCAACGCGACGTCATCCGCAGACATCTTCTCCTCGCCCATGTCTGCATCTTGCGTAAGTTGAAGAGACTGCATAGTCTTGTAGTTCTTCTCTAGCAATTCAAGAACACGTTTCTGTTTAAAGAGGGAGCCCAGGGTCTTGTTCTTCCTGTTGAAACAAATCCTCACAAGCCCATCCCACTCCTTGAAGCTGACAGGGGGGAGGGGCTTCCTGGGCTCGATTCGCACAACTGATGAATCAACTTTGGGTGGAGGCCTAAAGTTGTTCCTCCCAACCTTTAGGAGATGCGACACTCGTGACAAGAGCTGCACGTTCACGGAGAGACGACAGTAGAGGCTATCTCCCGGCTGTGCCACAAGCCTCATGGCAAATTCACGTTGAAACATAATCACAGCACACCTAAAGATCGGACGGTGTGACAGAAGCTTGAAAGTAAGGGGAGATGAGATCTGGTACGGGATGTTCGCCACACAAATATCAAAGTATGGGAGATCGCATTTGAGGACATCTCCTTGGACAACCTGCATCATGAGGCAACTTATTGTATTACAATTCTATGTGTTCATATTACTAAGAAAGGGAAAGCAAAACAAAACGAAGTACATATAATGACCTCATGTTGTTCAATTTGCACTCGCAATCCAGTTGGCCCTAACAGAGTATTCACACTACTGCCATCTACTTTAACCATCTTAAACTTCCTCGTCTCAGGCTAGTTTTCGTTTTCATATCACTTAAAATTATTTTCCTTATCCCCGATGAATAACTCATATCCCTAAGTGAAAGCTGACAATATGCATCATAGATAGTTCATTGCAGGATTTGATTTACCCCAACTTAATTTGGTTTCTTGTGCATGATGATATGGATAACACCAATTGAAAAAAAAAAAAGTCACCAGCAATAGCCACATCACGGCATCTTCATGAAAAAGTAAACTCGTTTCTGACAAACCTAACTCACTGACTCTCCAGTCTCCATGTACCACAAATGTCAATGGTACACTGGAAAGAACATCCTGACGTAGTTACTTATTCATCAACTACTAAAAACTCGTGAGGCAGTGAAGCCAAGATCCTCAGAGTTTCATTAGTTAAGCACTTTAGCTCGTGAAGGCTATCTATGATGCATCTCGTCAGCTACATGTACTGCACTTAAGCGCCTTAGCGGTAATTTTACGCTGTACCAAATGTCTTCACGGAGTTTACCGCAAATTAAACTCCTAAAATACAAACAGTACTACTAAGAACAGGGATCACAATGGGAGATATAGAAGTCTCCATAAACTCCTTCAAACATGAAGCCGGCTCCACCACAGCATTCAGATCATTACAAATCTTCACTATTTGCAGTCGACAAGATATCAAGTTAACCAAAATTGGAAACAACAAAATATCTTGCAAGCAACCATCGCAGAGCGAACTAGGAGGCGGCAGGTGGGAGAGAATGGTACCTTGAGGCGCGCGGAGAGCGGGTGGCCCTGGAACCGCCGGTTGAGCTCGAGCACCATGCGCGGGTCGAGCTCGACGGCGACGACGGCCTTGACCCCGGCCTCGAGGAGGCGCTTCGTGAGGTTTCCTGTGCCCGGACCGATCTCGAGGACAGTGTCGGTTGGCTTGAGGCCAGCTTTGGCGACGATGGAGTCCACCAGCGCCGGGTTCCGCAGGATGTGCTGCCCCTTGGACTTCTCGAACGGGATACCGCCCTGCAGCCGGGCGCCGCCCCCGCCGGCGCCTCCCGCCGCGCCGTGGCGCTTCTTCTGGATCTTGCCCCCCGCCATGGTGTTGGGGATTCGGGTTCCCCCGGGGCGCCGCCGCTGGAGGAGCAGGTGGTGTGGTGACTGGTGAGCGATGGGTTGTAGCGCGCACGAACTGCGGCGATGGACAAGAGAGGAGATGGCGGCTAGGGCTTCGGTGATATTCACAGCGCTCAGGTGTTGGTTGCTCAGCTCGGGCCTGGGCCAACCCAAATAAGTTAAGTGTGCTCGCACGGCCCAGTTTTATTCGATGGGTTTCATTTTGCTTCACCTCGCACAGATTTGAGCGGTCCTCTAAAATAACGCGCAGTTTGATGGCCATATAAAATGTTTTGAAAAAGAATTTTTCAACGTAAATTATCTAAATTGGGGACTTGGAACTTTCATTCAGCAAAAGTACTTTCACAAAAGGGAGGGTAGATCCTGTGAAAACTTTCAGCTTTTGATTTGATGTCTATTTTGTTTAATCTATATCTACTAATAAAACAAAAAGATTTCTTCTCCGGTCAAACTTTCGGAAGACCGGTGGTCGTCCGTCTGCCTCATCCCGCGTGCGACACGGACTCGGCTCAGATGCAGTGACGTTAAGTGTTCGTGGCCACTGGATCTCACAGCCAACGGACCAGACTTGATGCTAAACAGTATTCCGTAAACAGTTATGAAAATACTTTTACTGTTGTGAACAGTGCTGAATAGTGTTTCTCTCGGTGTGCTGCCTAACGTGCAGTGATAGTGACCACGGGATCCGGACTCACGGGATCCTCGTCCGGACAGGCACCGCCCGCGTACGGAAAAAAGGAAGGGCTGTCCTGCGGCCATGATTGAGGAATAGCGTTCGCTAGGACACCGCATCCTCTCCCTCCATTGTGTCCTCGGCCTCGCCGGCATCATATCCCAGTGCTCGCCCACGCGCCGCCGCCACAACGCTGGAAAGAGGCTGGGGATGCGGACGCGAGGAGACGAGCCAGGCGCCGCCTCCCTCACCTACTCCCTCGCCCTCCCGGAAGCCCCCGCTGCGGACGCCAGGAGCAACGGTGCGCCGTCCCCAGCCTGTCCCCTCCACGATGCGGCCGGTCCTTTTCCATGTTCCATGGCGCTCATATCTTCGTCGCCGCCATGGTCACAACAGGTATGCCCACCCCACTCTTTCTCATTCATTTGATATTTGGGTCTGATCTGATCTAATTACAAGTGTATACAAGTATTATGCCTACAACTTTGATCTCTTTCAAAGATGTTATCAGTGATACATGTGCACACCCAATGCCCTTTAGGATCTGCACCTACGGTTCTGTGATTGGATCTGCTTTCCTCTGAATGTTCCCCTTGAGCTCCTAATCCTTTTATCTTGCCTTTATGCTATGCTAAACCGAGCACTTGCTATTCATATTCAGATATGATCCAAGTGTATACCTGTATTATGACTACTAACTTTGAACCCTTCCAAAGATTATCAAGCTTCCAAAGGAATAAGAGCGGGCGGTTCAACAGCAACGACCACCCCTGCAGGCCGCAGTGCAAAGGCATGAGGTCATCTGCTGCACCGTCCTGTCTATGACATCGATCAGCAGGCCAGATCCGTCCCCTGCACCCTCTCTCCGGTACATGTCTCCTCCTTCCTCATGGTGGTCAATCGCATCAATCAAATTATAAAATTTTCCTCTCACCAGTATCCAGCCGCGAAAGAATTAGGATGTTTCAGATGTCAAGACTTCAATTCAGAGAAAAAATGATGCTTATCATGGAGTGATTGACTTGGAGAAGCTACTGGTTTCTCTGGCTTTGGCAACCTTGCCAAACAAAATAGGATTATAGGAAGTCTCAGGATGGTTCATGCTGTATTTGACCAGAGAAGAACACCTCACTTGCAGAGTCTCTTCAGTTCATCAGTTGTGCATAGGCTAGAACACATCACGTGTAAGCCTCGGTGAGTCTCTATTTAACCTTTGCATCTTGTGCTACTGTTTCAAAACTACTTGGCTGCAAGTGTGTCGTTATTATCTTGTATGAATTTGCATAGGAAAAATCCTCAATCAGCAATATACTTAAACTATTAAAATATATACCTCTGGCAAAAGGCTTTTTCAACAGGGATTTCCAGGTCCTCTTTTTTTTTTTCAGATGACATTACTACTGTGGTTTTTTTTTTTTTTGTGACAACATTACTACTGTAGTTGATTGGCAATGTTGTGCCTACAGTCATGAAGTCTAATCTTTCCTAAGCTTGATGCTATGTAATTCAAGTTATTTTATACCAGTTGTATGCAGCCTTTCCACATGAATCTTAACTTTGGCCTGTTCAAAAGGGAAATTAAGTTTTGTCTGCTATTCAGTCAATCATTTTGTGGGCACCACCTACTTACCTGACCTTTTTTTCCTATCCACTTTCAGGGAATGTAGATTTTACCAACCGGTAGAAAGAGTTCTCTTGCTATTTTCCCATACTCCTCAGTTATAAGTATTTTCAGGGATTGATGAAGACTCAATCATGCATGTGAGTTCTTCATTTAGGTTATCATATTTCTGGCGTGTTTTATTTCACATGCCTTTTCATATATTTAAGGGAACTGTATTATGCTCATGGTGGTTTTCACAATGCAGGCATATTGCTTATCTTATCTAAAGTATGAAGTTATGTACTCATTCCTGAGGCTACAAGTGGCTTAACTTTTTAATTGCTTGCAACTCTTATTCAGTTCCAAAAACAGAAGTAGCAAGGTTGTAAAGGAAGGACTGCCCAAACAACAAACATGGGTGGTATTGTAACAGATGAATGTCTTCTTGATAAAAAGGTGCTCTCTCTCTCTCTCTCTCTCTCTCTCTCTCTCTCTCTCTCTCTCCCTCCCTCTCCCTCTCTCTCTCTCTCTCTCTCTCTCTCTCTCTCTCTCTTCGGCAGTAGGTATATGAACTTAACACATCTGAACAGGAGCCATTTCTAGGCAATTTGGGAACATAGCCATTTTGCTTGAATTCTGTTTCATAACAATGGCCCCTCTGGATGAGTGATAACAGTGCCCCATGTAGCTAATATTTCTGCATTAGCTCCTGGTTCTATACTACACTGCTTTCGTTCAGATTGCACTAATAGCATGTCATATCCTAAAGCTGTAAAGTGTAGTTTCTATATGCTACTTTGGCAAAGAGATTTTGATACGCAAGTCAAACACGTATAATAATTATATTTTTTTTCAAGATTGGTTACAAAACCAATTAAGTTAATGAAAAAAATTATTTTGGTACTCTCCAGCTGCAATGCACGGTTGACGAAAATTTATTTTGATACTCTCCCGTTGCAACGCACGGGCACTTTTGCTAGTTTTTATAAAACATCCCATAGCTGGTCAAGATTTATTTTTTTTTAATGCTGTGATACTCCGCATAAATTCGGTTGCAATCACAGTTATATTGGTGGTACCAAGTTCGTAGTGTACGTGGCAAACCAAAATCATAAGATGGTACATACTTTTTTTTTTGAATTATCGTGCATGTTCTGTCCTGCTGTTTGGCTGCTCTAATCAACTAAAATGTTAGCTTTTTTCAGTCATAAAATAATATTTTTTTCTCTTATAATAAATCATATTAACGAAAATCAATATTTTTCGGATAAGCTAACCTTACAAATGTTCCCTACTGTCTCATTCATCACGATTGTGTTGCCGTCTTGTCGAAAGCCTAGCAGCGTCGGCCCTAGTGTGTGTGTGTGTGTGTGCAGGGTTATTTTTACCGACCGGTAGCCGGTAACCGCCGGCCGGCGGTACCGGTATACCGGTCCGGTTTGACCGGTTACCGGTAGAAACCGGTCGAATTCAAATTTTGAGTTTGAACCCCAGTTCAATCGGTTCCGGACCGGTATACCGGCCGGTTTGACCAGTTACCGGTCGGTTTGAGCGGTTTACCTACCGGTTTGGTGTTAACCGGTCGCATTTTCAAATTTCAGATTTATTTTTTAAAAAAAATGCTGAAAAAATTTCTAAAAATAGTTCATGATTTATAGAATCCAATGATGTCAAAGTTTTTCAAATTTGAGTGCGTTTAGTATATTTTTCGACCTTCATGATTTAATGGGCCTTAACGGGCCGGCCAGGGTTTTTTATACCGATCGAAATCCGGTTACCGCCGGCCGGCGGTAACGGTATACCGGCCGGTATAAACGGTAACCGGCCGAATTCGAAATCGAATTCAAACTCACAGCTCAATCGGTTTTAGACGGGTATACCGGCCGGTATGACCGGTATAAACGGTAACCGGTCAAAACCAGCTGATTTTCTTTTTTTTTTAATGCAGAAAACAATTTTTTTTTGAATGGCCTTTGCACATAATGAGGTATAAACACCATACATTTCAGGGATAAATAGTGCCGTAGCAATACATAGGGCATACACATACTTGTATTGTATCAATACATAAGGCACATCAAAGTCATCAATACATAGTATCATATAAATAGCATATTCTTAGTCTCATACACGAACAAATGTGATAGTCATCGGCATAGGCATAATCAACGTTGTATGAAGTATGAAAAGGCCCCCATGCTGCAAGACATCTGATATTCGGCGGTGGACATCAAAGCGATACCTCGCAGTCTAAGCAACTCGGCCTTAAAATCATTCCAAGATTGGCCCGTCCATGCCGCTGTTGTCTCCCATTCTTGAACTAACATAGCGTAAAAATGGGGGTCTTCCCATTCATACACCCATCTGGTCGCAGGTTGCGTGGTAATGTCAGGAATGTGATAGTTATAGCTTGCCTGAGAGGTATCACTGTACGAGGAAGAAGAATGCTGCGGAGTGTCGTAGTCTGTAGGTGCATAAACAGTCCTCTGCGACTCCGGTTGTCCATGGTCGCGGTCCTGAGTAGCATGCGTGAACTGGGTCTCGCCTGCAAAAAACCATTATTAGTAGTTTAGAAGTCATACACAGAAACAATTGTACGTACGTAGGTGCAATGGATACCTGTGAAACGAAGACCACCACCTCCACCAGAACCACTACCACCAGCACCAAACCCACTGCCACCACCACCACTACCAGAACCACTACCACCACCAGCACCATCACCATCACCATCACTGCCACCGTCACTGTCGTCATCAGAACCGTCATCAGTTGAGCTGCTATCCTGAGACTCCTGATACGGTGGACTACGCTGAGCCTCATCCTCAGTTTCAGTGTCACTGGTCACTTGCTTTTTCTTTCCGCGTTGACGCTTGGGGTCACCCTTCTTAGGCGGCATCTGCATCTTCCTCTTCCCGAGGTGACTATCACCCACATGTCTACGGGCCCAATCACTGATGGAATCATCTCCCGTGGCCTGACGTAGATCTTGGGCGTCTATGTGGTCACTACGAGCACAAACAAATAAATAAAATGGACATACATAATATGAAAGCCAGACAGAGACACACATTATACCTGACAATATGTGATGGCATAGGGGCGTCTACTTCGTCATCATCCTCATCAAGAACTGGTGCCTGGTTTGATCTACCATACTCCATCCATTGCCTAACTGGATTGTTCGAGTCATAGAATGAGACTTCGGCGAACTTGTCAATGAAATCTTCGTCATCATGCAGTGGCGGTCCAGAGATATCCGCTAGTCGCAGCCGAAGATTGTAGTTGACATACACAAGCTTGTTTAGTTTTTTGTGGGACAACCGATTGCGAACCTTCGTATGAAGCAAGGCAAAAGTACTCCAATTCCGCTCGCATCTACTGGAGGAGATACATTGTGCAACAAGCCGCAAAGCAAGACGCTGCAAATTTGGAGTTTGACTACCAAATATCATCCACCAGGCCGCTGCAAGTGTAACACATTATGTTAGATATATATTCCACGAGAGCAAAGCATCAAGGGTAGAGAAGTGCTCTTAGGCTCTTACATGGGCTAGTCCTTGGATCCGCTGCCATTTTCATAGCGAGTTCGGAGCCAAACTCACCAAGCTTCTGTCGAAAAATCTCTGCCTCTTGTAAAGCCTGCATGGCGCTCTGCAAATCCGTCATGCGCGAAAATGTATCTTTCAGACCATTAAACATTGTTGGAGTTGGATCCATTTTATATGCGTACTTTGGATTTAGGACAGCAGCTGCAACACATGACAAATGCCAAACAAGGGAACGGTAAGTATTCATTTCATGGAGCTTGCTAAGTAAATATAATTCATAATCGTACCTGAACCCACATACGTGTCAATGTACACGTCAGTAATCCTGTTGTCCATAATCTGTCGATACTCATTCCATGTCTGCTTATTTCTTCCAAAGACAGACTCCATCTCCATTTTGCAAGTCTGGTAGGCATACACTACATCACACATGTTAGGCTGCTTGTCTTGATCAACGAAGCGGAGGAACTTATAAATTGGTTGAACTGTTTTGATGATGTATTCCAGTCCCTCCCACCACTGGATACTTGATAACCTTGAATGAGCAAAGCGACCGTCTTCACATTTTATCCACTTGCTTTGCAGAAATTCAGGAGAAGACATCCACTGCATGAACTTGTCACGTTTCCGGTGAAAGCTCTCTAGGAACATGTAGTTGGTCCCAAATCTAGTAACATTCCACTTGACCAACTCACCACAGATTGCCTTCCTCATCATTGCATTCAACTGAGCATGGTTGTGCAAAAAGGTTGAGATTCGCTTGCATGTTGCGATTGTACCTGCATGTTCGGGCCTTTCACCAATATCCTTCAACATCAAGTTGATGGTGTGTGCAAGGCATGGCGTCCAAGCAATATGAGCATAATGGTTCCCCAGTATCTTGCAAGCTTTTTTGTAGTTGGCGCCATTGTCGGTCACCACATGTACGGCATGCTCGGCGCCAATCTCTTCAACAACCTTACGAATTTCCTGAAAAATAACCACAACAGTTTTTATAAATGTGACGTAAATCACAATATTATAAATAGTATGAACCTAACAACATGTTCAGAAGCTACCTGGTATAAATAATTGGCATCTTGACTTCGCCCAGTTGCATTAACAGATTTATGAAACCATGTGACCCCATTGCAATAAATCAGGAAGTTGATGACACTCATTCTAGTGGGGCCAGTCCAAGAATCACACATCAACGTCACGCCAAAGTTGGTCCATTCCTTCTGAAACTTTGCGTACCTAGCCTTCAAGTCTTTCTCGTTCTCATCTAGGTACTTGTCATCGATATCCCTTCCAGTAGGTGACACAATGCCTTCACCTGTAAGCAGAAGCCATTCGTGAGAATACATAAAGATAGAAACGTCAAAATTGAGAGAGATGACTTTGAAAGTTGTACTAACCCCACTTTTGTGTCTCTCTCACCGCACTTATGAAGTACGGATTGTCGGCCTGTCGTCCTGGGATTCCTGCAACATGGAAAAACTTTCCCCAAGCTTTCCCAATAGCTTACTTTGCATTCTTCCCTTTCTGCGTCCAAGACCCTGTATCAATCCTTGGTTGGACCATTCCTCTCCTCCTACCGGCTGCCAAATTGCAGTCCTACAGAACCACAGGAGTCCCTCTGTGATCCTGCTCTTCGAAACATCCTTTGCAAAGGATTCCCACCCTGTGAACCACTACCCCCTCCACGGTCGTAATTACCTCCTCTCTGTTGCACCCCCTGCTCGTACTCATATTCTGCTCTCGACTGATTAAGTGCTTGCTGGAGCTGCTCCTCATATTCATCATCACCAAGTGGATGGTTACCCTCCGCTGCAGCCTTCTCTCTTGCCAACTTTTGTCGAGACCGGTCAGAAGTTGCCTTTTTAGTTCTATCAAGATCACGTTGAAAGTACTCACGCACATCATCTGGCACGCTTCTGCAATGCACCACCTGCGACCCGCGACCGGCTAAATGTTCTTTGAATCTTGTTGCACCACCACCTCCTTTCATCGTATGACAGTAGTTGCACCTCCACCCAGGAGAAAGGTTTTCACCATGCTCCCATACAATGTCTTTTCCTCTGCTTGACATTGTGCACCTGCATGAATGGACAACACAAACTAATCAATCACATAGATTAAATCTACGTAAATAAGTGGCTAAGTCACAACCTTCCACCTAAATAAAATTTACCTAAACAATATAAACCTAAAATATACATCAGTATATACCTAAAATATACATCAGTATTAGCACACCTACAACCTAAAATATACATCAAACCTAAAATCCTAAACCAAATCCTAAACATAACCCTAACTAATAACCTAAACACACCATAAATCCTACTAAAATCCTAAATCAAATTACCACTGCACCCTAGATCAATAGATAACTACTTCCTATTCCAAATCCTAAAGCTAATCCTACTAAAAATGCTCAAGAAAAAAAGGAAACAACCTTACCTGCCGAAACCGGAGAAACCGCGCGGTTACCGGTTGAAACCGGCCGAGAAACCGGTGCAACCGCCCGGTACCCGGAGGATCCGCGCGCGCGTCGGTATCCCGGTCTTACCGATCGGTATACCGGTCCTACCGGCCGGTAATAAAGCGGCGGCGAGCGGACGAGCGGGGAGGCGGCGGTTTCGGGTCCTACCGCCTCCCCGCTCGTCCGCTCGCCTCCCCGCTCGTCCGCTCGCCGCCGCTTTATTACCGGCCGGTAGGACCGGTATACCGGTCGGTAAGACCGGGATACCGACGCGCGCGCGGATCCTCCGGGTACCGGGCGGTTGCACCGGTTTCTCGGCCGGTTTCAACCGGTAACCGCGCGGTTTCTCCGGTTTCGGCAGGTAAGGTTGTTTCCTTTTTTTTTCTTGAGCATTTTTAGTAGGATTAGTTTTAGGATTTGGAATAGGAAGTAGTTATCTATTGATCTAGGGTGCAGTGGTAATTTGATTTAGGATTTTAGTAGGATTTATGGTGTGTTTAGGTTATTAGTTAGGGTTATGTTTAGGATTTGGTTTAGGATTTTAGGTTTGATGTATATTTTAGGTTGTAGATGTGCTAATACTGATGTATATTTTAGGTATATACTGATGTATATTTTAGGTTTATATTGTTTAGGTAAATTTTATTTAGGTGGAAGGTTGTGACTTAGCCACTTATTTACGTAGATTTAATCTATGTGATTGATTAGTTTGTGTTGTCCATTCATGCAGGTGCACAATGTCAAGCAGAGGAAAAGACATTGTATGGGAGCATGGTGAAAACCTTTCTCCTGGGTGGAGGTGCAACTACTGTCATACGATGAAAGGAGGTGGTGGTGCAACAAGATTCAAAGAACATTTAGCCGGTCGCGGGTCGCAGGTGGTGCATTGCAGAAGCGTGCCAGATGATGTGCGTGAGTACTTTCAACGTGATCTTGATAGAACTAAAAAGGCAACTTCTGACCGGTCTCGACAAAAGTTGGCAAGAGAGAAGGCTGCAGCGGAGGGTAACCATCCACTTGGTGATGATGAATATGAGGAGCAGCTCCAGCAAGCACTTAATCAGTCGAGAGCAGAATATGAGTACGAGCAGGGGGTGCAACAGAGAGGAGGTAATTACGACCGTGGAGGGGGGTAGTGGTTCACAGGGTGGGAATCCTTTGCAAAGGATGTTTCGAAGAGCAGGATCACAGAGGGACTCCTGTGGTTCTGTAGGACTGCAATTTGGCAGCCGGTAGGAGGAGAGGAATGGTCCAACCAAGGATTGATACAGGGTCTTGGACGCAGAAGGGGAAGAATGCAAAGTAAGCTATTGGGAAAGCTTGGGGAAAGTTTTTCCATGTTGCAGGAATCCCAGGACGACAGGCCGACAATCCGTACTTCATAAGTGCGGTGAGAGAGACACAAAAGTGGGGTTAGTACAACTTTCAAAGTCATCTCTCTCAATTTTGACGTTTCTATCTTTATGTATTCTCACGAATGGCTTCTGCTTACAGGTGAAGGCATTGTGTCACCTACTGGAAGGGATATCGATGACAAGTACCTAGATGAGAACGAGAAAGACTTGAAGGCTAGGTACGCAAAGTTTCAGAAGGAATGGACCAACTTTGGCGTGACGTTGATGTGTGATTCTTGGACTGGCCCCACTAGAATGAGTGTCATCAACTTCCTGATTTATTGCAATGGGGTCACATGGTTTCATAAATCTGTTAATGCAACTGGGCGAAGTCAAGATGCCAATTATTTATACCAGGTAGCTTCTGAACATGTTGTTAGGTTCATACTATTTATAATATTGTGATTTACGTCACATTTATAAAAACTGTTGTGGTTATTTTTCAGGAAATTCGTAAGGTTGTTGAAGAGATTGGCGCCGAGCATGCCGTACATGTGGTGACCGACAATGGCGCCAACTACAAAAAAGCTTGCAAGATACTGGGGAACCATTATGCTCATATTGCTTGGACGCCATGCCTTGCACACACCATCAACTTGATGTTGAAGGATATTGGTGAAAGGCCCGAACATGCAGGTACAATCGCAACATGCAAGCGAATCTCAACCTTTTTGCACAACCATGCTCAGTTGAATGCAATGATGAGGAAGGCAATCTGTGGTGAGTTGGTCAAGTGGAATGTTACTAGATTTGGGACCAACTACATGTTCCTAGAGAGCTTTCACCGGAAACGTGACAAGTTCATGCAGTGGATGTCTTCTCCTGAATTTCTGCAAAGCAAGTGGATAAAATGTGAAGACGGTCGCTTTGCTCATTCAAGGTTATCAAGTATCCAGTGGTGGGAGGGACTGGAATACATCATCAAAACAGTTCAACCAATTTATAAGTTCCTCCGCTTCGTTGATCAAGACAAGCAGCCTAACATGTGTGATGTAGTGTATGCCTACCAGACTTGCAAAATGGAGATGGAGTCTGTCTTTGGAAGAAATAAGCAGACATGGAATGAGTATCGACAGATTATGGACAACAGGATTACTGACGTGTACATTGACACGTATGTGGGTTCAGGTACGATTATGAATTATATTTACTTAGCAAGCTCCATGAAATGAATACTTACCGTTCCCTTGTTTGGCATTTGTCATGTGTTGCAGCTGCTGTCCTAAATCCAAAGTACGCATATAAAATGGATCCAACTCCAACAATGTTTAATGGTCTGAAAGATACATTTTCGCGCATGACGGATTTGCAGAGCGCCATGCAGGCTTTACAAGAGGCAGAGATTTTTCGACAGAAGCTTGGTGAGTTTGGCTCCGAACTCGCTATGAAAATGGCAGCGGATCCAAGGACTAGCCCATGTAAGAGCCTAAGAGCACTTCTCTACCCTTGATGCTTTGCTCTCGTGGAATATATATCTAACATAATGTGTTACACTTGCAGCGGCCTGGTGGATGATATTTGGTAGTCAAACTCCAAATTTGCAGCGTCTTGCTTTGCGGCTTGTTGCACAATGTATCTCCTCCAGTAGATGCGAGCGGAATTGGAGTACTTTTGCCTTGCTTCATACGAAGGTTCGCAATCGGTTGTCCCACAAAAAACTAAACAAGCTTGTGTATGTCAACTACAATCTTCGGCTGCGACTAGCGGATATCTCTGGACCGCCACTGCATGATGACGAAGATTTCATTGACAAGTTCGCCGAAGTCTCATTCTATGACTCGAACAATCCAGTTAGGCAATGGATGGAGTATGGTAGATCAAACCAGGCACCAGTTCTTGATGAGGATGATGACGAAGTAGACGCCCCTATGCCATCACATATTGTCAGGTATAATGTGTGTCTCTGTCTGGCTTTCATATTATGTATGTCCATTTTATTTATTTGTTTGTGCTCGTAGTGACCACATAGACGCCCAAGATCTACGTCAGGCCACGGGAGATGATTCCATCAGTGATTGGGCCCGTAGACATGTGGGTGATAGTCACCTCGGGAAGAGGAAGATGCAGATGCCGCCTAAGAAGGGTGACCCCAAGCGTCAACGCGGAAAGAAAAAGCAAGTGACCAGTGACACTGAAACTGAGGATGAGGCTCAGCGTAGTCCACCGTATCAGGAGTCTCAGGATAGCAGCTCAACTGATGACGGTTCTGATGACGACAGTGACGGTGGCAGTGATGGTGATGGTGATGGTGCTGGTGGTGGTAGTGGTTCTGGTAGTGGTGGTGGTGGCAGTGGGTTTGGTGCTGGTGGTAGTGGTTCTGGTGGAGGTGGTGGTCTTCGTTTCACAGGTATCCATTGCACCTACGTACGTACAATTGTTTCTGTGTATGACTTCTAAACTACTAATAATGGTTTTTTGCAGGCGAGACCCAGTTCACGCATGCTACTCAGGACCGCGACCATGGACAACCGGAGTCGCAGAGGACTGTTTATGCACCTACAGACTACGACACTCCGCAGCATTCTTCTTCCTCGTACAGTGATACCTCTCAGGCAAGCTATAACTATCACATTCCTGACATTACCACGCAACCTGCGACCAGATGGGTGTATGAATGGGAAGACCCCCATTTTTACGCTATGTTAGTTCAAGAATGGGAGACAACAGCGGCATGGACGGGCCAATCTTGGAATGATTTTAAGGCCGAGTTGCTTAGACTGCGAGGTATCGCTTTGATGTCCACCGCCGAATATCAGATGTCTTGCAGCATGGGGGCCTTTTCATACTTCATACAACGTTGATTATGCCTATGCCGATGACTATCACATTTGTTCGTGTATGAGACTAAGAATATGCTATTTATATGATACTATGTATTGATGACTTTGATGTGCCTTATGTATTGATACAATACAAGTATGTGTATGCCCTATGTATTGCTACGGCACTATTTATCCCTGAAATGTATGGTGTTTATACCTCATTATGTGCAAAGGCCATTCAAAAAAAAATTGTTTTCTGCATTTAAAAAAAAAGAAAATCAGCTGGTTTTGACCGGTTACCGTTTATACCGGTCATACCGGCCGGTATACCCGTCTAAAACCGATTGAGCTGTGAGTTTGAATTCGATTTCGAATTCGGCCGGTTACCGTTTATACCGGCCGGTATACCGTTACCGCCGGCCGGCGGTAACCGGATTTCGGTCGGTATAAAAAACCCTGGCCGGCCCGTTAAGGCCCATTAAATCAAGAAGGTCGAAAAATATACTAAACGCACTCAAATTTGAAAAACTTTGACATCATTGGATTCTATAAATCATGAACTATTTTTAGAAATTTTTTCAGCATTTTTTTAAAAAAAATAAATCTGAAATTTGAAAATGCGACCGGTTAACACCAAACCAGTAGGTAAACCGCTCAAACCGGCCGGTATACTGGTCCGGAACCGATTGAACTGGGGTTCAAACTCAAAATTTGAATTCGACCGGTTTCTACCGGTAACCGGTCAAACCGGACCGGTATACCGGTACCGCCGGCCGGCGGTTACCGGCTACCGGTCGGTAAAAATAACCCTGGTGTGGGGTGGGGGGGGGGGTTGTGCGACGCCCTTAGGTGCAGGAGCCAGGAGGAATGGGGGCCAAGACCAGGTATGTAATATCCCGTACCCTTTAATCATTAGGCTTAAGCTAATTATCGTATTTACGTGGCCCATGAGCAAAAGCCAAAAGGACACATGGACACGACATTTGTTTCTGGTGGGTGGAGGCGAGAAGTCAGGAGCCGAGCCGCCAACGCCTGTCGCCGCGACTTCTTCACGTCTCTAGCGACCGTGACTCACGAGATCGCAGCGCCGACGGCCGATTAGGCGATCAGTTCACCGCGCGAGTTCGTGACAAGGTCTACGCTATCCAGATTCTGAGTTCAAGACGACGGCGGTGACTAGCACGTAGGAGGCATCTAATATCTTGGTATGGTTATTATGCTGTGCCCTTATGCGAATTTTTGTCTAGTACTTTGCACTTATATATTTTGGTTTTGTAAGAAAAATTAGTGATTATATATTATAAGATTTAGATGTAATTATATATATAATCTAGAGGGGCGTCACCGAGAGCCCTTGAAATTCTTGGGCCGGCACTGAAGCCTAGAGCCTTGATCCTGTTGGCACAGAGTTTTGCCTCACATCGAACTTTGCGGTCAGGTCCAGCCGTCCAGGTCTCAAAAGAATGCTCCTTCATTTGCACATCGCTGACATGTGTCGCCATGCATGTACCATCATGCCACAGAAGGGCAAGGTCCACAACACGAAGCAAAATAAACACGGGAAATTAGATTTTTTTTATGTATGTTTTCCTAGGCAGACTGATAGTATGCCCCAGGGGCCCCCAGAAGCCACAGGTCGCCGCAGTGGAGCTTTTCACCAACACACGCAGACACTGCCTAAGTCATCCTCTATCGCACGGCCGGCACGGTGATGCGTCGTTGGTGCCGCCGTGCCGGCGCGCGCTCACCGCGCGGCGGCCGTCGACGACCTCAAGTGCCAGAACGACGGCGCCCAGGTCCAGAACGGCGACCGGTTCCGGCGCTCCGGCGGCGCGCTGGCGCTGGCGCTGGGCGGCCCGCCGGCCTCCAGGCCCAGCATGTCCCACATCACCTGGACGTCGTGGTACCCGCAGGTCTGCACGTCCCTGTGGAGGTCCACGATCCCTGCGCGCTCTGCATTGCAATTGCACCCAACGTGCGCCAGACCAAGAGGAGGATATTGTTAGTCATGCAATCTGTGTGCATGTCACTGTTCATGGAGGATTTGGCGTGAATTAATAAAAGGTGCGGTGAGGAGTATTCCTGCATGGGTCTATAGGGCGCAGTTTTACAAGACATTAGTGGAGGAAGAAAATTTTTTTTCTTGCCCCCTTAAAAAAAATGATCCTACGGGCGGCAGTACAGGAGAATGCCATATGCCTCTTTTATCTATGTTACTATTAGAGTATCAGTATAAATAAAAGGATGTTGACAAAAAAGATTAAAAATCGACAATGCCATATGGCAGTATAAAAACGATTGGCTAAGCCAGGTCCACAAGGCAAGAGCTGGCCCCATGTGTATCCAAACAAACCGTTGAAAGCAAAGGGGCTAGGAGCCCAGGAGTACAAGCTGGGCGTAGTAGTGTCCGCCGCCCCTGTTTCCTCTACGGTGAACAATGTACAGTACGCAACTTGTTAGTTGTGTTGACACTGTTTGGTGTCCATCAGATTCTTGTGACAAATAAAAAATGCTGAGACGCTAACTATCTGGATCAAACCATGGGCTACTAGGAGTTTATGCAGCATTGGAAATTCCTGTGCTTCAAGAATCAAGACTGCCATATTACATATACAACTACTACACAGGGCGCGAGCCAACTGAAATCGTCAGCTGATGCACCTGCTCATTTCCTCGGTCGATCCGTTCAGATCGGCCCAGGAATGCAGGTTAGCTGCCGCCCGGCGAGCCAACTGAATCAGCAGTGAATTAGCGGAGGAGGAGGAGGAGGAGGAATCGAGGTTGCCGAGCGCGAGCGGAAAAGGCTAGCTGCTTACCAGTGCGGCCCCTGCGGCCGCGCACGCGCGCGGCGACGACGGCGAGCCAGGCGCGGCGCGCTGGCGCGACGACCCGCGCGCGCCACCACGCCACGACGCGCGAGCCGGCAGGCGCCCCGCCGCCGGCGACGCCGCCTGGCCCGCGCGGCGGCCCCGCTGGCCGCCCGGCACGGCCTCCTAGCCTCGCCGTGGCTGCGAAGGACGGCTGCGCGTGCTCCTCGAGCAGTCGAGCTAGCTGCCAGAAGCCCAGAACCACCGCGTCCTCTCCTCTCGCACTTCTTGCCTGTTTCTCACCGACTGCTAATGCCAACTACTAATAAATAATGGATCCAGGATCACACGCAGACACAAGGCGGGGCGTTTAAACTCGCACGGCTGCCTAATCAATGCCCGATGTCGCCTTTTCGTTTCGCGCAAAATACGCACGCACGCACGCACGGCACGCTTCTTCTGTACCAGCCGCAGGCCGCAGCCGGGAGCCGGGGCCCGTGCTGCTGTTCGCTGGCGATTTGATGCGATCCGGGCCATGTCGGCGGGTACACGGGGCCGGGCCTTAAAATTGGCTCGTGCCGCGCGTACGATCGATCGGCCGCGCATGTGAGCCCAGATTCACCTGCCCATCTCCCGTGCACCGTGGCCCGTGGGCATGCCGCACGCATTGCATTGAGAGGCCGCGCTGCTGCAGGTAGGATATTGGAGAGTACAGTACTGTACCTCAGCAGCCAGTAGAGTACATGACGATATTTTGCTCAAAAAAGAAGAGTACATGATGATACGATGAATCCATGGGTTTGGCTCCAGGCGTCCGTTGGGACCGGCCGGCAGGTCGTTGGCGATGGCGATCAATTAATCAAAGGCGCCGGGGTCTTAATTCCAGGGGGGGCTTTGGGCCTCTCCGCTAAATCACAGAGAAAATATAAAATGAAAAATCCAGTTTTGTTGGACTCCATATGAGTAGATCTACACAGTGAACATATAGTATGGTATGCTTTAGTACAAAATTTTGCTATAAAGGTTTTGTCTTTTTCTTTTTTATTTATTTTGGCTAAATCTTTGATAAATCATAGTAAATTATAGAAAAATCATAAAAATGGAAAATCTAACTTCTTTAGACTCCACATAAGCATATCTACATGTGAACATATAATATGGTATGTTTTAGTATAGAATTTTTGTTGTAGTTTTAGATCGATGCTTTTCTGTAATTAATTGAAATAATTCATAGTTGTAGCTTCTATAATTATTTTGTTGGACTACAGCATGCATATTATATGTTTCACTGTGTATATCTACTCATGTGGAGACCAAAAAATTAGATTTTCTATTTTATGATTTTTCTATGATTTATTATGATTTTTCAAATATTCAGTAAAATCAAATAAAAAAGAAAAAGACAAAACCTTTATAGCAAAAACTTTGTACTAAAGCATACCATAATATATGTTCACTGCTTCATGCGCAGTCCAACAAAACTGGATTTTTCATTTTATGATTTTTCTGTGATTTACTGTGATTTTTTAAAAATCCAGCCAAAATAATTAAAAAAGAAAAAGATAAAACCACTGTCACTGTAGCAAAACCGCTTTCGAAACCGCTCCAGGGAGGTAAAGTGCACGGTTTGAAAAGTTGGGGAGGTGGTTTGTCTGATTTTAGGGTTGAGAGAGGCAAAACAGACTTTAGCAAAAGATGAAGGAGGTAAAATAGACTTTTTCCTAATGGTAGTACTTGTTTCATTCTTTCGTCTTTGTACAAGGCTGCAAGGCAAGAGGCGTGTTGTACCTAACTGTAGCTAGCTAGAAATTTAAATTTTAGTCAGTTAGAGTGTTTAGATCCTCTAACTAATAGATTTAACTAAATTTAAGTTGGATTTAGCTTGATTGAAATAGCTAAACTTTAGCTTGTCTTTAAGCTCGACCGTTTGGATCCTTAGAACATCTCCAAGAATCTTTCTAAATTATTATTTAAGGAGTCACTTACATAAAAATCACTTTCCATATCTCTTGACTCTCTAAGAGTTCTTTTATATCTCATGTGTATTTTGGAGAGTCATCCTCGTCTTCTGTATTTTGGCTAATGAAAAATTCAGAATAGAAAATGACTATATTTGATAACCATTTAGACAAGTTGTTAAAGGGTTATTTTTCACTAAAATCCTTATTCATAGTATTTAGTTTAGTGAGGTATCTTAAAGTTGCTCTTAGGGCCTGTTTGGATGGCTCCTGGGCAGAGCTGCCTGGCGCCAGGATCACTCCTAGGCGTCCGATTTCGAGCGCCTGACGCCAGGATCGCTGCTTGGGTGCTCGTTTGCCTGGGAGGCATCAATCCAAACAGGCCTCACAGCATATAAATTTAGCAAACTGACCCATAGTAGTAGTAGCAGCAGCATGCCTCATGTAAAACCTCACTGGCTTGCATGTACTTGCTCGAGGCCTTGCTCTGCTAATAATCACCGCTGCTTACCGAGTGGATGTCAAGTGTGTAAATTTTCTCCCCCGTAATTACTTACTCATTCTACTTTCAAATAATTGTTTGTTAGCTGTTCACTGCAGTCATTACATAGCATTTTTTAGTGAAAAAGAAACAACTACTTCAATCACACACACATGGTTGTACCTTCCCATGTGGAGCCAATTACAGAGTATAGGGAAAATTGGCATAAATAATCTGTCAATAAGAACGTGATTTGGGAAGAAGTACTGTAGACGTAGGCATACATTCTATTATTGTCTGAGTGACAATAGTTTTGGTGAAAGAATAGTACAGAAGTTATCAACACATGTCAACCTTAACATTTGATAGGATTTGTTCCCAATATCAATTTTGCAGTGGGCGTAGTTTCAGGATTCATTCTCTATGAGGTACCAGATGGTCACTACATTGCAAAAACAATAACTTCATCAGTTCAGGCATATCATCTGACTGAAAAATGTATATCTGTGACTGACTGAAATATGTACTTTAAACAACAAATCGTTACGAGATTGGTGCTAGGACAATAGAAATAACATCAACAAAAAACCAAAGAAAATGTAGTGATTATGCTCAGAAGAAAGAAATCAGAGTGTGTGTATCACACTATCTATAAACGCCTCTATTGTGTCAGGTAAAGGAACTGGCAGACAATGTCTGTACGGAAATACAACCTATGCAAATTAAATCTACTGTACAGACATCTCATCAAGGCCTCTAAAGTGTTTTCTGTGTGCATCAGAACATGCCCGTGAGGAGGAAAAAAAAAGAGGCGACATGATACATCTCCTTGGAATAACAAAGGTAGTTCAAATTCAATGTCATAGAAATGGGTTCCAAACGTAGGAAACATGATAGATTTCAAATAATCTTGTATCTAGAACATGACAGATCAATGCATTTTCATGTCAATACACACGGATCAATTTCTTTGAGTTTCTTTAATTACCTCTTTGTTCAGAAACTATTAATTCGAAAAAAGCACCTGAAAGTAAAGCCGATTCTGACCAATAACTTTAAGCGAACAAAATATATAATAAAATTCATTCATATGATATATATTTGATACAGGATAGCTACACACATGACATGCTAATTAAAGTTCGTATGTGTTATGTACGGTGTAGATATATGGATTCCAAGAACTATAGATGTTTGTCGCTCCAATAAGTTTGAATCTGAAACTAGTGGCACATCGAGTGTTTTGTTTATGGAGTCCTTTTAGGGTGGTTGGAGGTACTTCCTAATTACTCCTGGTACCTATACAAGAAATTATGTTTAATTAATTTTAGATGGTCAGGGTTAGTACAGTAATTGTTCCTCGCCATGTACACCGGCCGGCCGTCCCTGTCGACGCCGTGGTGGCCCTGCGGGTAGTGCACGTAGCGGTCCATGCTGGTGACCTGCAGCAGCTTGGTGGTGTCGATCTGGCCGAGCTTCTCCATGTACACCGGCCGGCCGTCCTTGTCGACGCCGTGGTGGCCCTGCAGCAGGTAGTGCTCAGCACCTGGTCCATCTCCTCGAACACGAAGTCGTCGACGATGGTGTCGGCGGCGAACTCCTTGCGCCACTGCAGCATGTCCGACCACATCTGCTTGGATTTCTCGATGTCGAACTTGCGCGCGCGCAGGAAGCGGAGCATCATGTGGTAGTCTTCGTGCCGCGCCGGGAGGAGGTCCTCCAGCACCAGCGTCTGCCGGAACGCGTCCACCTGCTTCATCTCCTCCGCGTCGCGCACGTCCTCGATCGACACCGACATCACCATGCTGCTACGCCGCCCCATCGACTTGCGGCTCAGCGAGCTACGGAGGAGCTTCGACGACGCGCTCATCGCGCAGTGCCGCAGCGACGACGTGCACGATGCCGACGCCGACAGCCTAACCTCACCCTTGCAATCGCCCTCGTCGTTGCGCGCCGCCGGATCGGAGGTCACGGATGGCGAGGTTCACTCCCCGCATCGACCTCGTCGTCGTGCGCCGCTGGCCTAACCTCGCCCTTGTAATCAAAACATTATTTCTTTTTATGGATTTACCATTCTACCCTTAATTACATAATAAAATTTCAAAAATGATATTATCACGTCTCTTTTTCTAAACGTTGGTCCCACCAATTTCAATATGTGCCAGGTACCTATAACCTCAACATTGAAGAAGATGCTAGGTACCTCTTGGTTACTCTAAAATTGGTACCTCTTGGTTACTATTCTTTTTTTAGCCATCGGATCGGTGCTCGTGAGCCGTTTATTTTTCTTCAACTATATTAAAAAAATTCTTTGTTTATAACTAGAACCAAATATAAATATTCAAACCGCTTAATTTAATTTACAAGCTACAGATCTAGCCTGGATCACGAAGCTAGAGCTAGACGATAATAGCTTCCATTGTCCATAAACTAAACCGAGCTATGCAAGATACATTTGATTTCGAGTAAAATGCACTGGATGAACTTTTGAGGTGTCGATTAGATCCATTATTATCTTTTGTCATGTAATTTTGAGTTAAAACTATAGTTGACTTCGCTACAACGGCTAGTGGCCTAGTGCAACGGTGGTTGATAGCATCGTCGATGAGGATGTTGTTTTGCAGGGGATAGAGAACAATGGTGCCTGCAGTGACGGGATGGAGAACACGGATGCTTGCGCCTCCTTCTACATGCAGATATTCAAATCGATCTTTGATCCGCTGCTATCGGGGTTAGCCTCACCTCCTAGGGGTGATGTTCAGAAGCGGGCCGACAAGCCGAGTACCAGAAGACGCAGAAGGATGATGGCTCCCACCCGCTCTAGCCAGAGTTTGGCAGCTCGTCCGTCCACCGTGCCGGTGGCAGAGCGCGCCCAGCGTAAGCTTATACGCGAGATGGATTTTCTCAACGGTAAATCAGCGGCGCCAGATGCAGTAGTCACGACGTACGTCGATATGTTTGGCCAAGACCTTCCGGAGCAGACGATCGAGACAATTAAAGCCACGACGAAGTTGAACAACAACGAACTTTGCAAGCTCTTTCTGCAGTGGCTGCAGAGTCAGGAGTGGACGATATGGAGATCCTATAATGGGAGATGGCTACCTGTTGTGTCATGATCTTGCCTCTAGTTTGACGGTCTGTCAAACCTGAGAAGTTATTTTGAACTTCTTGCACATGTAACTCTCTCCTCTTCTAGGCTGATGCTGATTTTAGACTGTTCTTCTAATATATGCCGACCATGTGTTGGGTCTTTTAAAAAAAAACTATAGTTCATCGAAAGTCTATATCCTTGTTTGGCCTTTTACATCCGGCGTGGCATGTTCTCTATACCGGCCGTCGATCGGATCCGCACCTTCTCCTCGTCATCTCTCGTCGCCACTCGCCACCATGCAAGAGCAAGACAACCAGAAGGCGGCGGTGGTCGGTGGTGGTGCATCGACAGTTCGACACGCCCACGCCTTTTCAAATTAAAATTTAGAGTCTCGTGAAATCATTCTTATTGCAGCGTGATTTAGGATAAGATTAATTTGAAACGAACGGTTTGGAGAGGAGTAGTTCACACACTTGCGCCGGATAAGCTTAAAAAGCTTGCCCGGTTTGCAGTTTAAATTGCACCCGTCGCAGAGAACACTAGTACTAGCTTTGGAACACAGAGAATCTTTCATGTAGCAGTAGCACCATATGCAAAGAGCCCTTTCCTGTGTGCCATTAAAAAAGTTGACATTTTCTGTGTGCCACTAAAAAGTTTAAGCTTTCTCCTGTATCATCACACTTTTGAGTTTTGCCCTACACGTCATTCCGTTCGTTTTTCTCTCTAACGGCGTCAAACGATGGTGTGAAAAGTTTAAAATACCCTTAGTTCTGAACCTGAAGCAAAATTCATTGTTCCTCTTATGCCACTGACTGAACTTTCTTGTGCATTGTGGTAGCACTCTCTGTATTTATTTCGCATAGGTTGTTTAAAACATGCAAATCACATATTTTACAAAACGTCCACTAGAGTTATATGTTCTAGTACATATTGCAGTATATCTTTTTATATTTCTTTAGGAAGTCGTTCTTGACTAGTGACTAGGCATCTGAAACCCGTTGTTGCTAAGCAAGAGCCAATTAACAAACTGAGCTACTTACAGCCACATCACAGATCGGAAAACTCTGAGCCGGTTCAATCATGGCCGGCCAAGGTGCTCGACGAGAGCCGGTTCACACGTTTGGGTTCAGCAACGACCACGACGCGGTCACGCGCACGTCGTCGCTGAGGCCACCGCCGACACCTTCTCGTACATCGAACGAGACCGCCTCCTGGCTCCTCTGCCGTCGTCGCCCGTGCATGACACGCGTCTTTGTGTACGTGTGCATCTCAGATTATTGCTTGCTTCTCCATCGACGGAGTATACGAAGCTAGCTACCATTTGACCTTGGCGATAACTACCTAGCCATATACGTATAGGCGTATACTACATCACTACTGTGCTGCCGTTGTTTGACCTTACGTGCATGGCTGTGGTGGCCGGTGCAGGTTGGGGAGCGCGGCCTGCTGCTCTCGGCGGGGAGAAGCAACGCATCGCCATAGCGTGCTACCGCCAGAGACGACGCGGCCGTCGAGCGTGCTACCGCCGGAGAGGACGAGGCCGTCCATCTTCTCGAACGTGATCCACCGCCTCGACGAGCCGTAGCGTGCGGGGGCCACGACCGTACCGGCGACAGCGAACGTTACGGCGCGGCTCTGACACGGGCCGATGAACGTGGCGCTCCGCCCCAGCTACCTGCCGGGCGCGTACACACGGTGGTCGGGCGTCCGTCGCGCTGTCGAGGCAGGCGCCGTAGCGCAGCACGTTTTACACAGCACCGCCGGCCGGGTCGGGCAGGAACAGGAGGGCGGCGAGCAGGTGCACGAGCAAGCTCAGGACCGGCTTGGCCATCGCCATGGCCATGTACGCGACGAGTCCAGCGTTCGTGTCCGTGAGCGGGCGAGAAATCGGAACAGCGCATGTGCCCCCTGTCGTTGTGTCGCACGACAGTCACCACTCTCCCAGCGCAGGCATCCAGGCATCGATGAATCGAGCACCCGGTGGAAAAAGATCGTCGACGGACGGCACCCACGCATGCGCATGGAGATACGACGACACGGCACCCACCCCATGCATGCAGATACGACAATGCGGCAGCAGCCAGAGAGGAAGGGTATTTTGGACATTTTTACATGCATGACCCACGTGTCAAGGCTAAAAGACGGTAGAAAAGAGACGGAATAAGGACGGAATGACGTGTAGGGCAAAACCCAAAAATATAATAGCAAAATAAAAGTTTAAACTTTTTAGACAGAGAGTGCTAATTTTTTTAATGGCACACAGAAAAGGGCTCATATGCAAACCCCCCGTAAGCAGTAGGGTATCGCTCGTCAACGTGTATCGCAATTCGCAAGTCAAGCAGAAGCAGCCTTTTGTTCTGTCGTCGCCGTCCTGCTCTGAATCTAATGCAAGCGAAGCTTCCGCGAAGTTTCAGGTGAATATGCAAATTATTAATGACTGACGTAACTTAACAAGTGGTGCTCTGGCGTGTGTATCGGTTCATTTGTATTGTAACATTTACATACTTCCTCCTTCTCTATATATCTGTCGTTTTCGGTTTTTTACCACAAGTTTAACTAGATTTTATATAATACGGACAACATTTATATCTTTAAATAAATTTATTAAAAACTAGATTAAAAGATCTATCTAATGATATCGATTATGTATCATAAATATTAATATTTTTTATATAAAATTAATCAAAGCTATTTTTGAAAAGCGAGAACGACAAATATTTAGGGACGGAGAGAGTATATAAGACGCTGGACATTAATTAGCAGCTAGCTTAGCTAGGGTTGTATCGATCAATGATGCTAACGAGATGGTGAAGGCGGAGAGAGGCAGATCGGAAGAGGGACTTCCTTTGTCTGCAAATCAGCTTCTTTTACGCATATGTTTTTCTCTTAGAACAAATTAGCATAGCAGTTAGCTATGTTATAGTTTTGAAGCTTTTTTTTTTTTTACACGATTCAAAGCACACGAATATGAGGCTCCTGTGTCTATGACTATGGCATGATAGGCTGCATGGCGACGGACTGGTAAATTTATACTCGGAACTTTCTCTAGCAGGTCTTCGCCGACGACTCAGAAATGCGCCTTTTCCGATCGTCAGTCGTCTCGAGTGCCAGTGTTCATCACAGCTTTTTTCTCGACCGCACTTAAACGAGGACGTTTTTCATTAAGAGGGTAGCAAAACACGAGCACAATGCAAGCCCCGACTTGCGGCACAATATGGTGAAAAGAAGATAAATGAAAACAGCCGAGAGCGCTAAAGGACTATTACAGGCTGAAGCCTCTAGCAGAGTCGGTCCATTGTAATTAACCATTATACTGGGAACAACGCATCGAGTGGCCAGATACTGGTCGAACAAACTGACATCGGGCTGATCTTGTTCAGCATCCTGCAAACACAATGTCCAAGAGACTATGATCACCAGATCAGTGGCAGCATCACAGTCACTGGGATGGCCGCCGGATGGGTAATCAGGTTAACCGCTGCTGTGTTCTGCGTTTGGATGGAAGCAACTCGGCAAGGATACCCTCTCCCCTCCCCCTTAACTGTCAAAGCAACCATAGCCTACATCTTCGTTCCCGATGCTGACCATGCATGCATTCATGAACGACGACAGACACCAATTAAGCTTCAGTACAATGGGAAACTCGCTTGAAACTTCCATCATCTTGGAATCCAATGGCCAATGGCTGCAAGTGCAACTTCAAAGAAATGCCATTGCATTTCAGCATTGCATGCGCCTGTGCTGTAGCAGCATCCCACGCACAGTAGTTAGCACTAGCTAGCACTTATTACGACATAATGACATATCCATATAGGACCATCAAAAAATCCAAAACCACACGTTCAGTGATACTATATGTATGTGGGTAGGCAAAGATCCAAACATACTAGCCGATACCATGCAAACCAAGAAGATTCCTCCCTTGATTGCATCTCCTGACCCTTACAAGATTCCTCTTCAGCCACATTGAACGACGTCATCAGGCATTAGCGTACACGGAGAGGGATCGGAAGCACCAAATTACCGGCAGTGCTTGGATGATTGCAAAAATCATCTCAGGGAACGCACTGGCTTCAATTGTGGACTCAGTTGCAGTGCTTTGATGATTGCAAAGATCAGATTCACAAGCCATGCAAATTACTTGAAATAAATGCCATGCAGTTTTTTTATGACTAATGGATGGTCTTTTTTTGTGCCGCCTCAGAACCTTATAGTAAGTTTTAATCTTGAGTGTGTTTTCTTGACTGATGCTCCTTTTCAAAAAGAATACTGAAGCTGGAACCCTTTCCCATTATACTTATTGTCTAATAAAAGCCCCGGTATACCCAGCCCAGGCAGTAATATATAACAACATGCCACATCTGATATCTCACCGTGTGTCTATAAGGCCAGTCTCAATGGATGATTTCATCTCTCAGTTTCCAAGACAATGAAACAAGACAAGAAATAAGTCTCTCTCAATGTAAAATTTCATAGCACTGTTTCATAGCTTATTTAAATATATTTTGGGTCCCACCTTTTCCTCCCTTCCTTCTCTTCCCCTGTTCAACGCCGATGGCCATGGCCACGGAGGTGCTCGCGGCCGCGTCCTCCTCAGGAGCCCTGCTCGGCTGTGCTCGCGTCCGCGGCCAGCGCACGCGGCGGAGCACAAGGACGACGGCGGCGCTCGCGCCCACGGCCGGGAGCCGTGCTGGGGAGGCTTGTGCTCGCCTCACGCCCGCGGCCGCCGGACGCAGCAGAGCATGAGGAGGACGCCGTCGTGAATCCGCGTTGCGCCACCCTGCGGAATGTCCCCGTCAAGTAGCTATCGCCGTCGCGAATCCCCGTCAAGCCACCCTCGCCGCGTTGTCCGAATCCCCGTTGAGCCGCGCTGTCATGAATCCATCAAGGAGGAGGTTGAGGACGATGGAGCACGGCGGAGGAGCTCGGCCCGCGGCGGAGCGTGGCGGAGGCTCGCCCGCGCCCTGCTCGAGACCTCGGCACAGGAGGCGACCTGCGACGGCGCATGGCGGAGGCGCGCGGCGGAGGAGCTCGGCCTGTGCCCTGCTCACGAACGCGGCAGAGGAGGCGCCCCGCGGCGGAGCTCAGCCGATGAAACGCGATTCCGTTCTCAGTGCGAGTTTCACTCGGTTTCCAAGACGTTGGAAACAATGCTCAAACGTTTCACCGGGATGAAACGTTTTCTTTCTCTTTCCTCCTCGATACATGCAAAAGCTGATGTGGCGCTCTATTTAATGTGCATGAAACGCTCATGAAACCCCATTGAGACTGATCTAAAAAGAGGCCACAGCCCACAGCGATCAGCCGATCACACACGCCGGATCATTCATCGCTCACGAAGGTCTAAAAGCCACTGCACCTGCTAGAGACTTAAAGGCAGCACAGCGCCAGCAGAGAGCGGCAGCCATGGCGCTACTTTGCTCACCTCCTCAAGCAAGCTCCAGTTCCACCCTGTTTATAACTCTAGCAACAGCGCAAGACCAGTCGCCGTAGCACTCTGTCCGCACGAGGCTTAGCTCTTCCGGCAAAACAAGCTGCCAGCCTTGACACACAACACAACCATATATATACTCCTATATAAAACGCTAGCTGTTGTCCGCCGTCGTCGATCGTCCCCACGTTCTACTCCGACGAGAAGAGCGCGCTTGCTCCCGATCGAACAACAACCAAACTCTCAGCCCGTGCCATCAGTTTCTTCTCCATCCGCCGAGCGAGGTACGTAACAAGCTAGTGTTCCATTCCCGGCCGGCCGCGCGCCGCCGGCACCGTGTGCATGCAGATCCGGCAGCGCCGGTCCCGGCGCCGGTAGCGACACGGTGACCCGGCCGGCCGGCTCTGGATTCGTTTCTTCGCTTTTCAGTTCTCCTTTTGGCTTTGTATATAGTTCACTTTTGGACCAGTCCAGGGATTCTTGCTTGACCCAGAGGCCAGAGGATATATAGTAGCCATCCATCGCTGATTTAGGTTCGTTCTTTTTTAGTCGACGCCGCAAATTGAATCGAAGCAAACCCGTGCTGGCATGGGGTCAGCTTGGCATTTCCGACTATTGTTTTGCACAGTAAAAAGTGCACAAACTTGTGGTCCCATAATTCTCATGGACTGACTGGGCGTTTTTTTTTGTTTGGATAACGACTGGGCGTTGTTACTATTTGAAAATAGCAGCTCGTGTTCATATTTTACAAGAAAAAAAAAGAAGACGGTTTTGAGGGTTGTTGGGTGGGGTGGGTCGACCCGCTCTGGCCATGGTCCAAAACTGTAGCCAAGCCAGGCTCTGTGGGCTCGAGTTGGGCTGAGTTTGTTTCGATATGCATCAGCAGTGTCCAATAGAAAGTCCACCATTTCCTCTCTCTATCTTTGAAAAATCATAGTAAGTCACAATAAAATCATAAAATAAAAAATTAAATTTATTGGGCTCCACATAATGAGATCTACACAGTGAACATATAATTACAAAGTTTTTTAATATTATTTTCAAGACTCGGCTAAATTAGATAAAAAATAAAAAGACGAAACCGCCTTTGAAAACTACCTATAACCGGTCAGAGATAAAACAAACGATTTTAAAAGTTCAAGGAGGTGGTTCACCCGGTTTTAGAGTTTAGGGAAGAAATGTGAACTTTGACAGTAGTTCAAGAAGATAAAATGGACTCTTTCCTTTCTTTTACACAGATAAATCAAAAAGTGAAAGTCTAGGGATTAGCGTAAGACAATTTTTTATGTTTAGTAATAAAAATAGTAAAAAAAATATCCTAATGTCAACAATATTGTTAGTAAAATTGCATCAATCGAAAAAAGGAAGAATAAAAGCTCACGATTTTGTTTAGATCAAGAGGAAATCCACAAATTAGTGAAAGGACATTTCTATGTTCAAAGAAAAATACATGATGCCAATCTATTTTAGCAGAGGTCGTCATCGTCCATTCTATTTTCTTAATCCAATCAGTAGCTCCCTTATCAACACACAAACAACTCTGAATAACAACAACCGAAAAAGAACAAGTTTGGTTAGCCACATGATGCCATCAGATTAAAAGAGAAAGGCAACTGTTTCTTTTCTCTCTTTTCTTTTTTCTTTTTCTATAAAACATGGGACCATCAGCCTGGCAAAGACAAATACATGCATGCATGGCCTTTGCATCGCCAAGCCATGCAAGAGGCGTGACATCTGACATGCAGACTCCACTGTCCGTCCAATCCAAACCGCCCAATCCCCCTCCTCTCCGCCCACGCCACGCGCGGCACGACCACAACCGCAACGTCCGTTCCACGCCGCATCATGCGCCAGCGTGTTGCGGGTCAACACGTACTCCACGCTAGTGGTTCGGTTACGACTTGCGTCCGCGGGTCGAGGCTCGTGGGCGCAGTGACGTCACCCACGACCGCGACTGGACTCGAGCGTCTACTCGCCAACTCGCCTCCCAGCGACGGCGTGGTTCCTGTGCGGGCGGGCCCGTCTCCCTCGCCGGCTTTCCTTTCTCGTCTCTCTCCCGGCGCCCGCGCCCGCGCCCGACGAGACACTCCCGAAAGGAAACCGATCCGTCACCCAAAACCCCGCCCCCCGCGAGGCCGCGACCTCGAGCGCGTTTAAAGCGCAGCAGCAAAAGGAAAAGAGGAAGCGAGCGAGGATCCGGGAGCGTGAAGCGCGAAAAAAGCAGAGAGGAAGGAAGCAACGCGGAAACGGGAAAGCGAGCGAGACAAGGGCCCGATTTGGTTCCACCGCCCGCCGCTTCGTTTCCTCCGCCACACGCCTTCTCCCCCACCACTACCCCACCTCCTCCCCTTCCCTCCACTCCCGTCGCCTTCCCGCCACGGAGACCCGCTACGCCACCCGCCGCGTCGCCGGAGCCGGAGCGCTGTAGCTGTGTCACCGCGCGCGGCGCGCACGCCCGCCCCGAGGTGGCCGCCGTACCACCACTACCACCACTGCCCGCTCGCCCGCCGCGCGCGGGCGCGGGCGCTCCCGCTCGTTGCTGGGGGTTCTCGGAATTCGTGGTTTGCTTCGCTGACTGATGTGCTGGTGCGGAATGTGGCTGCAGGCAGATCGGGGAGGGGTGCGGTGTCATCTCTCCTGAGGAAGCGGCGCGGCCATGGCCGGGGGGCAGGCGCCCGAGGCGTCTCCCGGGCGGTACCACCGCCGCCGCGACGAGGTCGACGACGACGACTGCGCCCAAGTGCTCGGCATCGACGTGCGTGGGCCCGGCGCTGACCCATTCGACATCCCCGCCAAGCGCGCCCCCGTCGAGCGGCTGCGGCGCTGGAGGGTGAGTACCTGACCACATCACATTCCCGGCCACAGTTTTTGAATTCCCTGTGCTGTGCTGTGCCCTCTGCCTTCTGCTACGCTGACTTGAGTGGCTGCTTTGTTTGTAGCCGCTTTCTGTAATTCTGGGTAATGTTGGTTTGCCTTTGTCCGCATTACTAAATATAAGCGTTGGTATGATGCGGAATTTTGGCTATTATTAGAATCATTAGAATTATTAATGTATGTGTTGATGTCTGATTTAGCGAAGCATATGTTTGATGTAGTATTTAGTTTAGGACATTATTGTCAGTAACACTGAATGTTGTAAATCTTAACTGCTCATTCCAGTTCACTTTCATCATCACCCAATCCAATTCTTATTTTGTGATTACCTAAAAAGTATTATTGAGGTTAACTAGCACCGGTAAGTCTAATATTCTGCTTTCTTTGGGTATTGCCGGATGCTGCACTGTTGCTTTGTTTGCTGATGAGATACTTCAATTCAGAGCCCTCATAGCATCTCAACGCTTCCTTAGCCCTTTGGTCCAACTGTCCAAGAGCATGTGTTCTGAACTAATAGCAGGGACTATTAAGTCAGAATTTGGCGACACCTTTCTATTGTATATTGGTTTGTCTATTGGGTGGACTTGATACCTGAAGTAAATTCAGCATTGCTTCTTGGTAATACTAAGACACAGAGTAAAATGCACCGGGATCCTTAACATTTCCCAAATTCTCAACTAGGTCCATAGGCAGCCATATGTTTAGATTGAAAAATACAATAAGAAACTGTAGGAGTTGACAGTTTACACAACAAAATCCACCTATGACCATTCACCATCTATAACACGACCTTTGAAAGAAAAATCCAATGTGCACTACTAGTTTCTAAAACAAATGATTGAATTGCCTTCAAGAGCTGAAACAACTCAAGGGTTAGCTAGTCGATTTCATTTGTTAACCTCTTTTATGCTTCTCAAGCTAGATAGAAGTCCATCGGTACACCAGGGCTTGCCAGATTGACATTAGTATTCTTTCTGAAGAAATGGAGTTCTTCTGTGGATGAAGCATATGATATTCATGGTGTTCACCCATGAAGAAAATTGCTGTAATGTTCTTGGCCTGAATTCTAGTGCTTCAAAACCACCATGTTGTTGCATAGTTCAACCGATGTGAATGTTGCACTGTGGCTGACTAACAGTAAATCACTATCCATTCCTTTTGTCTTATGTTAATGACTTTCACGTCCTCCAAGATGACATTGACAGATACTGTAATGACTATGTCAGTGACAGTTGATAAAATTATAATATTACAAAATTATGTTATAACAATATCATTTGCTTTGGGCATGTGGCCAATTTAGATTGATTGTGAAATAGCTGGACTGCCTAGATTCTAATAACAAAGAACATATTGAAACACCCCTGTTTCTAAGAGATAAGGGTGTACCTTCTTATTTTTAACAAACAACAATTGAGGGAAACAAAATTCTTAATTAGTTCATGCATGGTTTCCTGTGCTCCAGACATGCTTGTTATGAAATTTCTAATAATAATTACTTCTAGTGCTGCTGCACATGCAGGCATAACTGTTTTTATCTGTTCACTAGTTTTTACACGTATTTATTGTGTTTTGTTTCCTTTGGCAGCAAGCTGCACTTGTCCTCAATGCTTCTCGACGATTCAGATACACGCTTGACCTAAAAAAGGAGGAGGAGAAGGAACAGATAAGGAGGAAAATAAGGGCCCATGCCCAAGTCATACGGGTATTCATTCTATCTTATGTTCCTGGAATGCATTTTTTATACAATGCTTCTTCGTTTTCGTTTGATGGATTTGAGTTTGAATGCAATCAGGCTGCTTTACTTTTTAAAGAGGCCGGGGAAAAGCAGAATCAAGACACAGAATTACCAGGTAACTGTTTTGGATAATAGATGCCTTTTAGTTTTAGGTTTCATGGTGAGTATAAGTGTCAATATCTTAGTTGCATTTATCAGTGACATTTGTTCCCATGATCAACATCTTTGTCAAGGATTGGTTGCTACTAAGTTGAGGGCCTAATGGCATATATTTATCTATAGTCGTGCAAAAATGGCAATACTACTTTTGTAATACTTCATTATTGTTTTGTTTATGTAGAAATTCTCCCACGGGGGTTTGGAATTGGAGAGGAGCAGCTGACAGTGATGACTAGGGATCATAATTATTCTGCTCTACAAGAATATGGAGGGGCATGTATCGTTATCTTTCAAAGTAAAATTGAGCCTCCAATTTATGGACACCCAATTAAGGCATGCCTGTCTTCTTTGAAAATCAGGTCAAAGGGATCACAAATTTACTGAAAAGCAACCCAGAGAAGGGAATTCATGGTGATGAGGCAGATTTGTCATGCAGAGCAAATGCTTTTGGGTCGAACAGATATCCTCGCAAGAAAGGAAGGAGCTTTTGGGCAAGCTTCTTACCTGATTTAACTGTGATCACTCTATTAAAGCTATTGCTTTAACAGTTAACATTTTTTTCCTTTTGGTGGGGGTGGTTCTGTTTCTACAGGTTTTTCTTTGGGAGGCCTGTCAGGACATGACGCTAGTTATCCTTATTATAGCTGCTGTAATTTCTCTAGTACTGGGCATTGCAACTGAGGTCAATTCCTTTAGTCTATCCTATGTTCTTTTCCTGTTCTTTTTATGCTGTCGTTTTTCGATCATTTGCTATTTATGCTTATCTGCTTATGAATTTGAAGTCTGTTATATAAGCTTTCAGAAACAATGTTTTAGTTGAGCACTTTACCTATACAGTTATGCTTTTAAACGTGTTTTGTTTATTAGTTTTAACTCCAAGGGTTTCTCTAGGGTATCAAAGAAGGCTGGTATGATGGCACTAGTATTGCATTTGCGGTCTTTCTTGTGATACTCGTTACTGGTATGATGCTTGTTTTTGACCCTCTAACTCTAATATTTGTATTCATTAATGCTCTAAGCAACATAATATAGTAGGATAATGCAAATCATGGGTTCACTTATTCTTGAACTTTCTGAGTAAATGCTATAATTTGGGAGGCAGAATTCAGATGTGTTTTTATCCTCACTTTCAGTAATATGTTTGTAGCGTGCAGAATTGAATCCTTACTAATATGCTTCCAGATTGCTGTATAGTTTTTAAGTGCCTGTTTTTCGCCTTTGCTAAACAATTTTCCATTGAGAATAAAAGTTCCACCCCTAACTATTTTCTTCTCTTATTGTGGTAGCTGTTAGTGACTACAAGCAGTCGCTGCAGTTCCAACACCTCAATGAGGAGAAGCAAAACATACAAGTGGAGGTTTGTGAAATGAAACTACCTTACAAGTTTGGGTCAATAAATTCTAGAACTCTAATTTAGTTTCATCATGCTGTATTGTTCAGGTTATTAGGGGTGGTAGAAGGATTCTAGTATCAATATTTGATATTGTAGTTGGTGATATTGTGGCTTTAAAAATCGGTGATCAGGTAAGGAAGCAATTGTATTTTGCTTTGATTTATGGCTGATTTTTGTGTTCCTGACATTATAATCATATCGAGATGACATTTTTAGGTCCCAGCTGATGGTGTTGTAATCAGCGGTCATTCTCTTGCCATTGATGAGTCCAGTATGACTGGGGAAAGCAAGATTGTAAGCCACTTTTTATAATTTACACACTACCTAGAATCAGTTTCCCCATGGTTAACAAACACACTGAACAATGCTTCTTCTGTTAGGTTACGAAGGATCAGAAGTCACCCTTTTTAATGGCTGGATGCAAAGTTGCTGATGGTTATGGTACCATGTTGGTAAGTGAATAAGTGATTGTATTTTGCCTCCTCCTTGCTTATTTTATGTTTTGTTCTGACAGTACATGTTCCTGAAGAAAAAGTGGCTAGGCTCAACAAATACCCTTGACTATTATACCTTAACAACTTGCAATTACAAAGGGGTATCCTATATCTGTAGTCACCAAGTTCCTAGGTCGATTGGTCGAGGAACATTTTTTTTCTCGAACAACGTTGGAGAGCCACGTGCCATTTCATTAGGAAAGGAATCTTACAAATGTGAGGGCTAGAACAAACCTTCCCAACACACCCTACTTACAGTAATCCATAGGTAAAAAGAAATTTGCACTACTGCAACATAAAAGCCCGATCATGACCTGCTTGCCAATTTGCCATACTGGGCCACTAAAGGGCTTGGAGCAAGCGACCTCAGGATAAGCTCCTGAAGAGCAGAAGCACCGGTCAAACACCACAAATGTCAGTCCTTACGATTTGAAGAACATGGACATTTGGACGAGTTCCTGAAAAAAAAAAACAGCAGCTGCTGAGGAACATGGAACACTATTTAAGAAAGTTTTTGCCAAGTCTGAGACGAAATTACGTAGATGATGAATGTGGCATCGTACCTGTACCAAGTTCTTGGTGACACTGGGTATCCCATTTATTTATTTTCCCTCTCCCCCTCTCACCTCCCTTGACAGCCCTCCCATTACTAGATCACTGTTGTTGCCATACATTTCTCTTCCTCTAGCATGACAATTCCTACTTGAACTTGAGCTACCCCTGTATGGCTCAGCAGCTCCCTTGCTGACTCATCACTTTACCTCTGTCCCCCCTGCTTGGCCATCTGCATTTAGTCCTTCAGTATTTCTCCTAGTGCCTTTCTTGCACCCTGCAATCACGCAGTCCAATTCTGATTGATTATGGCCTAATAGACCGCTAGACCTCATCGCTGATGTGGACAAAATAGCCTTCCATTTGATTCATGATGCATAATCGCCAATGAAATCCATAGTAGGGTGCTCATGCTTGTAAAGGTTAAATGACTGGTTTCATTGTTTTAGGGGGTTTAAAACTGTTGTGCAGTGGATTTGGCCGAACCGATGCCCCTCCAGTCCCAGGCCCATTGGAGTCCACAACCAAACAAAGCCTTAGGCTAAACTCTGCCCAAAATACAGTATTGATAGGTGAGGGATGCCCCCTGAAAGTGTTGTTGATTGGGTATTATGCGTGGGATAGATCGTATTGAGCCTCTTAGGTAGTATATATAAAGTACAGAGACTTCTGACTCGGTGAGCAAGTTACCTCTCCTGTATACATATGTTAATATTGGTTTAGAATCCTAACTACCAAACATATTCTAACATCCCTGCCTTATATGCTGTGATCCCCCACCATCAACTTCCAATGTGAAACTAAACCTAGCAAAATACACCCATTCCATATCTATTGTTCATTTGTGTGTATATGGACCTTTAGTTATTTCTGTAGATTGTACAAAAGGATTACACTTTCAGCTAGAGTAATTAATAGTGCAGGTTAGTTCGTGACACCCTTAATGAATGTCCTAACATGCTTTGTAAAGGCATGGATGTTTTGTGTATATGAACGTTTTCAGGCCTTTGCAGGTAACGGCAGTTGGCCTTAACACCGAATGGGGTTTATTAATGGCCAGCATTTCTGAAGACAACAATGAAGAAACTCCTCTGCAGGTTTCACCCTTTTATTTTTCACTGATGATTTGATCAGGAATTGTGCATTGTGCTTTGATACTCTGAAGCTTTACTTACATTTTATGGTGTACTTCATGGGTTTATCTTTTCTCTTTAAGGTGCGGTTGAATGGAGTAGCAACATTCGTAGGTATTGTAGGGCTTTCTGTCGCTGCAATGGTCCTCGTAGTCCTCTTTGCAAGGTAATAACATAATCTGGAAGTCTTGACGATTAAAATTTAAATAGCTCAGGTAATAACCCAATTGAAGGGCAGATCGTCACGCAGATTCACAACACTAATTCTGGAACTGCTAAAGCACTACAAAGCATATTGCAGACACCACTGACAATATAATGTTCCTTATCTGTTAGAAATGATCTATGACTCAATATGAACTGATCTATAGTGACACAAACAGTATCTGACTTATTATTTCCCTTTTCGTGTCCCCCCCCCCCTCCCCCCCATAGTTTTATCGTAGAGGGCTCAAAATGACAACATACCATAGATCTTTTTTTTCCCTGCTGTAAATCCGCTGTATTTATGTCAAACTATATTTTTTTCTTTGCTTTCAGATATTTTACAGGACATACTACAAATTCAGATGGCACTGTTCAGTTTGTTAAGAGGCACACTAGTGTGAAATCTGCAATATTTGGTTCAATAAAGATACTAACTGTTGCGGTATGTAGTGGCAGTTTTTAGTAAATTGTAGACTTATTGTTTTATTAAATCTTATACTGCTGAATCATCTAGGTTACTATTGTTGTTGTTGCTGTACCTGAGGGCTTACCGCTGGCTGTCACACTAACGTGAGCTGATATATTTTGGCGTATTCTTTAATATTCCATTTTATTTTAATTTCTCATTGTCCTTTTCCCATTTCACCAGATTGGCTTATTCCATGCGAAAAATGATGGCCGACAAAGCACTGGTACATATTTCTGCAGATTAGTTTATGATGTATTCTTCCAGTTATTACATGTTGCTAAGCATGCCAATTTCAGGTTCGGAGGCTTTCTGCCTGTGAAACAATGGGTTCAGCTACAACTATTTGTAGTGACAAGACTGGTACATTAACATTGAACCAGGTTAGTTGTTTTTGTTTTGAAATGGGTTTGTACTTATTCTTTATTAATTGGTACTATGTAGTAAATTATTTCTGGTTTTCTGATTATTTGACTACGGAACTTTTTGTTGTTCAAGATGACTGTTGTACAATCGATTGTCGGTGAAGTAAAGCTGCAACCTCCTGCTATTGTTGATAAACTGTCACCTATTGTAGTCTCACTTCTACTTGAAGGAATTGCACAGAATACCTCAGGCAGTGTATTTGAGGCACAGGTAATGTTGCGTTCTCATCAAACAACTACATTTACTGCATTAGACTGCAAAGGTGAACTAATTTTGTAAGATAGTTGCCGCTACTTTGTATTCACCTTTTAACTTGGGCTGTTGATTTTGTGGCACTGTTGCTCGAACACTGCACACAAACTTTTTTTTTTCAGTGGGTGTGTCAAGGTGTGTAGGGGAGAGGGATTCCTTTGTCTTCCTTTAGTTTTTCTTCTGCATGTTTGTGAAAAAAAAATCTAAATGAATAGTTCCTAGATCAATGATATAATGATGTATTTATTTGGGAAAGCTTTAATTTTACAGGCGAGCATGTAGTTTTTTTCGTTGGTATGTGTCTGGTTGTTTGGTGTATGAGTTACAAACCTTTTTCTTCTTAATATAATGATATAATGCTCTCCCGAGTGTTCGTGGAAAAAAAACTATTTCTTTGGGAATTAAGAGATATGTGGCTTAGTAAAGTTGAGATAGGCTACGTAGGACTGCCAGTTCATGTCTGTATAAGAGAGATCCTTGTATCCATTTTAAGGAAATGACCGGTGCATGGCTGGTGCGAAGAAACTGCAGGGTTTAGGACTTACTGTTGCAACCTAGGGCAGTTAATTGAGTTATATGTGTTAGCTATGAGGAAAAGATTTGAGACTGTGTAATTGCCTCACTGATATTTGGTCCCCATATGAGTGAGGTTCATGTTGGGGACCACCCTTTCTCTTTAATACAATGAAACGCAGCTCTCTTGCGTTTTCAAAAAAAAAAAAGAAAAAAAAAGAAATGACCGGTGATACAGCAAAAAGCCTTTCCCACCAAATTGGTTTAATTGAAATCTCTAATCAACAAAGATGCCTGGCGACTTGAGGGGACCATCCTTGGTGGGTGGCCGAGGTTAAGTTTTTTCCATTTTTCCAGTTTGATTACTGTTGAAATCGTTATTCTGGGATTATTTTCTGATTTTATCTTCTACGTTTGGCATATATAAATTCTAAGCGAGTTAGTCTCTGTGTATGTCAATTTCTTTATTGCTTCTGTTATCATTGATGTTACTTAGAGTAGTCTATATCTTTCTGATATAAAATATCATATTTGCATATTTGTATCCCTTCTATAATGTCATCAGGATGGTAATGTCGAGGTAACTGGTTCACCAACAGAAAAGGCTATCCTATCTTGGGGTCTTGATGTAAGCCTATTAGCTATTAAAAATTACTTCTATTTCTGGTCATTGTTAAAATTTAATTTCATTTCTGATAACTATTTTTTTCCTTACCCTGCTGGTACCTCATAGCTTCGTATGAAATTTGTGGAGGAGAGATCACAATCTTCTATAATTCATGTCTCTCCCTTCAACTCTGAAAAAAAGCGCGCTGGGGTTGCAGTGGCTGCGGTAATTCCATCTGCATTTTCTTTTTCACTTTGTCTTTATTGTTTGTTTGAGCTCTCATTCACTATTAGATTATTCCTGCTTTCTGGTGTCCTATTTGTTGAAATGATTGATGCCAACTTTCTGTGTGGGTGAAGTGATTTTTTAGCGAATTTGCTAAATACATATAAGTTAAAATGATGACGTACTCTGAAATTTACTCTTTTTTTCTTGCTCTGTTTCTGTATGTTGATTATGTCTAGATACATAGCAAAATCGATGTACCAAAAAAGTCAAAGCGACTTATATTTTGGAATGGAGTATACTTTAGGATAAATTCTTGCATCAGGATAAATTGTTGCATCTTTTATATTGAGATTGCTTGTCTCCTCTCAACCATCCTTTGTCATTTGTCTGTGCTTAATAATATGACACTGTTGAATTATTCTTGAGACAAATGAACTCATCGTTTTCATATTGAAGATCTAGTACCCAAATGTGCTGTTCTATTTTGAAATCTGTTGACCCAAAGCATTCTGGAAGCACTTAATTCAAGTGAAGGGAGCAGTAATCTTGTTCACGTGCCATTTTCAGAGAGATTCGGATGTTCATGTACACTGGAAAGGAGCTGCTGAAATTGTTCTTGCCTTATGCACAAGTTGGCTTGATGTGGATGGCTCAACACATGAAATGACACCTGATAAGGTAGAAACATTGGTCCCTTCAGGTTTACCAACTTGCCCCCTCCATTCCTGAATAGATTTCACTGTAGGATCCTGTACAAGAGCCACAACCAAGCCACACATATAGAAGACTATAGCTTCACACAGAGCCTTTGTCAAGTTAATTATTTTTCTTGGGATTGTTTTTAAGCTACATAATGTTCCATTCCGGTCATAAAATCATGTCGTTTGGGACAAGATTTTTGTCCAACCTTAAAAACTAATCTCCTGTGATAAAAACATGTCGTTTAGGACAATATTTGGTTAAAGCTTAAAAAACTACATGCATCTAGTAATGTGTAGAATTTTATTGAAAAATATTTGCAAAATCTTATAATTTGAAATATTTTAAGAGTACATTCTGGTAGAAACTATTGGTCGCATATATGCATTGTAGGCTGCAAACTCAAACGTGACAAGTATTTTTACGGGACATGTAAGGAAAGCATGGTAAACAAACATCTTGGGAATGACTGTGGAAAGCTATAATTGCAGATTTGAGAATAGGTTTGACACTTCTCGTGTCCACATCGATCTTTCAGGCTAATCAACTCAAGAACCTTATAGAAGGTATGGCTGAGCAAAGTCTTCGATGTATTGCTTTTGCTTATCGAAATCTTGATCAGAAGGATGTTCCAAGTGAGGAGCAAAGAATCAACTGGCAATTGCCAGATAATGAATTGACTCTTATTGGAATCATAGGGATGAAGGTATATGCTCATGAACTTGCAAGTGTTGAATTATGTTGCTTGTTCTAGCTCTTGTAGCCCCTTGCTTGTTGCTGAGTTTCCCCTGTTTATTTGTAGGATCCATGTCGCCCTGAAGTAAGAGATGCTGTCGAACTGTGCAAAAAGGCTGGTGTTAAGGTGTGCATTTTTGTTTTGTTTGTGCCTAAGCAAACGTTTGATTGTTCGAAATAATACAAGCCATATCTGTCTCAGAAATAAGTGTGCTGAGGTTTCTTGCATAATATTTCATTATTAGATATCATTCATCATATAATACCCATGTTAGAAAACTAGCTTTCGTAAAGATTGATGAATTTGTATTCTTTTACTGGTTAGCTCAATATGATGTTTAATATATTTTTTTTTCTGTTTTGAGATGCAGTTCAAAATAGTAAAGTGAATGAATCTTCTAACATGAGTATTTTTCTGTTATCTCTATATGCAAGAGCTGTTTATTTGTTTAGTGGTTGTGAAAGCACATGAATGTTGGCCATGTTAACTTTTCCTAAAATTTTGTCTGCTTTACTGAAGTTATCATGAATCTAGACTGGTTTCTGTGGTTTCTAAATTCCTTCTAAATAAATAGGTACGAATGGTAACTGGAGATAATCTGAAGACAGCTAAAGCAATAGCACTTGAGTGTGGAATACTCGATAACTCAGAGGCATCTGCAGAATTTATAATAGAGGGAAGAGTTTTCCGTGCTTATAATGATACTGAAAGGGAGAATGTTGCTGACAAGATTTCTGTAAGACTAACTCATTTGTGCTTGAAAAATATATATGTGAACTAAGTCTGCATTCCTAGTTATTTATTAATGTAATTGTTAATACGTATTTTAGGGATTTGGTCAATTAATCATTCTGAAATATTGTTTGTATGTTGTCTTACCTTACCTTTGCCTGTTTTGATCGAACAAAAAGGACTATGGCCTATTGTTTATATATTTGATATCATGTTGCATAGTTTAATGCGGATCAGTTATCTTGGCATTCACAGTTATGTATATATTATTATTATGTATTTATACACCCTTCATTCCAAATTTTAGGATGTTTTGGCTTTTCTAGTAGACAGCGTATATCTAGGTGCATAACAAAAGCTATGCACTTAGAAAAGTCGAAACAACCAATAATTTGGGACGGAGCCACGGAGGTAGTACTCTGCAACATAATTTTGTTTAGGTTGATTGAGTCAAGGATATGTGTGGTGTGGTGTGTGTCATTGCTAAGCTTGGTTCTTGTGGTTACTACTGTTCCTCTAGTATGACTGCTAATGCCCCTATTTGATACGGCGTGGCCGCCGTGGAGAGCGCAGAGGAGATTGGAGAAGCAGACTAGACTGGGAATTGGAACAAAGAGGGTAGCGAGGCAATGGAGCGGTGGGGAAATCACCGGCGGCAGCGGCTGAACAGCACACAGCCACCGTCGAAGAGGAACCCCTCTCGCTGGGAGGTTCTATTCTCTTCTTCGATAATGATTAGTTGATGCGGATGGCCGGACCGAAGCGGAGGTTGACGAACTCGACGAAACACGGCCAAGAGACCATCCCAAAATCGCGCTCCATCTGGTAGTACCACTCATCCGCGATGCTATCGAGATGCAGTGACGCCATCCACACCTTCTTGTCCTTCGGTACGTGACCCGTGGAAGTAGTTGTCACATTTGTTGAGCCAATTCAATGGATCCTCCTCCCCATTGAAGGCGGGAAATGGGATCTTGGGCTGGCGATGGGTCTCCCGGTGCCGTCCATGATGGCGCGGTTTCGATCGCGCGGTCAAAAGAATAGTCGCGGCCGGCTCTGTCCCGGTCGAACCCGACGTAGTCTTTGAAATCATCGCGGTCGCTCGTAGTCGCGTGCAAAGTCATGGCGCTCGTAATCGCGCCTGAAGTTGCAGCTGTAGCCGGCCCCAGCGTCACGATCGAAGCGGCCAGTCCCGTGACGACTGAAACAATCGTGGGAGTCCAAGAACCGGTCGTGGTCGCGAAGAGACCGTGCACAAAACTCCTCCCAGGCGCGGTCGGTCGTGATCATCGCCGCTTCCGTGATTGTCATCCCTGCTAACACGATTGTCATCGCCTCCAACCACAGCGTCGTCCGTGGCGCCGCCCTTGCCGCTATCAATCTTGCCCGACTCGATGCGCGCCATCCTCTGGTCATGTGAGTTGAGGCGGTTGGTGATGGTGGCGAGCTGGCCCAAGATGCGATCCAATTTGGCATCCATGGCCACAGGATCAAGGGTTCCGGACATGGAAGTCAATGCACCCGTGAAGGTCTCTGATACCAAATTGATACGGCGTGGCCACCGTGGAGAGCGCAGAGGAGATTGGAGAACCAGACTAGACTGGGAATTGTAACGGAGAGGTAGTGAGGCAATGGCGAGGTGGGGAAATCGCTGGTGGCAGCGGCTGAACCACACGCAGCCACTGTCGAAGAGGAACCCTGCCTGCTGGGAGGTTCTATTCTCTTCTTCGATAATGATTACAATCTCCTCAGATTCCCTTTATAGTATAGGTTCACTTCCTAAAATAGAGTCCTATCTAATCCCTAACCAATCTAATCTCCCTGATCTATTCCTCTCAACCGACCAGCCTAGCCACAGGTTGGCGTGGTCGACGCCTATAAGTCCAGCCCACGAAGGAGTCTATAACACTACTCTTAACCTCTGACATCCTCTGTTCTGTCATTCTGTTACATTAAGATCTCATGCACTATTGTTAATGCTAGATTAAATATGAAATTTTGAAACAACTGAATCTGTGTTCGACAAACCGGTAAGATACAAAATGTTCACCTTTTTCGGTTTCCTCTAGCTTGCTAGCTGGTTTTGTCGAGGTAGTTTCTGACTCTTTATTTCATTATGTAAATGGACAGGTGTTCTGTGTTTGGTCCTTGGATTACACTTTATATTGTTCATTATGTGTTCTTGCTATTGACTGTTCTACTGGGACTAACGATCTATCAACAATACGTTGCAGGTGATGGCACGATCTTCTCCTAACGACAAACTTCTCCTAGTAAAAGCTCTTAAGAAAAGAGGCCATGTTGTAGCTGTTACTGGTGATGGAACAAATGATGCTCCTGCATTGCATGAGGTACTCTTGGAGAGCCAAAGCATTTAAGTTTGACCAAAATTATAGAAAGAAATACAAATATTTATGACATCAAATCGGTATACTATGAAATATAACTACTAAAGAATCTAATGATACTTAGTTGGTATCATAAATGTTATTATCTTGTTATATAAATTTGGTCATACTTGAAAAACTTTGACTCTCCATGATTCTTGGAAGACTTATAATTTGGGAGGGAGGAAGTAATACGGTACTACTAACAAGTGGAGGTTTCTTTCTTCTCCTTCTCAATCTTATCATTACTCCCATTTATCAGGCAGATATTGGTCTTTCTATGGGCATCCAAGGAACAGAAGTAGCCAAAGAGAGCTCAGACATAATTATTCTGGATGACAATTTTTCTTCTGTTGTGAAGGTTTGGCATATTTTTAGAATCTAAGGATCTTGATAATGCGTGCCTAATACAGGTTGTCTTATATGTTCATTTTTTATATTCTAGGTGGTTCGCTGGGGTCGCTCTGTTTATGCAAATATCCAAAAGTTTATTCAGTTCCAGCTTACCGTAAATGTTGCAGCTCTTGTCATCAATGTTGTTGCTGCTGTTTCCTCAGGAAATGTTCCTCTAAATGCTGTTCAGGTTTGTATAAACATCTGCAGTATGTCTTTTTTTTTTAAATAATTACTGCTATACCAAATAGGATCTTTAGTGTGGCTATATTGATATTTAATACCAAGAGATAACTCAAATTTTTGCTGCACCCGTTTTCCCAACGTGCAATTTCCTAATTATTAAATGGTTTCATTGTTGCATGCTGCAATATGTGGTTGTTTGCATTATACACTTGGTCTTGTCTTCTTGCTCTGCATTTTGTGCTACTAACCTGAACCAAATTCTGCTATTATTTTATTATTATTTTACTAGGTGAATCAAGTGCTTTATGTGTAAAGAGGAATTAGTTACAGACAAATGTTATCCAAAGCTAAGCTATTAAAGATATATGCACAAACGTGATGCAATAACTATTCTTTTTGAGTATGCGTTTTTTTTCTCGAACACCCAGTAGAGTTATGTATATTTATATTATAGAGAGAAAGAAAGGGGATAGAAATCCCATACAAGGCAACCTCTATGCCTCACCTATGAGGCAAGAGATGGTTGCAAGGGGGAAAAAAAACACACACACACACACACAGCACTATAACCTTTTTTACAAGGAACTGGCCTTTGTAGACACTTACACTAGCATCTCTCCACGATCAAAAAAATTGATCCTGAAGTTTTCGAGCACCAGCAAAGCACCAGGACTCACTTCCTCTTTGAAGGAATGTTGTGCCCTTGCTAGAGAAGGAATCACAACGTCAAAACGGCTATTTCTGTGAAGCCACAAGGTCCATGCTCCCAAGATCACCATACTGTTAAAACCTTTTCTTTGGGCATTCACAACTTTTTTTGTTTGCTTGCCTGTACCAATCAGTGATGCTCTTCTCGTTCCTTCTAGGTACAGTGCGCTCAAGCCCAAGAGGGGCACCGAAATTGCCTAGCAAAAACACAATTAGTGAGGATATGCTGCACTGTTTCCTCTTGGTCACAAATAATACATTGCTTGGGATGTGGAGTTGTCATTGGGATAACCGGTCTGCAGTCCAGCTCCAGCACTTATCTCTAATCACCATCCATAAAAACATCTTGCATTTGGGAGGACCAAAACAACCAAGTTGTTAATGAACGAAGTGTAGTTAAAGTATTAAGCTTTATTTGAAAGTTGGACTCCATCAAATATTAGCTTCCTTTTGTTTCTTATACAGCTTCTCTGGGTTAATCTCATCATGGACACACTTGGTGCTCTTGCTTTGGCTACTGAACCACCAACAGATCAACTTATGAGGCGGCCACCTGTTGGACGGAGGTTAGAAGTCTTTTCTTTTTGAATCATTAATTCATTATGGGTGTGATTGATTGCCTCCACAAGGCTTACCTGCATTAGGCCTTATGCAGCATAACCCAATCCATCATAAATATATGCAATATGTTGGTGTTTGGTTGTCCTCTGCATTTGCAGACATAAAGGAAGATTGCTTTCTGTTGGTTACATCATGTTCCATTGCATGTGGTCACCATGTTCTAGTATAGGTGGGGGAGGTGAGAAAATTCTACTCTTTTGGACCTCAGCAGTGTGCAAGCCGCATGCATTGCCTAATATGACCAATTCTGGAGTACTAGCTAATGCAGTATTGAGCCTGTTTTGAATACTATGCTAGCCTGCATAAGGACCTCTGCAGTCAACCAAACATGGATAAGCTGCACTGCACAATCCTGGATGTAAACTAATGCAATCAACCAAATAAACAGATCTAACACAAAATTTGCATCTGCACTTTATTCTTCTGCAAATGTCATCTTTTATTCAGTTAGCAGTTGTTTATGTTTCAAAATTTTCAATAATCAACCTACAATAACATGGTGACAATATTGCTGCAAAAGCACTCTCCACAATCTGGTTTTCTAGCATACCACTCTTCTAACCCAGTTTGCTATTTCAGCACTCCTTAACTTAATTACTTCCTTCTTTTCCCCTATTCTAGCATTGTGCACACAATTGAAATACCAATGGCTCAGATTGGACGTGGCGCCTCTCAACTTTGTGGCTTTGTTTCCTCCATCTCAACAGTTATTATCAGTTCCTTACCACCTATCTCTGCCTTCAACCTTCCATCTAGCTCCCCTCTGGTCATCAGTTCACCACACATATCCTTGGCTCCTCCAAACTCATTGCCTGATCCTGGAAGATTTGCCAGCAAAGAGGGAGTGTACTGGCTTCAGATCAAAGCTTATGCTGGCTTCATGTGCTGAAAGAGACTGAGGCCCAGGGAGAATATCAGGGAGGGCATGTCCGTTGAGGCGCATCTTCATTCTTTGGGTCCCCTGGTGGTGAGCTCAATAGCTCATGCAAAGTGGTGTTGCTCTACCTGTCCACCGCTTGTTGCCATGGGCAGCAATGCGTCCTCTGATAGTCATGTGCTGCGTTCATGGACACATTGCACCATGACCACAACCACATCCACCGGGAGTGTCCCATGTTGAGGTCAACACCATGTACACATCCACAAGAGAGCTCAACGCAAGGGGGTGCTCCGCCATAGCAACCTAGGTTTGTAGAGGTGGTATGCTAGCAAACCTGTTAATGGATAGTGCATAGTATTATTGAGGCAATTTTTGCCTTATACTTTTTTCGTTCCAAATTATAAGGCGTTTTGACATTTCTAGATTCATAGTTTTTGCTACGCACCTAAATATAACATCTGTCTAGATACATAGCAATAGCTATGAATCTAGAAATGCCAAAACGGCTTATAAATTGGGATGGAGGGAATATAATGGTTAGTTGCAAAGCTCTCTCTTCTAATAAAGGTCGTTAAATACTCCTACTTCATTCAGTTTGTAAGGCGTCTTGGATAATATACTTTATTTGGTCCTACATTAGGTGAAATTACCCAGAATGGTGCTGAGTGATTCATAAGACAAAGAAAATCATTGGCCTATGAAAGTTTGCACCAGCCTGTAAAAATGATTAATACTTCATATTATTACAACTAATTATTCCCTCTGGTCACTAACATAGACGTCTTTTTTTTTTTTTGACTAGTCACTAACATAGACGTCTTGGATAATATTCAGTCATTTTTTTGAAACTTCCATAACATTGTAAAATTATTAAAGTTTACACATATATATATTTCAGTTCAAAGTAGCGTTCAAAGATATTGAAGATTGAGCTCTGTCCAAAACGCCAAATGTTGCCGAAGTTCAATTTTGACAGTCCTACCAGCTACCTTACCAAAAGCTTCCTTTTTTCATGAAATAGAGAGTAGAATGTAGTGGCTATTTTATGTTTATTTATGTTAGTTGTGGATGTACACCCTTGTCACCTAGGTAACTCACCTGGATGATAATATTGAGGCCCAATAGGGACTGTATATAGAGTACATGGGAAACACAAGGGAGAAAACCTAGCCTAGAATGTTACACTAATACCCTTGACTATTATAATGTAATTTTCTGGTGAAGGAAGCACCCAAGAAATAGCATATTCTTCTTTATATTATTTGCATTTGAGATTAAGTAAAACCAAAGGATCCATTGCATTTTTTTTATAATTCTTTGCATATGCTTAAATGGCTAACATTCTTGTGCATTGATGCAGAGAACCCCTTGTAACTAATATCATGTGGAGAAACTTGTTTATTCAGGTAATGAGATCCTGCCAGATGTTGCCTAACTTTAAACTGTGACTGAACTACTTTTGCTAAATATTGATGTTTATGTAACCATAGGCTGTCTTTCAAGTTGCTGTTCTGCTGACTCTTAACTTTTGGGGTCGGGATCTGTTGCATTTGACTCATGACACACTAGATCACTCCAGTAAAGTGAAAAATACACTTATATTCAACACATTTGTCTTGTGCCAGGTAACAAATTTTTTGGCAACTGATTTCTCTTTTATTCTTAGATTTTCTTCATTTGAAGCATGGAATATAATGTGTTAGTAACCGCTAGCATATGTGTAAACCATTCTGGGAATTGATGAACCTTGAATTCTTGACTGCACATTCCAATAGGTGTTTAACGAGGTCAATTCTCGTAAACCAGAAGAACTGAACATCTTTGCTGGAGTTTCAAGAAATCATCTTTTCTTGGCAGTAGTGGGCATAACTGTTGTGATGCAGGTATGAAGGGGTTTTATATAGTTTTAGCAATAAATTCAGGATTTTAAGGATATAATGCTGGCATGCCTTTTTTATGTCAGGTGATAATTATTGAGTTCCTCGGGAAATTTACATCGACCGTGAGACTCAACTGGAAGCTTTGGCTTGTTTCTGTAGTTATTGCCTTTATAAGGTAAGTTACATTTTCCACTTTAGGAACCTTAATTATTTTGTAGGGATAAGCTATGTTTTCTTGAATAATTTGATGGAGAGATCTAATAGCTGCCTGAACTTTTGGGCAACATCCATCCGACCAGGCGACCACCATATACTCTGTATAAAAGATCAGACATCCTATTACTGAACTTTTACGTTGTACCACCAGTTACATTTTAATTTGAACCCAGTCTTGCTTTTGAAGATCAGGACAGCAATTTGTAGCTATAATTTCATGTCAGATTTGTCTAAAAAAAGTTTGTGTCAGGTGGATGATAGGGGAAAACCTCAGCACCCCAGTCTCTTCCCTTCCTCCTCTGCAGTCCACTACATTTTCCTCTTTCCTCTTTTCACACAACGACATTCTTCTCTTTCCTGATCCGCAGCCACAGCCTCTGGTCATCTAACTCGGCAGTGGCACCTTCTGGCATTTTAGCTTCATATAATTTTATATGGTTATTCGATTGTCTAATTATTTATCAGCTAGCAGTTTGAATTTAAAAAAGATAAGATTTAATTTCTGATGGTGTCCTAGAGGATTGACTGTAGTTTGCTTGTAATTAACTATTGCCTGGTCATGCAGTTGGCCCTTGGCTTTTGTTGGCAAATTCATTCCAGTTCCGAGGACTGAATTGAAGGATCTCGTTGTAAGGTGTTGGCCTAAAAGGAAGGATCTGAAGAGTAAGGATCTCAGCTGCAGTTTGCTTCTTACTTTGCTTGTTTATTGGAACAGCCATTATTTTACACTTGATAAATATATATAACCTTCTTCGGGCCTCTTAATTTGCAGGTGGCGAGAGTGCAGCACAACAGGCTCAGGATGATAGAACAGCAGAATCGCGGGTGTGAAGCTGTTCTTGGGCAATTCGAAATTATTAGATGCTGAAATATAGTGTTGGTGCACATAGATGGTGTTGGTTAATTTTGGGTGTTGATTTCTTCTAACCATGCTACCTTGTTCTCTGGCTATGAATTATATGGCTGTAGTCAGCAATCGGGGAGGTACATCCTCGCTGGCTTGTGATCTAGATGTCGCTGTAAACAAAAATATGTGCCTAACGAAGTCGAGGACCTCTAGTGGTTCATTGCACTGGTTCTGCAGTCTACAATCCTTTCGGGAAGGCTTTAAACAAAGAGTGAAGTGTAGCTTTGTTTTTCTCTAATATCATTTTCCTTTTAGATGCAATCTAGAATATTTTGCCAAACACTAACTGGTCACTGTTGGTTGTAAAGGCTAATATCTGATTGCTACTGGGATGCGGTCTAAGTATTTCGTAATATTAATTAGCTGATTTTGTTTGAGTTGCCTTTGGTATGCGATAGTTGTACTTACGGAAATTGACTGGCGAAAATTGTATTGCTATTGTTAAGCAATTTATTATTGGTGGTTTTTGGAACATTTTTTTTACATGATTCTATGATTAGCATTAAGCACAAGGTATGGCCATCCATATTCCCAAGAGACCATGTTTGTACTGTGGCGCTGGAAATTAACATAGCTATTTTAGAACTCTAGTGGTAGTTTGATTTGTTTTTTTTTCCGTGCATGTCTCCTTAGCTAGCTTGAATCGTCTATGAGTTTTCATTCATAGTCGTGTTCAAGTCCTTATTTTGTACAGTATCCTCTAGTAGTCATTGATAGTTACATGTTTCTTTCCGAATCAGCTGATTGTCTGCAAAATTTTAGTTTCTAAAGGGTATCACTTAAAGGTAACCTTTTGTAAAAGTAACAAGGCGAGGCATGCATTGCGTGCAAATTGCCTCTCGATTTGTTTAGAGCGACGTGCCTAAGCATGTTGCGGAGCCAATAAGTAGGGCACATGGTGGCCATCTATGCTACCCCCGAGGAAAATCATGATGCTTGCTTTCCCGGACGAGATGCCTGGTGGCAGACATGGATCAGTCAATCAGTGGAGCTAATGGGAACGGCGGCGAGGGATCGGTTCATTAGGATACCGACTTAAGTACTTAACAGAGGATCCTATCGCGTCTAACCTTGGTGAACTCACTGAAATGGAGTACAGGTACTACTACTACTAATTACCAAGATCAATGGGGCTTTGGATCCCTCAACATACCGGACGGATGCTGTTGTGTCGTGGTGTGCCCACATCTGTACGGACATTCTCGCACCTGGCGAGAGAGCCCTGACCCCTGAGCATGCATGCTGCCATCACCATCATGGACCACCAGGTGAAAGGAAGAAGAGAGCGAACCGTGCAGGCATGCATCAGTCTGTTGGAGCGACTGGCAGAGCCAGAGATGAATGCATGGAGAGGCAGACCGTGTACATTGGCTACTGTGTGATAGCAAGTTTTTTTTTAATAAAGGATCAAAGTTTCAGCCTCTACCATCCGAAAATGGTACACAACTGAGATATAAGACACCCACAAGAGCCGTAAGGCTAGTACACCCAAACACGTTCAAGACACATGGACTCAGAAGACAACAAAAGCCCTGGCCAAAAGGCCACAACAGGCCAAGGAAACGAAAATAAAGCAGGCTAAGCTTCAATCCGGTTCTGCGAACTCCAACCAAACTTTGCAAAAAGTGACATGATAAGTGTTTCCAACTTTCTGCATTCACTTCTAAACGCCACTCTTTCCTTCTCCACATGCAACTGGGACCACTGACGGATCCAATAAGTTATCCTGAAAATTACCTGTATGAAAGAGCTAGTTTTTGCTTTATTGAATACCACATCATTTCTATTCAATCATAGACACCAGCATATTGCTGTCACTCCAATCAAGATTTGAGATCTTAGCTTGGTGTTTACACCGCGCAGCCAAGATCCAAACAAATTCAAAAAACTAGAGGGAGGTTGAATTCCAAAGGCTATGTGAACTATGCTCCACATAAATCTCGCATAGTGGCATTCGAAAAAGAGATGTTTTATTGTCTCCACGTGGCTACAGAAACAACATTTGACACTACCTTGCCAATTCCTTTTAGCCAAGTTATCTTTAGTTAACGTTACACCCTTTTGCAAAAACCATAGGAAGATTTTAATGTTTAGTGGAATTCTTAGCTTCTAGATTACATTATTAACCGATAGTATCCCCTCGCTAATCATTTGATTATACATTGATCCTACCGAGAAGCAACCTTTCCGGCTCGCCCTCCAAAAAAATTTGTCCTTCGTGCTACACAAATGAACAGTAACAAATTTTGACACTAATTCATACCAGTCAGAAAGGTTTTTTTCCACAAGTCCCCTTCTGAAAGACACATTCAGGGGTATTGAACTCAGGACAGAAGCCACAGAAACCTGTTTCTTCCTCACTAGTCTATAAAGATTAGGGTAAACCTGATGTTGACGGTGGATAACGTCAACTTTTATTAGAACTTTAGACATGAAAGGACACATGAATACACACTAGTCTAGGGTTTTAACTGACAATTTTCATGAGTTTTGCATATTCTGTATTTTCCAGGGATTATTCCAGAAAAGCGTAAAAGAGGGATTAAAGTGCGTAAAAGACACGAAACTTAACCGCGAAGACAAACCTCATCATCAGGACCCTACAAGCATCTCGAAGACACCCGAGCAACCGGGGTCCCGGATCCTTCCAGGTGGGGCCGGCCGGCCCCCAAGGTGGGGCTGGCCGGCGCCCTCCTGCTAGGGTTTGGCCCCCGCCTTCTGGAGTCTTCGTCCACCGCCTATGAGGAGTCATCTCGGCCCTTGGTTAAGTCGGTTTGATCCTGCGGCGCACGTTCATCCCACCGGTCTATAAATAAAGGGGCAGACCCCCTCCCTGGAGACATCCCCTATTTCTGAGCTTCAGTTCAATATCTCCAGTTAGGGTTAGATGTAGCAATAAGGAGAGACTAGTTCTTCTAGATCTAGTCTTGTTTAGAGATTAGAGAGATAGAGTAGGAGAGTAGAGATTCTGGAGGAGTTCCGCCTGTCGGTGCTTCTTCGTGGCTGTATTCTTCTGAATTCAGCTTCCTCGCCCGGAGCTGCGTTCTGAGGTACCTTTGTATTCAACATTCTAATTTAAATAGGCAGTTATTCTTATTTGTTCTTAAGTCTGCAACTTATATTAAGTGCTTTGATCTTTAGGACCCTATAGATTGAAGTAGTATTTCGTAGTGTAGGCGTGGTGCCTTGTAACACCCCTGGTGTTACGATAATTAAAACCTGCCATATCATCATGATTGCATGTAAATCATCCCGCATAAACTCATTTTTACTATGCATTACTAAAATAAATTTTATTACTACATGAGGTTGTGCATAAGTGCTTGAGAGTGCTTTATTATGTAAATGTTTGTGTTTGTATGTAATTATCTAAATTCAATTGGAAAAAAAAGAAAATCAATTATAAACCCTAAAGTGGACATAAAACCCTAAATAAAAAACTAAACATAATTAGGGGTTGGGCCTTAAACAAAAGTTGTAAAGATTTAAAGGTTGAGCAACTTCTATTTTGGGTAATTTTAAAGTTATTAAAAAGAATTTCAAATAAAACCCAATCTATGCTTTAAATTTAAATTTGAAATATAAATTCAAAAACTAGCAAGAATTTGATGATGGTCCCTTAATAAAAGTTTTAGTCCTTTCAAAATGGAACATCTTTTATTTTTGGAGATTTTGAAGTTATGCAGTGGAAATTTAAATTAAACTCAAATTAATGTTTTGAAATTCAAATTTAAAATGCTATTTCAAAACTTATCAAGAATCTGATAAAACTATTTTAATGAAAGTTGTAGGGCTTGACAAATCGAACAACTGTTGTTTTTGTAGATTTTCAACTTATTGAGAAAAATCTTGAGAATTTGAATGAATTCAAAATGAGGATTCAAAACCCATTTTACCCCTTTTTGAATTATTCAAAATTCACCCAAAATTTGAGTATGGTTCAAAAAGCAAACTTGTTTAGAATTAAATGTACTACAACTTTTACATGGATGATTTTTCAAGTTTCTACACGCATTTGAAAGTAATTTTGCAAAAAATGTTTGGGAGCAGACTCTGCTACAGTGTCGGCCAGAGGGGGGTCCGGTCCTCTGCTCGCGTGCAGGCGCGCGTGTGCACTCTGGCCGCCGGCGCTGCGCGGGCCCGGCCAAGTCGAGTCGCCATCAACGCCGTGGTCGTGGGGGTCCCGGCCACGCTCTGCGCTTCCCTTTTCTTCTATAAGAAGCCTGGCACCTCCTTCGCTGCTCTCCCTCTCTGAGCTCGTCATCGTCGTCGCCATGGCTGCCCCTCCCGAGCTCTGCCTCACCGCTGTTCTCCCCATCCAGCCACCCTCCGACCAAATCAGCAGCGCCACCATGTTACTCGTCTCGCGCCGTTCCTTCCGGGCCCATTTTTCGGCTCTCCTCGTCGCCGCAGCGGACCGCCGCCGGAGCTCCGACCGCCGGGCCGCCTAACGCCGTGGCCGCGCCGCTGCGGGTCACCTCAGGCCGCGCCACCGGCATCAGCAGATGCGCCGTCCCCTGAGCTAACTCCAGCTCCGTGCTTGTGCCATCGGACGCCGGCTAGCCGGAGATGGCCGGGCCGGTCACCTCCCGGTCGCCCCGCCTCTTCTCTATTCGCGCAGCGAACTGGAGGAAGGAAAAGCCTTGTGTTTCTTTTTGTGCCACTGATGAGAGGGGCTCGCGAGATTCAATTCTACCTCATTCATGCAGATTTTGATTTATCTTCTAACATGCATAACTCTAGTTTGGGATCTCCAAAAATTATGAAACAAATTTTGTTAGCTTACCCTTGAAGTGCTCTGCATGTTAGATTCATAATATGTGCTGTGTTATTTGCATTTTTTGTGCTGTAGAAATTAGTAATTGAAAGTGGTTTATGAAATGGATTAACTTGCTTTTGGCAATATCTCGAGTTTTAGAAGTCCAAAAGTGGTGATTCTAATTTTGTTAGTCTTCTGATGATATGCACTAACTAATAGGAACATAAAATATATAGGTTGTTACTGTTTTAATGATGTTTCGGTTACTGATCTGGTTGTTATTTTTGTATCTGGAGATGTCTTGCTCTAAATGGCATGTAGATTTATTGGTAGCTTTTCTGTTTGAGGTGTGATGCTTGGTTAAAATTTTATGATTTATGATGCATGTATCACTGAGTTATAGATTTGTCTTGTTTGGTGCCCACTTGTTAGATTTAAATGCATTATAAATAATATATAAGTGTAAAAATAGGAAATGGTGTTCTACTGTCTTTGCATGATGTTGTGTTAGCCTGAGAATCAATAATATGGCCATATGTTTAAACAGAATGTTGAGTTTTAGATTTAACTTGCTCTCCAATGCATTGTTAAATTGTAAATTTGTTTATTTCACAATAATTAATTTATAATACCTGAGCATGTGAAATTTGTACATTAGTCATGATTTGTATTTATTTAGCTCTCATAAAAATATCAACTCCATTTGAGATGTTTACCATATAACTTAAATAATTAAATAATAGACTTTTATGTGATATTTGGTGAAAGATTGGAGGTAAATAGGCATATGTATGTTGTTTATGACTTCTTGCCATGTCTTAAGAAGAGATGAATATTTTATGTTTGTGTTATAATGTTCCGAGCTCTTTAACTAGATCACATATGAGTTTCTTAGTTGAAAAACAAGTTAGCAAATTAATTATAATCCCTGTAAGATATTGTGTGACTTGTGGATTGTGTGTTGACCCTGTGTCATTAACTTAAAATGATCCTTGGCATTCTTAATCATTGTTTGAAATTATAATTGACTTGCTTAATAATAGTATAGGCCGATTAATGCGGCTTTCAACAACTGTTAAAATGTAACCCTAAGTCGATAGTCGCTAGGTTAGTTTCGTTGGCTTGCAACTTTATCGTGAAGGAAAGTTGTACTCAACTCTTTAAATTAAGTTACTTTTATTTATTAATTCATGATTTAGTGCATCTCCTGCATCATGGCATACATATCATTATGTTAAGTATTGTATTATTATTACGTGTAGTGATCGGGTTTTCGGGAGGATTGTTGATTGCTTCCCGACGAAAGGATTATTCGTCAGGAGAAGTCAACCGGATTTCCTCTGGTTTTCTAGCGGAAGTGACCCTACAACACAGGCAAGCCCCGGTGCATTCAGCCCCTCTCCTTGTGATTTGCAAAACGTTTATAACTTGAGTTAATCTATTGCATTAGATTGATAGGAGTTGATTGACAACCCATTGATGCATTACCAACTTTGACCACTGAAATAACTTGAAACCATTTTAAAAATAAAATATTTGAAATGCTTAGCCCTGTTTGAATAATTTAGATTTGCACAAAAAGGCTATTTTTGAGCTATTGTGATATATTATTGAGTAATTCATGAAAAAGGGAATTGGTAATGTTCTCGTTCGGTGGCTGTGCACCTGATCAGTATATCATCACCGACGAGAGGGGATTTTTCTGTTCGGTGGTTATATTTCTTGGGTTAGAGTCCCAAGGTTTGACCACCGATGGAAAAGGGAAATGTTTCGCTCAGTTGATGTGCACATGGGGCGGCGTTCCCCATGTCTTGTCACCCGGCAGGCATGGATTTGGAAACCGTTGGCTAACTTTGTATTTGGGTTAGAGTCCCAATGCATGGTTGCCGGCGGAAATGAAAATAGGGACCGTTCGTTGTAGGCCTGCTGGATCGAGACTTTGTAACTAGCCACATACTACGGAAAGCCCTATCTCCGGTGGCTCTATTGCTTGAACCAACAACCACGCACTGGGAGTGGAGAGATGTCGAGAGTAGCTTGTATCCTCGTGGTTGTCGTGCCAGGAGACGAGAGGAGTACTGTGCTCTCGGGTGGCGCAGGACCGGTTCAGAGATAGAAAAGCCGTGGTAGACGGGGTTGGCATATGCAAGCCTAGGTGCTACATATGCAGTGTGGATAGGGATCCCCAGCTGGGTATTAATCAATTCGAATCGTCGTTGCTCCTCGGTTAATGGAGACTTGATCCACTGACTTACCCGGAAAAGTGGTTCAGAACTAGGATGTTTTTGAGATTGAACAAGTAATCGGAAATGAAGGATATATGTGAAAGAATTGAGAACTGTTGATATTGATTATAATAATAATGAGTAAAATACTGAAAGAAGGATTAGTCATGCTTTTTCCGCAAAATACTTTGACTCTTGCTAAAGCCTTACCTTGACTCCCCTCAGCCTGCATTCCTGAGTCTCATTCCTTTTTCTTTAGTCGGGTAAGCCTTGCGGAGTATCCCTGTACTCAGGGTTTGTTAACCCCTGTTGCAGGTGAGTCGAGAGTACATTTCTACTTAAGACCGTACCGGTTAGTGGATCGGGCATGGATGATGATGTGTATGATATAACCCTTGGGTAGGGTGTCTAGTTGTATGATGCTACTCCACTACAAAACTCTGGTTTGGGATAATGTCATTTAATTTGTAAACCTATGTTTTTATAATACTTCCGCACCCTTCACTCTGATTTATATTATTTGTGTAAACTGTTGTAATGCTTGCAAGGTCTTTACAGTGAGATCCTCAGGGAAATTAGGGTTTCCGAGGAAATCCGGCAGGCCTCCTAGGTCAAGGGGAACTCGTGCAGACTGATCGTGGGTCTTTAGGGACGATGACAGTGCTCGTGGGCCCTATGATTAATGCGGTTCTGTCACATGCCTAGGCTAGGTTTACTTGTGAATGTCCCCTGATTGGCCGGATAGTGGTAGTTCGTGTAGGTGACAGCTACGTTGAGTCCTCTGTATTCCACTTCCCGTTGATAGGATCGATAGGTGTATAAGTGCTTGGTAGGAGAGAACTCTGATTTCTGCACTTATTCAGGTCACTGCCCTGTTAGAACGGTATTATACAAAGCTTACCAATTGTTGAAACTAGATAGTCAATAGCTATTTCCTCTTTCTTAATATTATCTAGCCTAATTGTTGGGTTAAGTCTATAGTCTTGGTCATTATCACCTACTGTTCCCTGTGGATATGATATTTAAAACTTTCGGGTAAAATGCTACATCGGTATTGTATCTGTGCGCTTGCGGATAATCTTATTTAATAGAGTGCAGTTAATTTATACCAACAAGCATTTTTGGCGCCGTTGCCGGGGAACGGTTTGCTGATTTGGACCTTAGTTTAGCTTAATCTTGTATTATACTTTTATTTTATCTTTTCTGTTCATCCTTATGGATGCTTTAAATTTCATGCCTATCTGTCTTTATGGCATGTGCAAAGCTTTGAGTCACCAAAATCTATAGAGCCTATCATAACACCTGGCTATGAGCTGCGTCCATGTCTAATTAATATGATTCGGGATAAACCCTTCTCGGGAGAAGGTAACGAAAACTCATACTTACACCTACGAGAATTCGAGAAGACATGTGCATGCTTGCGCATTGCTAGCCTGTCTGATAATACTTTAAGATGGAAGCTTTTTCGTTCTCTTTGACCGGAACAGCTAAACGTTGGTATAATCGAGCCGTAAGAAGTATGCGAGGTGATTGGGAAACTTTATGCTCTGAATTTTGTTTATATTTCTTTCCCATCCATAGAGTAGTTAACCTTCAAAAAGAGGTTCTAACTTTTAGGCAACTAGAACAAGAATCTCTTAGTACATCATGGGATCGTTTTAATGAACTTGTTAATCTGGCCCTGACCTTGGTTTTTCAGACCCTGTGCTTATTCAATATTTTTATTTGGGTTTTACCAAGAACTTTAGGGAATCCCTTGATTTATCCTCTAGAGGAGCCTTTCCTCATTTGCCTATAAGTAAAGTAAGAGCTATGATCAACAAGGTTGCTCAAGCGAATTCTGAACTCTCCGAGGAAGAGAAGAAATCATCTCCCAAACAAGCAGAGGAAGTTTTGATAGCGAAAACACAATCACTCCAATCCCAAGATTTAGCTGTCAAGCCTAAACCATCGAAACCCCACTTTGATAATTTAGACTTCCAGTTAGTTAAGATGCTTGTAAATCAAAGTAAATCAGATCTTCTTAGAAGAGCATCTTGGAAAAAAAATATCGTCAACTTCCTTTTCCCCCTGAAAAACACTGGGAAGAATACAGGGATGGTATGTCTAGTGATGCCATAGAAGAAGAGCTAAGCCACATAGGAATCAATTCTATCTTCTCCCCTTCTATGCCTGCATTAAATGTCTCATCTGAACCCATTTCTAAACCCATCCTTGACCCCAATGATCCTTCTTATGCTCTCTCTCCTAAGTCTCATAATGACCCTACGGACCCGTTAAGACATCCAAAGTATAGGAGTCAAGAAGACTATAGGAATGACCAAGAAGAGCTACAACAATGGTAAGAATGCATAGAACATATGAAAAATACATATGCTATTGTCAAAGAATGGATGGAAGAAGACGAAGCCTTAGTGCTAGCATCTAAACTTGGTCTAGATTCAAATGGTGAGCTTAAATCAATATCTGTAATAAATATAACTCATCCAAGTTTAGAGAAAGCCTTAGACAAAACCAATCTTAGAGACACCAATCCATGGAAAATTCTAGAAAATAAAACATCCAATGAATGTCATAGGCATGAAATAATAAAGACAAACTTTTTGCCTACAGACATCCATGAAGAAACACCCTTGGAGTTTGAAAAGGGAGATCATATCGATGAGCATGGGAATTATTTCATTGGCACCACTTCGAATCCATGCTCATATGAGAAAACTCCTGAATTAATTGGTCTCTCTAGCATTGCCACAAACGAGATCTTCAACCCCCTTTTCTACCTGTTCATAAATTTATTAAAAGGGTGGTTGTAGATGCATATGTTTATCATAAATATTGTAGATCTCGTGGTAATCTTGATATAGGTGCACAATGGTGGGTGTCCTAGGAGAAACCACTTCTCGAACAAAAAGTGTAATAATTAGAAGGTCTCCCAAGAATGACTTTGTGTCCTAAAATTACCACTCTTGAAAAATAACGTAAGCTTGTACCTTTTGATGTAATACCCTTGAGAATTGAGCATAGAATTATAATTATAAAAATATTCCCTCGGGTATTTTTGTCACTAACCATTTCAAGCTTAAAGTAGAAGGATGATGTCATTAGGTATGTCCAACCAATGATCATGCAACATTAATCCATTCAAACTTAACTTTGCCTTGCAAAATTCAAGCTTGGGGGAATGGGCTTATTTAGAGAATCTTATGTTGCTAATATTGGTTGTCTCTACCTTGTCAATCCATGTTCAAATTGTTAATCAATGATCATGCTCTTTCATCTCTGTTTGCATAACTCTCTATAAACTTTCATGTTACCTTTGTTCGCTATTGTATACTTAAGGTTTGGAGAAATTTCATACACCTTTTAAATTAGGCATGGTGCTTAGTTTAAACTGTTTTCTGGAATCATAATTAGACAAGGTGTTTAGTTTGATTTCCGAACCAAGAGGTGTGATGATTTTACTTTCAAAGGCTTTTTGAATTAAGCATGGTGCTTAGGTTAAAATGCCTTTCTAAGTCAAATTGGACGTGGTGTCTAGGTTGATTTTTGAGCCGCTCGTATGCTGTAGTAGACATTGGATATTTTGTTGGACTAATCCTTGTAGAAACCTTGTTGCCTATAGACATCCATGAAGAAATACCCTTGGAGTTTGAAAAGGGAGATCATATCGATGAGCATGGGAATTACTTCATTAACACCTCATCGAATCCATGCTCATATGAGAAATCTCCTGGATCAATTGGTCTCTCTAACATTATCGCACACGAGATCCTCAACCCCTCATTCTACCTGTTCATAAATTTATTGAAAGGGTGATTGTAGATGCATATGTTTATCATAAATATTGTAGATCTCGTTGTAATCTTGATATATGTGCACAAAGACTAGTGTTCTAGAGGAAACCACCCCATGAACTTAAAGTACAATAATTAGAAGTTTTTCCAATAATAACTTTGTGTCCTAAAATAACCACTCTTGAAAAACATGAATTGAGCTTGCACCTTTAATTTTACTATAATGCCCTTATGAATTGAGCATGGAATTATAATTATGAAAATATTCCCTCGGGTATTTTTGTCACTAACCATTTTAGGTTTGAAGTAGAACAGTAACAACGCAAGGTATGTCCAACTAATCATCATGCAATATTGAATTATACCCATCCAAGCTTAACTTTGCTTTGCAAAATTCCAGCTTGAGGGAATGGGCTCAATTAGAAAATCTTATGTTGCTAGTATTGGTTGGCTCTACTTTTCTAATCCATGTTCGATTGTTCGTCTTTTCATCTCTAAATGAATAAATCTCTATAAGTGCTTTCATTTCACCTTTGTCTGCCATAGTGAGTTTTGGTTTAGTGGTACTGATCCTACTTCTATATGCATTTAAATTAAGCGTGGTGCATAGGTTAACTAGCCTTCCTTAACTAAAATTAAACATGGAGTTTGGTTTGGTTATTGAACTAGAAAATTACTATAGTAGACATTGGATATTTTGTTGGACTAACCCCTGCAGGAAACTTTCACAATTAATTTGGGTAAGTCACGAGATAAATTCAAATCAGAGATAAGACAGGGCACATGCTGAACTTCAATAACTTTGTAGAGGAAGACATAACTCATTCATCATGAATGGAAGAACTGTAAGTATTAATGATTCATTCACTTCATCTTCTGCTGCAAGTTACTTTACCTCAAGCCATGCCTGTATAGAACATGATCTATGCTAACGTAATATCAACCCTATCTTCTTAGTAGTATAGATGGAACATGATAAAATTATGGACAAATAACCTATGTTCCAAAATTGTATCTCTCTTCAGGTATGTGTTGTCCACTAATCTGTTGCAGGCATAATAATGAATGGAATGACAAGGTGTCATAAGATCAAAGAAACAAAAGATGGCAAAGAGGATAAGTAACAAAGGAGATAAGATGCTCATGAACAACTCAAGATACAAGAGAAAAAAGAACCACAGCAAGTCATCTACCTTCCATCACTTAGTGCGCTCACGCTCTAATAATCAAGGTAATATCTTAAAATAAGTGGTTACTATTTTCCTCTTGATCTTGGTATGCAGATAAATGAAGATGCAAGCATGTTAGAGTTATAGGTTTAATTGATTAATCTAATTAACTCAACATGTTTTGTCCTTTAAGATTGTTCATGGCACCATTCTTTTGACCTCAGTCTTAACCAAATGTGCTAAAACATTGTATTCTATGTTTGTGATAGTCATACTCATATGAAAACTTATATATTATGTAGAGATGGACAACCCTTCCCTTGGTTAAGCAATTTAAATCTTTTCTGCCATATGAACTTAAATGCAACATAAATGCTTAATCTTCTGATCTTACCACTCATGTCATAAGTAAACAAATTATGCAACACCAATTTTGTCTTGTTCAATGTGCCTAAGGATAGAGAAAATAAAGAGATAGATTCGGTTCTATTGGTGTTTTTCCAGCTGCAGAACCCATGCACTTCATCTCTACTGTGGTTTTGCAAACCTGACAACACTTCGACCAAAGTTTATTGATTCCCAAAATTCTACGAGTGAAAGTTCTGTGAACATGCACACTGAGCAGGATGCTGCCAAATCCAACTATTAATGCTCTACTCTAACCTGCTGACGAAACAAAGGATAAAAGTGACATCATCATCACAAGGGGTGCAACCATCAAGACCTCCATCTCTAAGACGGAGAGATACACAAGAGTGGAAGAAAAAGTCCTAACGGTAGACTTTAAATCCCGCACCTTTGCCATAAGGTAATATAGTAATTATCTAATTAATTAGTATTTCTATCTGCATTAGTAATTTCACTTTAGCATATTCATCTCTATGCATATCAAAACGAAAAAGAAAAAAATAAAAATCTTTATTGTCTTATTTACTGCATCACAAAATATTAAAACCCCACGTGAATAAACTTTTGGTAACCCTGTAGGAGTATTTACTGTGGTGGCATAAAAAATGATAATAGCATCTGTATTTACTTTCTTGCATTATGAAAATTTTAAGCCCCATGAGAATAAATATTTTCAGTGATGGTATAAAAATAAAATATACATCATGCATACATATTTACTTTTCTGCATAAGAAAATCAGAAAATCCTAAAAAGAATCCTGCTAGAACCTGTCAATTAAAATCAACTCAAAAGAATAATCAATTACTTATTGGCTGATCGCTAACCTCTTCTTAAATTCAAACCTCGAGTTTTGGTTTTTTTGTTCGAGTATAATTCTGCAGAAATGACACTATGACTGAGGTGTGAGTCCATCAGTGGAGCCCATTAGGACTGTTGCTGACAAGCTTGCTCTAAAAGATCATCGGCACCAAGTATTGTAAACATCTAGCTTGGGGGAGGAGCATCCCCTAGTTATCAGGTAACTATACCTATGCGATCATCGAGTCTGTTTTATAAAGTCATAAAATACCAAAAATATGTGAGCACATGAAGGTTCACAATAGTATCATAGGAATATCTAAAAATACCAAAAATATGTGGGCACATGAAGGTCCACACTTTTTAGAAAAACCCAAAAATATGTGGGCACATGAAGGTCCACCCAATTATGAAACTTCTGCTGGAAATATAAAATCAATCACTTACCATGGAGTGGTACTAAACCTAACCCCTCTACATGAGACTTGGTATTTTTGTTGGAAATTGAGTTTCACAGTAAAATACAAGATCAAAGAGCTAGTCAACCCGACGCCCTTATATTGTCGATACACTTGCTACCAGAAGGATCACTCAATTTGCAACATCAAAAACCCTGTCAAACATCCAGCTTGGGGGAGGGCACCCTCCATTTAAAATCCAGCTAAGTATAATTTTCCCACCTTATTATTATTGTACCATATCGCTTTTTTCGCGTGAGTACTAGTAAGATAAAATTTGAAAACCAAATAAATACTTAGCTATATACTAGAGTGGTCTTAGAGTGTGTCTATAGTCAGTCTAGGTTAGAGTCAAATAAAAACTAGAGAACATTAAAATTTTATCTTGGAGATGATGAATAGTTGCTCTACCGTAATTCCTTTCAAGTGTCTAGTTTTCAACCATAAATTCTCCCGAGTTTTGAATACTAATGTTTTGGCTTAAGAATTTACTCTGAACCTGAAACTTGTGGAGGCATATATTTGAGCTAAGTCTAGGTGATTGATTGATATGATACATGAAGGTTGAGCTGCTATTTATCTTATTCCTAGCAATACTAATTTCTGGAGATTTATTTTAAATTTAAAATCTTATATGATGAGCTCCTGTATGACAAAGTATGAATTCCTACCAAAGCCATATATGATACATTTAGAGATAGGAAAACCTTTGCACATTTATGCTGCTTGCTTTGCATTGAGTTTAGTCAACATTTGTTGTATACCTTATGAGAGTCTTGTCATGCTTTTAAAATCAAGATCACTTACACACTCCACCCACATATGCATTACTCCTACTCTGGGAGTAAGCGCAATCATTTTTCACTTCCAACCAGATTCACCTTTAAAATATTTTTCTCCTGCACTGGGAGTAAACACCTAAAAATATACCCTATAGGACATCCCCTGTTTAATTGCTCTAAGTTCTTATCATTATCTCTCCAATTATTTATATTCAAAGGATGCATGTGGCTATGCAAAAGTATTGAAAAAAAGAGAAAAGAGAGTAAAAGATGGACAAGTGTCCTAACAATTAAAACAATGGGTACTGAGATGCCCGCCTCCCTGAAAAAAAGAGAGAGAGAAAGAAAAGAGGAAAAAGAAAATAAAGATAGCCCATATTTTCCCGCGAAAGTTCTAATTTCCAAAAAAGGAGAGTGAGTCATCTTCAAAGGGCAAAAGTAGAATTAGCATTTAGCCACCATATATACACCTATCCACCAGATTCCATACACATGCACATCTTGATTTGATTGTATGACTTGACTCTCTGGGGATCCATTATTTGACTTTACAATATATGAATTGCAAGTATGCTCATCCTTATTATTGCCACTCCTATGAGCTCCACTATAATCCTTAGTTGTAGGAAGGCATAACATCATTAATGCTTCAGTGAGATTCATAAATACCACATATACTAAGAGATTTGAAGGTGTCATACAATTAAGCTCTGAGTTTTAATTCGAAAACTTACAAAACTCCGGAATATTAGTACTGTGAAGAATTTGAGACATAGTGCTTGACTTGATTGTTCTGTCTTTCGATTGCTCAAGACTTATGCAAAAGCTGTAAAGCCCCATACTTAAGGGTAAAATGGATAAATTTGAAAGTTAGAGCAGTTTTATCTAATCCGGAAGAGAATTTCTGTTTGAAAGCACGTGTACTTGGAAGGCATGAAAGCATTGTAGCAACTCCTGATCCAAATATATTAGTAATTAGGTTTATGTTGTTTGCCAAGGGACTAGCAAAAGGTAAGCTTGGGGAGTTGTTGACGGTGGATCACGTCAACTTTTATTAGAACTTTAGACATGAAAGGACATATGAATACACACTAGTCTAGGGTTTTAACTGACAATTTTTACGAGTTTTGTATATTCTGTATTTTCCAGGGAGTATTCCAGAAAAGCGTAAAAGAGGGATTAAAGTGCGTAAAAGACACGAAACTTAATCACGAAGGAAACATCGCCATCAGGACGTGGGAAGGATCTAGAACACACCCGAGCAACCGGGGCCCGAGACCCCACAAAGTGGGGCTGGCCGGCCCTAGGGTGGGGCCGGCCGGTGCCCCCTAGGGTTTTGGCCCTGGAGTCTTCCTCCACCGCCTTTGAGGAGTCATCTCGGCTCTTGGTTAAGTCGGTTTGATCCAACGGCGCGTACTCATCCCACCGGACTATAAATAAAGGGGTAGACCCCCCTGGAGGCATCCCTATTTCTGAGCTTCAATTCAATATCTCTAGTTAGGGTTAGATGAAGCAATTAGGAGAGACTAGTTCTTCTAGATCTAGTCTTGCTTAGAGAAGTAGAGAGATAGAGTAGAGGAGTAGAGATTCGGAGGAGTTCCGGCCTGTCGGCGCTTCTTCGTAGCTGTATTCTTCTGGATTCAGCTTCCTCGCCCGGAGCTGCGTTCTGAGGTGCTTTTCTATTCAACTTCTAATTCAAGTAAGTATTTGTTCTTATTCGTTCTTAAATTTGCAACTCATATTGAGTGCTTTGATCTTGGTCATTACTTGATTGAAGTAGTATTTCGTAGTGTAGGTGTGGTGCCTAGGCTAGGTTTACTTGTGAATGTCCCCTGATTGGCCGGATAGTGGTAGTTCGCGTAGGTGACAGCTACGTTGATTCCTCTGTAGTCCACTTCCCGTTGATAGGATCGATAGGTGTATAAGTGTTTGGTAGGAGGGAACTCTAATTTCCACTCTTATTCATTTCACTGCCCAGTTAGAACGATATTATTCAAAGCTTACCGGTTGTTGGAACTAGATAATCATTAGCTATTTCCTCTTTCTCGATATTATCTAGCCTAATTGTAGGGTTAAGTTCATCGGCTTGGTCATTATCACATACTGTTCCTTGTGGATTTGATATTTAAAACCTCCGGGTGAAGTGCTACATCGGTATTACATCTGTGCGCTTGCGGATAATCTGATAATAATAATATTTAGTAGAGTGCAGTTAATTTATACCAACATTTGTTAATTCCCAAAATTCCACAAGTAGAAGTCCTGTGAACATGCACACTAAGCAAGATGCTGCCAGATCCAACCATTAATGCTCTACTCCAACTTGCTGGCCAAACAAAGGATAAAAGCGACATCATCATCACAAGGGGTGCAACCATGAAGATCTCCATCTATAAGACGGAGAAATACACAAGAGTGGAGAAAAAGTCCTGTCGGTAGACTTTAAATTCCACACCCTTGCCACAAGATAATATGATAGTTATCTAATTAATTAGTATTTCTATCTACATTAGTAATTTCACTTTAGCATATTCATCTTTATGCATATTAAAAAATAATAAAAATATTTATTACCTTATTTACTGCATCATAAAATATTATAGCCCCACGTGAATAAACTTATGGTAACCCTGTAAGAGTATCTACTGTGGTGGCATAAAAAATAAAAATAGCATATGTATTTATTTGTTGCATTATGAAAATCCTAGGCCCCATGAGAATAAATATTCTCCGTAGTGGCATATATATAAAATATATATCATGCATACATATTCGATTGCTGCATAAGAAAACTAGAAAATCCTAAAAAAAGGAGAATCCTGTTAGAATCTGTCAATTAAAATCAACTCAAAGAATAATCAATTACTTATTGGCTGATCGCTAACCTCTTATTAAATTCAAGGCTCGAGTTTTGGTTTTCTTGTTGGAATATAATTCTGCAGGAATGACACTATGACGGAGAAGTGAGTCCATCAGTGGAGCCCACTAGGACTGTTGCTGACAAGCTTGCTCTAAAGATCATCAACGCCAAATATTGCAAACATCTAGCTTGGGGAGGAGCATCCCCTAGTTATCAGGGAACTATACCTAGACGATTATCGAGTCTATCTTATATAGTCATAAAATACCAAAAATATGTAAGCACATGAAGGTTCACAATAGTATCATAGGAAAATTTAAAAATGCCAAAAATATATGGGCACATGAAGATCCATGTCTTTAGAGTCTTTTGTGAGTCCATTAGTTAATAGATATAAAAAGATGAATAACAAATCAAAACCAAATAAAAAATACTTAGTTATCGATTAAGGTATAATTTTAGAGTATGTCCAGAGTCAGTTTAGGCTAGAGTCTAATAAAAACTGGAGAACATTAAAATTTTATCTTGGAGATGATGAATAGTTGCTCTGCCATAATTCCTTTCAAGTGCCTAGTTTTTAACCTCAAATTCTCCCAAGTTTTAGATACTACTAATTTGACTTAAAATTTTACTCTGAACCTAAAACTTGTGGAGGCATAAGCTTGAGCTAAGTCTGAGTAATTGATTGATATGATTCATGAAGGTTGAGCTGCTATTTATCTTATTCCTAGCATTACTAAGTTCTGGAGATTTATTTTGAAAATTTAAAATCTTACATGATGAGCTCTTGTATGACAAAGTTTGAATTCCTACCAAAGCCATATGTAATACATTCAGAGTTAGGAAAACCTTTGCACATTCATGCTGCTTGCTTTGCATTGAGTTTAGTCAACCTTTGTTGTATACCTTATGAGAGTCTTGTCATGCTTTTAAAACCAAGACACTTACACACTCCACCCACATTTGCATTACCCCTACTCTGAGAGTAAGCGCAATCATCTTCCACTTTCATCCAGATCCACCTTAAAAATGTTTTCTCCTACACTGTGAGTAAACACCCAAAAATATATACCCCATAGGACAGCCCCAGTTTAATTGCTCTAAGTTCTTATCATTATCTCCCCAATTATTTATATTCAAAGGATGCATGTGGCTATGCAAAAGTATTGAAAAAGAAAAGGGAGTAAAAGATGGACAAGTGTCTCAGCAATTAAAATAATGGGTACTTAAATGCCCGCCTCCCTGATAACAAATAGAATAAAGATAGCCCATGTTTTCCCGCGAAAGGTTGTAAGTTTTAAAGGAGCGAGTTATTTTCAAAGAGCAAAAGTAGAGTTAGAATTAGCCACTAAATACCATATATACACTTATCCACCATATTCCATACACATGCACGTCTTGATTTGATTGTATGCCTTGACTCTCTATGGATCCATTGTTTGACTTTACAATATATGAACTACAAGTATGCTCATCCTTGTTATTGCCACTCCTGTAAGCTCCACTACACTCCTTAGTTGAAGGAAGGCATAACGTCATCAATGCCTCGGTGAGATCCATAAATACTACAGATACTAAGGGACTTGAGGGTGTCATACAATTAAGCTCTGAGTTTTATTTTGAAAATTTGCAAAACTCCGGAATAATAGTACTGTGAAGAATTTGAGACATAGTGCTTGACTTTATTGTTCTGTCTTTCGATTGCTCAAGACTAATGTAAAAGCTGTAAAGCTCCATAGTTAAAGATAAATGGACAAGTTTGAGAGTTAGAGCAGTTTTGTTTAATCCGGAGGAGAATTTCTGTTTAAAAGCATGTGTACTTGGAAGGCATGAAAGCATTATAGCAACTCCTGATCCAAATATATTAGTAATTAGGCTTAGATTGTTTGCCAAGGGACTGGCAAAAGGTAAGCTTGGGGGAGTTGTTGACGGTGGATAACGTCAACTTTTATTAGAACTTTAGACATGAAAGGACCCTATAGATTGAAGTAGTATTTCATAGTGTAGGCGTGGTGCCTAGGCTAGTTTACTTGTGGAATGCCTCCTGATTGGCCGGATAGTGGTTAGTTTCGCGTAGGTGACAGCTACGTTGAGTCCTCTGTAGTCCACTTCCCGTTGAATAGGATCGATAGGTGTATAAGTGCCTTGGTAGGAGAGAACTTTGATTTCTGCTCTTATCAGGTCACTGCCCAGTTAGAATGGTATTATACAAAGCTTACTGGTTGTTGGAACTAGATAGTCAATAGCTATTTCCTTCTTTCTTAATATTATCGAGCCTAATTGTTGGGTTAAGTCTATAATCTTGGCATTATCGCCTACTGTTCCCTGTGGATACGATATTTAAAACCTCCGGGTAAAATGCTACATCGGTATTGTATCTGTGCGCTTGCGGTTAATAGAATGCAGTTAATTTATACCAACACCTGATTAAAAGGTTTGTCGTCCACCCACACGTCTTCCTAGAATCTAGTTTCTCGTCCGTCTTGCACTTCAAAATATCCTCCTGCCAGGAAGTCGTCTTTGACCTTCATTAGACCGGCCCAAAAATGCGGATCCCCCGGTCTATGTTTTGCCTCAGATAAGGTTCTATTTGGCAAGTACTTTTTCCTTAGGATATCTTGCCAAAGCCCCTCCTCATTGATTAATTTAAACAGCCACTTACTTAGTAAGCACTTATTCTGAACATCAAGATTGAGTATCCCCAAGCCACCGTACTCCTTTGGGGTACAAAGTACGCTCCATCTTGCCAACCGGTATTTACGCTTGTGCTCATCACACTGCCAGAAGAAACGCAACCTAAAGTAGTCTAACTTTTTGAGCACTCCCCTCGGGACCTCAAAAAAGGATAACATGAAAAGAGCCAGGCCGGAAAGAACGGAGTTAATAAGAGCTAGTCTTCCTCCGTAAGAAAGCATCTTTCCTTTCCAGCTGCTGAGTCTCTTTTGAAACTTCTCTTCTATCCCTGCCCAATCTTTGTTCCTTAATTTTTTATGATGCATAGGTATTCCTAGATACCTAAAAGGAGTGCTACCCACGTTGCACCCAAACAGCAGAGCATACTCCTGTTCCCTCTCTTTGGCCTCCCCATAGCAGAAGAGCTCACTTTTATGAAAATTAATTTTTAGGCCTGACAATTGTTCGAACACATTAAGAACTAATTTAAGCTCCTTAGCCTGAATGATATCATGGTCCAAAATATAATGGTGTCATCCGCATATTGCAAGATAGACAAACCATTATCAACCAGATGCGGTACCCCCCATTTAACTTTCCAATCGCTTTAGCTCTAGAAATCAAAATAGCCAGCATATCAGCTACCAAGTAAACAAGATAGGACACAGCGGACCTCCCTGTATCAACCCCC